>VWYN01019880.1:934556-1012108 GCA_013400075.1 Hippolais icterina
ATCCAGAATGAATGAGCGCGAATTGCCTTTGTACTTGGAGCCGCAGGGTCGGGGAGAGGCATTAGAGGCAAATCCCCAACCCCCCTCCCCAAAAGTTAATGAGCCCCAATTCCAGAAAGTGATCGTTGTATGTGGTTGTGCGTCATCGTGCTAAATTTGTTCCAGCGTAGGGCTTCTGGGCCTTTTATTTTTTAAAGGAAGCTTTAAATGAAGGCTCTTCAGTAAAGCTTGTGAAGGCAGGCAGTGTTTGTTTTCCTATTTTCAGGTAGTTATCCTATTGCTTTCTTCTGAGCTGGAAAGCATGTTATCGTAATCTGGTTGCTTCCAATAAAAATATTTGGATTTTCCGAGTGTGTTTTCTCATATTAAACAGTTGTACAAATGCTTAATATTAGGATGTTTCTTCAGCCCTCATGGGACATATTTACTGACTTCAGAAAATGCTGCGTCTCCTCCCAAAACTTAGATGTAGTTGGGATACGTAATAGTTGTGCTTACAAAACCAACAAGACTCTCAGCGTGGTGTTAAGGAGCAGGCCAATACATCCTTGGCCTTGACACGATCTCAATGAATACTGATGTTGAAATGGCGAGGAGGAGCTTTAAGCGCTCTGTGCATGGGGTGTGCGTTCTCTGCCGTGCCAGTGTCTCCTGTCTGTCAGGAGAGGGCCCGAGCTCTTACAGGAGTTCCCCTCCATTCAGATGGAAATAAGAGCTTGCAGCTACTCTGCCAGTTGAATAGCAAAGGATAGGAAATTTCCACTATGCTGTTGTCTAAGGGATCTTTCTGTACAGGCAGGTTTCCTCAAGTGCGTGGGCTGGGTGTGTGGATTGCAGAAGTCTGGCTGTGTCATGAGGCTGAGCAGCACAGACTGTAGATATGTTAGAAATAGCTTGCAATTTATTTTTTTTTTTTAAGGTGAAGATGAAACCAACTGTTTAAACTCATCTAGTAGGATAAATCGCTTAGGATGTTACTAATCCATCCAAGTTAGACCAAGGCCAATAGATAACATTTGAAGTTCAGATGACTTAGTTGGTAACTGAGTTTCTACATTTACTTCAGAAAATATCTATAGACAGTTTGAATAATTTTACTTTGTGTAGGCAAGTCAAATAATTTTACTTCATTAAGAAGTTTTATTTAGTAGTTTAGGTGATTGGCATGTAGTTACTACTATATACCATTTCCTCAGCCGGGACATTAGGAACTGAATGTTCAGTAACACCATATTCTCAGTGTATTTTTTCATCAATATTTGTTTGTTTTGGCATTCCATGATTAACATACTGTGCTTATTTAATTTAATTATAGTCTGTTTTGGGGCGTGGTGTGTGGCATTCTGTTTGGTTTTACTTTTTAATGGCAGGACACTAATTTGGTGGCTCTGTTGGCACAGGAGGCTATGCAGGGTTTGGTCTCCTTCTGCCCTTACAGTGGAGGTGTGAGCTCAGAGCTCTCTCACCGACTACAGTTCCTTTTCTCTTGCTGGTCTCTGGGCTGAAAGGCATTGGGGAGGAGAGCTCTGATTGCCAGTCTGCCAGGTTGTCCTGTCTCCAGGGGCAGCGTGATGAGAATTCAGCTGGCTCTGGTTCTTCTGTGCGTATTTCTCTTGTCTCAAGACAGCTTCCTCACAGAAATAAGACAGGAGCAGTAGAGAAACCGTTAAGTAGTTATTCACAGTATGTGCATGTTTTGCCCTCGTCTGACACAGTCCCGGGGGCTTATGTAAGTGGTAACTTGCAAGGCGGTGATTCTCTGTGAATCCCAATGCTGTGGCATTGGAGTACTCCTCTATCTGCCATTTCCACATCACGATTTTGAAAAGAACAAACTCAAATGGTTCCTATACTCCTTTGTCATATAACAGAGGTTGCATTTTAGAGTTTGGTAGAGTTACTTTTTACAGCTTGGTGAAAACTCTATAATATATCTTCACTGGCAGAAAAAACCCGAAGACTTTCACCTTATTTTTTTGCAGACTTAAGGAATGCTTCAGTTTGAATCTTTCACAAGTTGATATCCAAACCTACACACACTCCCCCCCAAACGCTTCTATTTTTAATTATTTGGCATAATCATTTGTTGTATTAAAAGAGACAGAAACTACTGGGAAGAACTGCTGACTTGAGGCTGTGCTGCTCTCAGCAACATATGAGGGGTGCTGATAGTCCTCGAAGAGTTGGTGGAAATGAGGGTGGGTCTGGGGTACACCCAGCGTTTAATCAGGTAGAGCAGAGAAAGGAAGATTCGGCAGACTGCTGGGTGGGGCCATCCTGCAAGTGAAAGGAAGATCAGCATCTGTCTCTGCCTGTAATGGCAAGGTGCTGTGTCTGCCTAGAGTTAGCAAGAATGGAGTGAGATCATCATAAACGTCTTGTAATGAGATGCACACTCCATACTCAGATGTGTGTACTGTCCTACAAGATAGTCAATTCTTTTTGCATAAGGTTACAGAAAAATAATTTGTGCCAAAAAAGAAGGGTAGTACAGACTGTAGCAGTACTCCATCTCTGGTCACACTAAATGTCAAGTGTATTTAAATCGTTCTGTAAAGCTGGTTGTGTCAGGGTGTTTGAGGTAGAGGTGGCATTGCCTTGAAGTACATAGAAATTCAGACCTACTGAATTTTCTTTCAAATGCTTAGTTGTATCCTTTGGTGCACAGATATGTGTTTGTAATTACAAACAAAAACCCCACCAACAAAACCCAACACCTTATTTTTCAGAAAGCTTTCCACCATGTCAGTGGAAATACACTCTTGTTGGCCACCATAAAAAAGGATCCAGCTTATCTTATTTTTTTGTCTTCACTGAATTCCTGGTTGGAATTCAGTGAAGACAGAAAAAGTGCTGTCAGAGTTTTAACTGCTTTTCTGACATGGTTATTCTGTCTTCTTTTTTGGTGTTTAGAGCAGGAATTTATTATCATTTAGCTTTCTTCATGAGTAGTGTAATATTAAACATTCTGGCATCACTGTCTGCTATTGCAGTAGAATATTTTCTTTTCCTTGGTTCAGATCGCACTGAAAAAAGGCATCTTGCTCTGTTTTGTTACAGATATCAGTATGCTCTAGTAGTACAGTAAGTGTATTTTGCGGGGGGTGGGGGGGTGGTGGTTCTAAATGATTAATCATGGCATGAGACACTGGCTCTTGTGATTCTTCACAAGTGTTGCACTTGGCAATTTTTAGTCTCCTGAGGTGTAGCAATGTTGTGTCTGGAGTCCTGGCTTATTGTGATATAAAATATAACATGGGAGTGAGGTTATATTTCTTCCAATACTTTCTCTTCCTCCCTCTGCTGTTGCCCAAATCTGGAAAACAGTAATTCTTGAGTGTCCAAGAAATGATATTAGTAATTATTTCATGTGTATAGTTATGTTAGGTTAAAGTAAGGAAATCATCTGCAGATGAACTAAAACTCCTTGATGTTCCTGGTACTGGTAGTAGTCAGTAGGAACATCACTTGAGTGCTTAAATCCCACTCATTAAAGATGCTGAAGGACAGTCATGCAGGTGATAGGATGAGTGCAGCATGGAATCCAGCAAACCATAAAAACAGACTTTAATTTTTGTTGTTGCAGGTAATGCTGAATCGTTGCTACCCTGTTTGTGGGAGTGTTTATGTTGATACCTGTATATATGTAACTATGCATTGCATACAGGTGGATTTGCTAGTCTGGTTTATGCCAGAGTAACAAGGTTTTCATTGTTTTTGCCATGTAAGTTTGGAAAACTTGTATTCCATGGAAATGATGGCCAAGTATGTGATATCTTGCATTCACCAGTCAGAAATTCTCATTTTCACTGTGGAGGAGTGTTTTAATTCCTGCAAATGCATTCCAGCTAATGACAGTACCAACATTTTGGTTCAGAAATTGAAGTTTTCCAGATTTGACTTGCTTGTTGATGTGGTTAGGATATGAAGAAGTGTTTTAGGTACTGTGATGCCCTGCAAAAAGAAAAGCAAACTAAAACAAATAGGTAAATTGTAATGCAGAATTTTGGTTTTGAATTTTTCTTGTGTTATCATTTTAGTGTACAAGATGTTCTATAACAATTGAATTGGGTTGCATGTTAGATGTGGAAGCTGTACTTTGTTTGGAGGAAATATGGAGGATAGCTTTTCACTGTTACTTGGGTACATCTTGTTTCCTGACAAGAAATCCAGTGTTATGTGAAGTTATTTTGGCAGAGTTTCTTGACAGGTTATGGCTTGCTCACTGTGATTAGCTAAGGATAATTAGTACTAATAGGCTCACAAAGAGCAGCTTACTCAGTTTGAGGCTGTTGGAAGGTGCAGAGGGGAATTTTGTTGTTTGTTTTTTCCCTCTTTTTAATGCGGCAAAACAGTGTAAAATGGGTCAGTTTAGTGGTCAGCGTTCTGCAGTGCATTTACAAGCTGTATTAAAATCAAGATTAAAAACAATCTGTCTGTGAGCACGCATGCGCTTTGCTGGGCTGGGGAGGCTAGTGGAGCTTCAGGGCCATGAATAGAAACAGCCTTTCCAGCCGTGTTCCTGCCGTATCCCCAGTGGTTGGGCTGCTGCTGGGAGAAAGAGGGTGCAGTGTCCACCACGGAGTGGGGATCACTGTTACCCCTGTACTGGTGCTCCCTGGGCCGTGAGGGGTCCCCAGCTCTGCCCTGCTGCTGCCTGTGGTGGGGAAGAGGTCCTGGCCCCGCTGGAGTGAGGGGCTGTGCCGGTGAGGGGGCACCCATGGCCCCATGGGGGAAAGCTGCCCCTTGTGGCACCTGCTCTTCAGGGTCAGCTCCGAGGCCAGGAATGCAGGTGATGTGGTACTGTTGGCCCAGAGCAGGATTTTTCTTAGGGCCATGTCTGCTTAGAACTTGCATACCATGGTGCTCTGATTACCCATGTTATGTTCATTGTTTTTTCCTTTTTCCAATGAAGTTTGTCATATTGTTTTAGAAATTAAAATACAGGTGTATTCTGAAATAATTTTCCCTGATTTTCTTATTTTTTACTCTACTTGCCACGGTAGCTGCCTTACATGTCAAATTCTTCTGTTCCATTGGCACTGTTTGATGAATGTCTTGGTCACTTGATGGGAAGTGTACTTTCGAGACAGTTTGATGAAAGTATCTGGTAGTTTAACTTGTATGGATCAAAATGTGAGCTGACCAGAGGTTCTGTGAGGGAGGTTTTGTAATACCCAGAACACATTGGCTATTAATCAGAAGATCTTTGCTCTGTATTGAATCCAGTTAAAGCAATTATAAGCTTATAGGTAAAACAAATTGCTGCTGTGCCAAATACAGATGCAACTTTTGTTGTAGCTTTTGTTGACTAGAATTTTTACTATTTGTTTTTATGTTCTCATTTTAGCAGCTAAATAGCTTCTAAATAACCTTAGCAACCATTTACAATAGATGTCCAGCTGTCTTGTTCATTACAGAGTAGTCTTATTTTTGTGTTTGCATACTTTGCTACTTCTAATTGCTGCATAGGATCTTACATCTTAGTGGTTTCAAATGTATTTTAAATAGCTGATAATTTTCAGGTTATTGCAGATTGATACGTAACTTCCTCAACATGTGAGATTGAAAACTAAAACCAAACTGAAAATCCACTGACATTCACCTGGTTACTGTTGAGAACTTTACTTACAGTAAAGAATTTGGAAACCGCGTCATTATTTTAATAGATGTACACAGAATTCTTTTGGGAGAAGTAAAATGGGTGCTTGGATTTTTAGCAGCTACAGGTTTCTGGGGACCATCCTACACTAGAGACTATTTCAGTGCAAAATGCAAGCATAGTTTCTGGGACAGGAGCCAGGTCTTAGGCTTCCTTTTGTCATCTTCCAGTGGACAGTACGTAGCACTGGGGTAGTTGTGTTTGCTTTTGCTCTTTCCTTTTCCATGAAAGGTTTAAAAAGTTCTGCTCTCGATTCTCTCACATAATCAAGTGTTGGTGGTAGGATGCTGCATAATGGTTTTGAAATGCTTTTCTTCATACCCAAGTTACATCTCTGGCTTCTGATAGCACCCTTACAGCTAGAATATCCAATAAAAATTGAATTTGTGTCAACATTTGGTTCTATTTTTGAATTAGAACAGTTTTAAAGATGGCTCTCAGTCCAAGCATCCAGTCCCCTCAGTACTTTTAATAGCTCCCATTCTTTTTGATAGTCACTGCATGTGTCCTTAAGTCTCGGGTGCTCAGTCTTAAAACAGAATCCCACACATTTTTTTAGGTTGGTATTGAGTGCTCAGTTAATGAAAAAAGTTGAAGCTGGTAATATCTGTGTATTCAGTGAATTTGGTGGGCTTGTTGGGTCCCCAGGGTAGATCGGTAAAGCAGGTGTGTGTGTGTTAGGCTGGATAAATCTGAAGAGGCGGCTTGGTTTATTTTCAAAAACATGTGGCAGAAAACATTTTCACCCTGAGAAGTATCTTGTAACAGGTCATGTGTGAAGGACTGCTCTGTGTGGAGTTCCCTCAAATATCAACTATGTTATTGAAGCACCAATTGCTTCCTCCCTGATCTGGATCCAGTGTAATAATTTTATCTTTGCCTCAGTTCTTTCATCTTTCCAACAACCAGATACGAAGCTGAAATTCCATTAAACAAATGATAGTTTATTTTTTTTATAATGCACTGCTTAGTCATTTTTGCCAGCTTTCCTGTATAGCCCAGAGAGTGATTTTTCATGCTTTTCTCTTAAAAATAGAGATGCCAAAATCCCCTGTAAGCTTTAAGAATCAGAAAGTATTAAGAAAACCTCTTTGTATGCATTATTGTGCACTGTGCATTATATATGTATGCTAGGGGCATATTTATGGCTACAAACATGGTATTACTAATTTCCCATTTTTGATTTTCAAAATAGGTAACAGAATTAGATGAAACAAAAATAGTAATTTTAGCTTTTCCTTTACAGGATTGATCTTGCTATTCTATCTGGTATTCTATGGCTTCCTAGCAGCACTCTTCACGTTCACAATGTGGGTTATGCTTCAGACACTGAGCAGTGATATACCGAAATACCGTGACCGGATTTCTAGTCCAGGTAACACTGTATTTATTTTTTCATAAACCTCTGTCTGGTTTAACAACTGAGTTTCATTTGAGAGCTTTTTTGAAGTATGAGCTACTTATGGGAAATCATTATTCAGTTACTTGCAGGTTGCAAAGGTAAAACTTGGTGTGAGGCAAGTTATATATGTTTATAGCATAAATTCAGGCAGTAGCTTTTTGTGTGTATGTACTAACTTTTGCTGTTTTTTTTTCTCCAGCTCATGTCAGTTGAATTTGTCATGTAGACAACAATTTTGTCTGCAGATCCACACAGCATTCTGATGTAGAAGTGGGTTTATAATTTAATCAAATTGCTTTGAAGATACTTTATACCAGTCCTCTTGGATCAGGTGGAAGGCCGCCTTGATTACTGTTTGATACTTTGCAGAAGGTACAGGAAGGCCGTACTGTGGGTGTGATCTGCTCAAGAGCTTGTAAGGACTGTGGTAGAGAGGCCTTTTGCAGAGTTTTTATTACAGTGTTAGGTAGTTTCCAACTGACAATGTCTGTGGATTTCAGGGATTGTCGACCTGTTCCGTAGGTACCCACTAGAGAAGGGGTCCTGTTTCATGATGAAACTGAGCCTGTGTAACACATAGCTGCTGCTGAAAGTGCTGTCTTTCTTCCTTTGTGCACTGCCCACCTGTCTCACTGTTAGCTGCTTCAAGGGAACTCTATGTTAGAAAAAAAACCCTGTAAAAATAAGAATGAGTAATAAGGTGTTTGTCTTCCCCAATATAATAATATATTGGTGGAAGTGAGACAACATTATTTTTAAAAATACTTTTTCCTTTTGTTGAATGCAAAACTCTTAAAATTGAACATCATCTTGCAGCTGTATCCACACTTAAGATGGTGCAGTGATCTTTGTGTGAGCAAGTTGCATTTGGGCCAGTGTGATAAACTAATTCTCTAAAGAATTTGCTTTGGTGTAGTCTTCTAGCCTCTCTAACAAGTGTCATATTTTTAAGGGATTTTGAGGATTTGTGCTGTTTTTTCAAGGTAAGAATGGTCTAGGTGCTGGAAAGAAAAAAAATGGGAAGAAAAATGAGGGAAAAAAGGTAGCTGTTTCTTCCCATTTCCATTGTGTCTTGTGGAAGTCAGAAGCATCATAGTGGGTAGCTGTGGCTTAATACTGGACTCAAGTGACATTTCTTCTCTCATATAGTTCAGCGTATTAATTTTCCTNTCTAGGTGCTGGAAAGAAAAAAAATGGGAAGAAAAATGAGGGAAAAAAGGTAGCTGTTTCTTCCCATTTCCATTGTGTCTGTTGTGGAAGTCAGAAGCATCATAGTGGGTAGCTGTGGCTTAATACTGGACTCAAGTGACATTTCTTCTCTCATATAGTTCAGCGTATTAATTTTCCTTGGTTTTGAAATAAGTCAAAAGGGATGTGGTTTTTTAAAAGTATGTATGACACAATTAGTTTTTAATTGAAGAATTCCTATAACATTTCTGAATTAAATCTCTTTATTAACCATGTCTTTAGTAACTCGTACATTAAAGTTAATCAAATTGCTTGTTTCTGTTTTAACGGTTCTCCTTAACTCTGTCGTTTTTCATTTGCAGTGAGACATGTAATGTTCCTGGCTGTAAACTTAAATTCTTTTAAAAAACCTAAAATCTACACAAAAAACCTGGATGCCGTAGGTCAAAGGTTCTGCTCTTACGTTAAACATACTTGGAAATCTCACAATTGATTTATTTTATAATTGATACCTGACTTGCTTTGTACACCTGGGTGTAATAGTATAAATCAAATCCAGATGATTTTTAAAACCTTTTCTGTTAAATCCCTCCTGGAATTGTGAAATAATGTAATCTCTTACAATCCTAGATGTGATCCTATGCTGAGGCTGTTAATTCTGTTCCTCTAGAAGAGCTCAAATCCTGCATCTCTCACAGTCTATGCATCAGTCCTTCAAATTGCTTTTTTTGTGGAATTTACACCATAGTTTTTAGGCAGAATATAGTCCACTGGAAGTGGAGCAGTCCCCTCTTCATAGGATATTTCTGACATTCTCCATAAGCAGTAAATATCTTCAAATAATCTTTCCATTAATTGATGACTAGTTTTGTTATTTGTCATGTTCCCTTTGAAAAATATCATTTAAATCCTTCATTTACATTATAGTTCTGTTGATAGTAATCTATTGTCCCCTAAAATCTCCTAATATGTAAAACCCCTTCAGTGATTTTTCAGCCCTGCTACTAATTGCCTTTTATTTTGTTGAATCTCAGTTCAGTGTGAAGGCCAGAAAATTACTGTAATGGTGCAAAGTAGTCTGCAGTCAAAATAGCATTTGTAGCTTTATGTAGACTGTCAGTCATTAAGGCCTTTACTTGTGGCTTCCATGGAAATAATTTAACTGCTGTTACTGCAAAAGGGATTTATGATACACTTGGAATCCTATAAAAAACCTAGAATAAAAAACATTATATTGTATCTGGGTTTTTTTTTTAAAGCTGAAAAACATTTGTCAGTGATTAATTATAGATGTTAATTGTTTGCAAGTTGCAAGTATTTGTAAATAATTTCTGCCTTTGGATGAGAAACTTGGCCATTTCTGTCTGTAAATCCTTAATAGACCTGGGCTGCTGAACTACACTCTTGATATGCTGTACAAAACCTTACTGTGATAGTTGGCTACAGTAACCTAGCTTTATGTTCCCACTGCAGTTTTACTTTCTTAAATGCTTATTTTTATAAAGATTGCCTGGTTTTAAATTTTTGGTTTTGTTTTCTGCCTTAAATTTAATTCATTTGGGAATCTAGTTTTAATTGGTTTTGCCAGAGAACATGAAAACTGTATGGCATCCTAAAATGTTACTATCAGTTGCTGTGGAATTGCAGCTTCTTCCTTTATTTCAAATTTGACTTCGATCAAGCAATTTTAATACTCTAATTTAGAAGAAAATTAATCTGATGAAATACAGCTTGGGGTTTGGATTTTTTGTGTTTGTTTGGTTTTGGTGGGTTTTTTTCCCTCTTTTGAGCAACTGCCATGTCTGCTCTCAGCTGTACTTGGAGAGACAGATGCATGGACACTCACGTGTTAATCACAACTGCAGGGTTTTTATCTGTGTTAATTACTTACGTTAAATAAGAGTTACCTTAAGGTAGTGTGAATAAAACAATCAGTTATACGCCCTTCTTTGAACTGATTTAATCTCTGCTGCAGTATCAGGTGGTGTAGTGCTATTTCATCTGCTACTGAAGCTGTGATGAATAGTAGAAGCAGCAGGTTCCTGTGTAAGTGACAGCTCCGGGTGGCACAGGCTGGGTGTGCCAGTGTGCCTTTTGCTTTCACCTGCTCCAGAGAAAAAAATTCCTAAGATTGAACTCTGCAGCTTTCTGGGCCCTATGCTGGGAAGCGGGGGCAGTTCAGCTTTTGAGAGGGCAATACCTACTTTATTCCATGTGTGCCCTGTCCATCCTTCAGCTGGGGCTGGATTGAGCCTTTGGTGATCCGTACCTCCTGCAGCTCTGGCTCCTGGCAGTGCCTGCAGGCAGCAGCACCAAGGAGCTGCAGCTCCCAGGGGAGGCAGCTCTGAGCAATCGCCGTTCCCAGGCCTGCCTGAGCCGAGCCCCTGTGGCTGTGTAAAGTGTCTTGTATTCTCCGTGGAACAGGTGGCACCTAAACTTTGTTTGAGGAGATGGAGGAGAAGACTGAAAACTAACTTGGCTTGTCTGTTTTGACTGGGGTAACTTTCATAATAATCAAATTTTTAAAAATATTTTTTCTGTGTTTCTATGATAATAATACAATCATAGCTTCGCTCTGTATTGCCTAAAGCTTTGATGAACTATTGCTTGAAGTGAAGGTTTTCTGGGTGTGCTTTGGGGTATTTTTTCAATTATTTTTTACCTTAATTTGCTGTGTGGAAAGTGGATCAATAAAAATCTTTGATTGAAAGTGATTAAACTGCTGATTTGGCTTTTCCTAATCACTTGGGTTTGGTTTATGAATTGCAGTTAAAGATTGGGTTGGGTTTAAATGTTAATTAATGTAAATGCTGATTTTGATTACTGGCTTCAAACACCAAGTACCCTCCAGTACTGTGGAATATAGGGGTAACATTAATGTTTCTTTACAGATTGATAGACATTTTCCAATTTATGGATATTTGAGTAGGGGTTAGAGTGGTGAAGGAAACATAAGTTGCTTAGTTCCTAACTTGAACTTTTTCTTTTTAAGGACTTATGATTTCACCAAAGCCAGACACTGCATTGGAATTTTACTTTAACAGGAGTGACAGCCAGTCATATTCAGAATATGTTACTACACTTCAAAACTTCCTTGAATGTAAGTTACAATTGCCCAAGCAATTTAGGAGTCTTAATCTTGAGTACATTATTTCATTTCTTGATTGTAGTTACAAATTGCTTATGGAGACTAATGCATGTTCATGGTTACTGTAGATGTGTTCTACAAGTCTGTATGTTACAGAAGAAGTATAATGCCTGCATTGGACAGGGAGCCTGAGTATGAGGAATAGTGCAGTACATAATGGAGAGTTTTGGGTGATGTGGTTATTTAAATACTGTAAGATGTAGAATTACATATGCCAAAAGAACTCAATTTAAAATAACAGGTCTTGTATTTGATTATATAATAATACTTTGTTAGTATTCAAGACTATTGAGTTTATCAAGATTTATCTGACTAGTCTTAATCTGAGTTTATCAAGATTTATCTGATTAGTCTTAATCTAAGTTTTATCAGGACTTATTTGATTAGTCTTAATCTAAATGATTTGGTAACTGGGTGAGAATACTTCAGTCTGAAGAATTTAAGTGTCTGTCTGAAAAACGAGGCACACAAAGATTAAATTAATTGCAATTTACTGATTCTTCACTCTGATACACAGTATCTACACACAGAAATATTAACCACTGAATTTAGAACATGGAGAAAAGGTAACACAGGACAAGTCTGAAGGATGGCAAAATCACTGGTTTGTCTTACATTATTTTATGTATATCCCTATATGTACACTTACTCTAAAAATATGGAAATCAACTGAAAATATTACTAAGTTTAACCCCCCCAGAAGTTGTAAGATTGAAGAAGGTGCTGTGAAATCTCACCTGTGTGCATGAGTTTCTTTGTTAGCTACAACTGTACTTGAATCTCTCCCTATTGGTAGTTTTGGTGCCTGTTAAAAGCTTCTATGAGTAGGCTTTTCTTTCAGAGCTGTGCCAGGGGTTCCTGGGAGGAATGCTGCATTTCATGACTACCTGTCTCTCCTGCAGTTCTGTGGGTCTTGCACTGAGGATGAACTTTCCCTTTCTCCATTTCACCTTATTAGCTGGGAGCTGGAGTGTAAGGGAGGAGAAGAAACCACAAAGTATCTTAAATGGGTGTAGTTTAACATGTGTGACAGTGTAGTCTGTGCACTTCAGAAACACAAGAAAGTGAGAAACCACTTGAGACGTCAGTATAACATCAGTTATACTACCTGATGTAGATGTAGAGATAATTTATATTAATTACTGAAATATTTCTAAGTATTTGTAAAAGAAACATGTGCAAAGGGGAAAATTGGTTGAGTTTCTGGGTAAAAACTTGATTGTTTGTATTTTAATGCATTATTGGCTTAGAATATGTAGTTAGTTTATGTATGGAAGTTAATGAAGTTGTGATTATTGTTACAATTTAAAAAGCAGGAAAGTATTAATTCTTCTGTAATACTCTTTATTTTTCATTCAAGTACACCGCTACTTGTCTATAGCCTTTGAAAAAGTGTTAAGATGGATGTAAGAGAGAGTGCTCTGAGAATACTTCTTCGAGAAAACTGTTAGGAAAGTTATTATTTATAATAGGCATCCGCAGGTTTTGGCTACTTATATGTTTTAAACCATTGATTTACAAGCTGTTTTTGTTTCATAGCATATAATGATTCAAAGCAGTCCCAAAACATAGATTGTACCCCGGGAAAGATCTTTGATCAGAGTGATGCTCCTGTTAAAAAGGCTTGTCGATTTAACATCTCTGACCTTGGACAGTGCTCTGGGAAGGAAGATGCAAATTTTGGCTATTCTAAAGGAACTCCCTGTGTGCTTGTGAAAATGAATAGAGTAAGTGCCTGCTTATTTTTTACTTCTTAGTACAAATGCTCCCAACTACTGCTGTTTGAAAAAACTATGGAGAGGACTGAAATATGTGTTCACTTTGCTACTCAAGATATTTGCATTTCTTGAACAGTGCAATTTACTGAAACACTGAGCAATTTCAAAGTAGAATGAAGTGACCTTTTTGAGCCTTCCAATACAATACAAAGGATTGGCTTTGACTACTTGCATCAAAATATCTGAATCCTGTTTTAAGAAGTATATTGTTCTTTGCTTTTACTTACTGTTCTGTGAAACAGATTCTAAACCACTCTTCAAAGTGAAGTGTTTTACTTCATGTTTGTGTTCCAGAACTCTTACAGAATGCATTACATTCTAGTTAACTCTTAAACTATGAAAAATGAGGAAAACTTCACAAAATATTTGACTTTTCAATGATGTCATCTGTTACTTGAATTGCTAACTGTTTTGAGCTATTAAAGTTACATGCTAAATGTAAAATAAGCAGTACTTTCTGTGACTACTGTAATTATTTTGACTTAACCTGAGTAAACTATTTAACTTAATAATACTTTAACTTAGTCCTAGTTTAAAATTGTGTTCAGATGAGAAATGACACTGGATAGATTTTCTCCCTGTATGAACTCATTTATTAAGTGAGAAGTTCAAATTCAGTCTGTAAATACTTTAACTTTGTCTCCTTTAGGTAATTGGATTAAAGCCTGAAGGAGAGCCACATATACAGTGTACCCCTAAGGTCAGTTCAGAATGTAAGAAATAAGTGTGTTGTTTATTTTCCTTGTGATTACGATGAATAATGTAGTTTGTTTGATTCTTCCCTTCTTCTTAGATATTTTGTACTTTTGTGTTTTTCATCTTACTGTATGTCTAATTTAGTTTTGGTATCTTTAATTTCTTCAGTGTACTTAGAGATACATTTTTTGGATTGTTCTTTCATCCTTAGATGTGTTTGAGCTATCTGACTTGGTTTAGAGTTGAGGAAAATACATGTGTATTTGTGGTCTTGTTTATTTATTTCTTGTGAGTTATATTTTGTTTTCCCATTTCATAACCTATATTTTTATTTTTTCTCCATGCTGCAAGTGCACCTTAGACAATTTTATAAATGATGGGTAAGACAACTGTGTGTGGAAACTAATGTTACCGCTCAAGTAAAAGTTGCCTTCAAATCAAGTATAAACTACTTATAATAACAGCTAATCTTTGCATATTTGTTATGTACCAATGGATTTACACAAAATATTTTATTGCAATTATAATAATTACTTTGACTTGTGGGTGTTTTTCCTAGACTGCTTGGGGAGCAGTGAAAGCGTTGGTAAGTTTGTAGCTTGAGCAAGGGGCAGAGTCCTGGCTTTTAGCTTCTGGTGACTTATGATAAAAGTGTAGGCTGGGAAATATCAGCAGTTAATGAGATAAACACTTACAAGGGTTTCTGCCTTCATCCTAGATACCTGTGGTAGGCACAGATTTTAATACTTGATTTTTATGGGGTCTTTTTTTGATCTCTCCGTGTCAGTGCATTGCAAACAAAGGTGATTCCTCCTCTTACTTGAGACTGATTTCTTTGCTTCCATTCACAAACCTCACATTGTTCTCTTGAATAGAATAAAGCAATTAAGCTCCTTCTACTAGTACTCTTTTTTCTTTAACTTCTTTAATTTAGAACTTCTTTTTGCAATGTGATATCCCAAACTGGACAGAAGTTTGCCTGAGGTGTTGTTAATGACAGCGTTTCTCCCTTTGTGATCACATTGAAAGCAAGGTGAATTTGCTGTCTGTAATGCACTAGTCTTTGTTTTAACTGTTTTATTATTTAAATCATTTTTCTAGTTATTTCCCAGTCTGTATTTTTAGCTGTGATTTCTTGAAGTTCACAGGTTTGAATTTCATAGGGCTGTTTTTGGCCCCTCTTCTGTCATTTTTTGTGATCATTTTAAAGGGATCAAGTTCAAGTGTTTTGCACTACTTAGCTTGGTGCCATCAATGAATGAACTTGGGTTTGCATCTCAAGTCCGTGTTGAAACACTGAATAGGATCCAGAGCAGTCATCTTCATTTCCACCAGAAATGCCTTGTTATGTGTTGAGAAGTAATCTTCAAGTGATTATAAAATATTGATGGCAGTCCTGTTTATGATTGTATTTCTTTCTATGGATGCTACAAGACAATAGTAAAAATTATACTAAACAGATGATACTTTTTCTTACCCTGTTAACTGGTTTCACTAGCAAAACAGTGAGCTTGGTAACAACTTGGTTGGTCATGGTGGTGTTTTTTGCTATTTTTTACCCTTTGGGATGCATAGAAATGATTCGTGTGTGGTTTCTTGCATCCTCTTGCTATAGGTACAAAGTTCTGCTACAATATCCACGTAAAATTTTTGTGATCTACACAAATGCGATGATTTCAAATTTTAAAATTACTAATCTTACTAGTTCTTTAGTGACTTCCAGGGAAGTATTTGCCAGGCTTTGCTACTTTGAATGCATCTATTTTATCTTTATTAGCCTATTCTCACCTTAGCTCATAATAATTTTGCTTAGGAATGGTTAAGCACCAGTTAGAATTCATCCTGTAGATTTACTGTTCACTGATTTTTATTTTCCTTTCATCTCTGTTTTTAAATATTTCTTACAGTTAAGAGTTGCAGAGTGTATAAAGTTGGAAGGGACCACAGTGGTCATTTGGTCCCCACCTCCCTGCTCAAGCAGGGTCATCCTGGAGCCCATGGCACAGAGCTGTGTCCAGACAGTTCTGGAATGTCTCCAGTGAGGGAGACTCCTCGCCTGCTCTGGACAATCTATTCCACTGCACAAGAAAAAGGTTCCTCCTCATGCTCAGATGGAAATTCTGTGCATCAATTCTACATATATTGAGAGTGATTTGGAGAAGTGTCTGCCTGGACTTGACACACCATCTGACTTCTAAATGGTCTTTCTGCTTTTACAAGTCTCTTAAATACAAAATTAGGTTAATAGCTTCTGTCTGCACATCGTGCGGGTCTTGGCCACCTGAAACATCACTTTAAGTTTTTCAGTGTGGTATTTATGTTCTTCAGGCATTCTCCTGTGAGGTGATTCTTCTTTATTCTCCCTGCGCTTCTTATATGGAATTTTTTTTTTAATGGAAAAATTTTAGATAGATTGTTTATTTCAGAGTCAGCACACTTATAGCGGGGAATGCTTCCCCCTCTGTCCTCATGCAGTTGAAGCTGTCATCACTGTAATTTCTGTAGATGAGGGAAGTGGTATTTGCAGTGTCAGGCACTCATTACAGCTGGTTCTTCCTCCTGGACCCTGTAGGAACTAATCTGCTGCAGTCTCAAGAATCGCCACAAAGGAAAACAAACCAATGAAAGATTCTATCTTTAAGAAGTTTGAAGATCAGCATTTTAGATCTTTAGTTTGGGGCCAGAGTTGTTCAGTTTCACATGTGCTAGAACATCTTGCAGCAGTATTTCTTTCAAGTTAAAACAATCTTTACTGAAAACTGGTAAATTTGATGGAGTTTTTAGTTTTTAACTACAGAAAAGGAAAGGAGCCTTAATTCCGAAATACATCTTTTTCTGTTGTTTATTGACCATCCTGACTTTGTGTTAGGTATCACTTTCTAGTTGAAGAATAGGTATCACTTTCTAGAAGGAAGAATAGCTGTATGAATGATGCTGTGTGCCTTGCTTTTGTCAGCA
Source organism: Hippolais icterina (assembly GCA_013400075.1). Taxonomy (NCBI): domain Eukaryota; kingdom Metazoa; phylum Chordata; class Aves; order Passeriformes; family Sylviidae; genus Hippolais; species Hippolais icterina. Next base: position 951,389 of record VWYN01019880.1, read on the forward strand.
CACTCAGGATCTGAGTTAACTTGCTTTTTGTGACAGAAATCTGTTGTTTTACAATTTCTACTAATGAATACTGCGCTTTATCTTCCCCATTTCTTCTTCTCAAGTGATTATAGACCATTCCTGCCTAAATTCTTTCTTTGGGTCTTTGTGTATTATTTCAGCATCTGGTAAATTCTTCTTTCTAAATTACAGTCCTAATTAAAACCCAGTTAGTGAGGTGGAAGTCTGTCTGCCCAGCTAAGTTGTCCAATTTTTAGATTTGCTGTCAGCAGCTCTTTGTGGAAAGAAATGATAAGCAGAAAAAGTGACACTCACTAATGGACTGATTCTTGAAGTTCTTCAGCAAATGCAGCTTGTTTAGGTGTTTTTTGATTGCTTTTATTTACTCGTGTGGGGATATTAACTAGGATTGTTCATTCAAGCAGATCTGGATCCTCCCCAGCAGTTGCACTAGCTAGGCAGCTGCATGTCCCAGAGCCTCCCTGCTATTGCACTGATAGCCTAATGCATATATTTAGTGTATAGTGATGACTGCATGCATGCCTTGAATTTAGCTGCTCCAGAAAGCACTACTCCTATTTACTTTGCCTATATTATTCTATATGCTGATTATTTAACCATTATTTCAGCACCACATTTGAAAAGCGAGTATTTTCAGCTGCATGAGCTTTAAATAAAATAAAGAATAATGGTAAAAATCAACATATTCCTGCTTAATAGTTATATATGCAAGCTCAAGGTCTGAAATACTTGATAAACATATATGTTAATGATTGCAATAATTTAGACTGCAAAAGAAATGAGAATGGCCATATTCTAAAAAAATATTGTATATTTTTTCGAGAGGCGAAAAGAAGATAACCTTGAGCTATGGCTTGTTCTTAAATATGTTTTGATCTTAATGCAGTTGTCTTCTGAACTTTGTAGGGTATCTGTTTAAAATTACAGCTGTTGTATATGGTAATAGGGGAAAAAACAATGAAACTTGCTAATACATTCTGAACTTGTGAATTACATGGAACAAGCAGTGATGTTCTGAACTTACATTTAACATTTTTGAGGGGTTGTTTAATGGCATTTCCCTTGGTTATGGCAATATATTTCATTTATTACAGGAAGGACATTAGATGTGGGCTTTTCCCAGTGGTTTGAACTTGCAGTAGTTTGATATTCTGCCCGGATATACAGTCTTGAAGAATGTTGTATATAGGGAGAGGTGTTTGTGTATTGCTATACTGATAGCCTGTGTCTGGACAGCTCAATCATACATACATATTTTGTATATTTTATGGATTGAGTGACTCCTTAGTCAGAAAATAGGCAGCAGCTTTGTAGGTAGCTGCTTCTTACTCCAGGATGTGGGATTGCAGGGTCCAGGTGATAAGGCCTGCGTTTATACAGATTGTTCCTCTGAGGTGGTGGTGTAACTCCAGCAGCATCTCCATTTTAACCATTTGGGTTTCTTCTTACCTGGCCTGTATTTAAAGGATAGAGGGCACCTTATGTTAAGAATGACATTGTTGCAGAGAGGTGCCTGTGGTTCTTTGTGAAGGCTTGTACCATTACAAGCTTGAGAGACTTAAAACCTGGCTTTAAACATCACATGGTTCACCAAAATACACAGGCTTGCCTGGAGATACTTGGGATTTTAGTTATATATGGGGGTTGGGTTGTTAAATTACTCATTACAGTGAGCATACTCTTCCCCCTTCTCCATTACTTTGACTCATAAGTATGAAGGCAAGCTGTCTTTGACTTGATTGCTAAGTTAAGTAGTACTGCTAATCCTTACTGCAGCAGATGTGTGCAGCATGTGACTGTTCGCTAAAAGAAAACTGGTTTGAGTTATTCGATGAGTTTGTAAGTCAGTTGCCCTTTTTAGGTATTTTGCACTTTATCACTGGATTATCATTTTAATTTTGTGTTCATTTTTATGCAAGCAAATGTTAACTTCTGCTTTTGTTGCTGTCTGCAATTACAGGAAGAAGGCATGGTTAACATAAATTATTTTCCTCGTAATGGTGCAATGGACTTGAAGTACTTCCCATACTATGGGAAAAGCTTGCATGTAAGTATCCCTTAATGATGGTCTTCAGTTTCAGTGTTTTGTTTCTGTGTGCATTTACAGTTGCTGATAGCAGATTAATTCTGAAGTTTGAACTTTGTAATGAGGTAGTGCTAAGGAATATTGCAGATGCAGTCGTTGCACAGCACTCGAGGCTGGAGATGTGCTTTGGCAGACATGAACAAACTGGGCATTGTCCTAATGGAGGAGTGGCTGTACGCAGCAGTCTTGAGAGTGGCTGCTCTTTTTTGCTCATTGAAATCTTTTGGAGTCTTTTTGAATGCAGGAAAAGGCAAGAGAAGTAAACTGGATCTTCATATTACAATACACTTTCTAATAGTTAATCCTGAATGTTTCTGTATAGGATGTTAAGTTTATAAGTCCTTATGGTGTTGTTAATTACATTTCTTTGTGGCTCTGCATGTCATGTTTTCTGTTTGCCCATTTTATGAGGAAGGCCTTCAAGGTAGCAAGCAGATAGGTTTGGATTTTTTTTAATTATTGTTGTAAAAACCCCAAACTCACTACTTCATGAACACAGAATACATAGAAATAAAACTCCATTCTTTGAAACTCCAGTCTTTTGAAACTTGAATTTAGTTATTTTTTTATTTTCTTGCATCAATTTGTGATCACTGTATTCAGAAAATCTATACCTTCTATAAAACAGAAAATTATATTGCCTCTTACTATTATTTAGTCTACTAAACATTGTTCACCATTGATGATAGAGGTACTTTTTAAAACATAAATCTGTTAGATCCATAGTGTACCCTGGTGGGTAGTTGTAATTTCATCAAAGCGATTTTTGTATTAAATTACTCCATTGTCAGTTAATTTTCCAGTGTACTCTATACTTGCAGCTGTTCCATAACTTTTTTATCCTCCCATGGCTTTTACTAATGAGGAGGGAGTTTATTTTTCTTCAACATTTGCTTTCATGTTACTTCTGGGTGGTTCTGTATTTTCCATTTTGATGCCATCTTGTGAATTTGTACCCCATCTATTCACTTAGGCAAGCAAATTAAAGAGAGGTTGCCTGTGCTTCCAACAGCTGCAGTCAGTACAGACTCTGTCCTTTCCTTGGAATGAAAGAATAGAGGAGGAGAGCACTGCTTCCCCAAGAAATGCAAAATACATCTGTGGACCTTGACATGTCAGAACCCAGTTTGTAGCAAGGATGGGATGAAGAACTTCATTAACAAAATTCCCATCTTGCTGTTACTCTGATGGAAAATGAAAGATTATGGAAAGACACTAATGAAGATCAGCAGAACACAGTGCTATTCCTTGCTTGAATTAGGTGATTTAGAAAAAGCTTTGTTGATATTATTTTTCACCTCCCAAGTTTTTGGTTCATTGTCCTTTCAGGATCACTTTGTCATGTGGAATAGGGTCTATGGTTTTAAGGATTCTTGCTCATGTGAGGCCCCATTCTCCTAACATTAGTACAGTGGGAAAAAGAAGAGGCAGTAAGAAGAGTTGTGAGACATTTGAGTATTTGACTAGGTCTCAAGAGTCTGGATTTCTTGGCTATGCAACAGAATTTTTGTTATATCAGTGTGGAACTGTTAAATTACTTTATTCTGTAAAGGAGTTAAGATGATTTGAATAAACTTGCTGCTCTTGTTCAGGTAGGAGCCAGAAAAGTACTAATATCTACAGTTTCGTGGTCCAGGATGGTTCTTTGTCTTTGCTTAGTACGAAGAGCCCAACTCTCTGACCTTGGAGAATGTTCCCTTTAAATGATCTGACATAGTTAATGAGGATGCTGCCTCTGTTCCCTCTTCCTCCTCCAAATTTTATACTGAGTAGAAGTCTGTTCTGGTATCATCTCTTTTAAAAACATCATAGAAATTTGTGTACCCCTTTGGAAAAATCTTGATGGTGAGAAGACTTCTCTCCCTGAGGAAACATGGGAATTTTAGTTTTGATTTTTAGAAAACTTGAAGTGTGGGATAACTTTTATAACTGGAAGGTTTTGAGGGAGCCTCGCCTAGCTGCATTTACTCCCTTCCAGTCTGAAGTTTATGGGAGCACAGGAAAATTTCTGGAACCACTATTCAATGAAAGCAGCTACTTGAGTCTACTTCTTACTAGTACTTCATATTAAAGATTTTAGCACATCTATTTCCATGACATAATCCTTTGTAAATGAGACTTTGAATATTCTGTGGTGTGTTCTTTGGTAGAGAAGATAGCCTAAAACCAACAGAAATGTATTAAAGAGTCTTTGAAGTTAATGAGGAGGAAGAAAAACTTTACACAAAATTTTGTTAAATTAAAATTTAAGGTTTATACTTACATAATACTGTAGTGTTGTATTTAGTCCACCGACCTACATGAATTTTTACCTGGAAAAGCATTTTGCTTAATCAGCAGTCAGCAGTACTGACCTAAAAATATTAATGAAGTATGGAAATGCTTCATGAACATTGCATAAAATGGTGCCTTAACATTGTATAATAAGCTCCTATTTAATTCATAGGCACTTTACAAGAGAATGCAAGTTGGTCTTACTGAATTGGATGTCAGGTACAATATTGGGTTGACAAAAGAAAGGAATTGATTTTACTCTCATTCTTAAATTTTAATTTTGTAGTAGTCACCAAATGATATTGTTCCACTGAAAATGACTGGCCAGGAAGGATACTGTCAGGATGTTCAAGGAAAGGTTTCTATGTAAACCTATTAAACAGATTACACCTTTCAGAGTTGCTGAATAAGTAAATGGGATAGGGGAGAAGGGTAGCTGGTTTGTTAGTATTTGTTGAGTCATGATTTAAACCCTGCTAGAAAAGTTGCATTCTGTAGCAGATTACACACACCCTGCCAAACCAAACCCAAAACGTGCAGAACAGCCAATAGAATGAGTTGGAGGATGCTTGATTTCTGAGGTTCTTTCATTGAAGGTTTCTGGAAGAATTGGACCTAATCAAATAGAAAGGAGTAAAGTCATATGCCTCTTGAAGATACTGTCTGTGACTCAAATTATGTTGAATATATTAGTTAAGAAATAGTATGAAGAATGTGTTTCTAAGCTGGGAAAAAAGAAGTGTCTTACCTGAATCAGACTGGACTTTGAAATGCTGGGTTCTTAATTAGCTTTTTTCCTAACTGTTCTTCTGATGGATTAAATGTTAATTTAATGCTGACTTATTCTGGTCTCTCAAATATTTTCCCCATCTTTCTGTTTACTAGGCTCACTATTTGCAGCCTCTAGTGGCTGTCCAACTACAAATTACCCCCAATGGTACCAAAGAAGAAATAGCAATTGAGTGTAAGATCCTGGGCTCGCCTAATTTAAAAAATCAAGATGACCGTGACAAGTTTCTGGGACGAATTGCCTTCAAAGTTCTGATGTCTGAATAGCTGGAGTAAACACTCTCCACAAAGTAAATGTTGTGTTGTCTGTTTTGTATCAGCTGGACATGCCATTCTAGGATATGAGACCACCTTGAAGAATGTTAAGGTGGTTTATGGCGTTCAGGGTAGCATAATAATATGCTTCCAAATTGTATGTTTAAATTCCCTTAAAATAAATGCCTATCCTGCTTTTTGCCTGCCCCGTTGGAACAGTGTACAGACTATAGTTATGTCATAGGGACCTGTAAATAGCTGTTTTCAAACACATAATAATGGTGACCTTTGTCCTGCTCTAAAATGTGGTTTTATCCTCCAAGTGAGTGTCTCAAGCTTAATGTGCTGTGCTCTGTAAATATTGTATTGATTTAACACTGGTTTAACTGTCATATCTCAATGCTGACACGGTTAGAGGGATAAATAATAAATGGTACCTGATTGACATAGTGATTTCTTTGTAAGAGTGAACACCTGCAACAGAAATCGTGTGTATGGGAGTGGGTGGGTCAGTGGATGGATGGCTGTGTGGAGATGCCTTAAATTGCAGACTGGGTGGCATGGGAGAATTGGAGTGGATTTTAAGAGTTGGTGTGGATATCTGAAAGTAAGTGCTTAACTAGTACTTCCTTGTGCTTGTCACTGTGCAAGTATTGTGTACATGTAATACTTGGTATAGAGTTTGGTGTTCTAGCTGAGGAATTGAACCTTTCTTTGTGTTGTTAATCGCTTGTAATATGTGGAGCACAAATAAAATCTATACAATATTTTGAAACTTTTTAGTTCAGAAATATTAATAGAAAACAATTTAAATAGTTTAGGATCTTGGTAACAGTTGTACAACAGAGCTGCTTGAAAGAAGTGGCCTCACTATTGTGGGAATTGGCTTTGATTTTCCAACTAAAAAAATTCTGGAAGAACTCTGTTTAAGGGAAAAAAAAAAAGGAAAAAGAAAGGATTGTCTTGATTAAACAGTCTTGTTTAATTTATATATCTGTTTTGTCGCATCATTTTAACATCTCCCATCTTCATCTGCTCTTTCATCTTGGACTTTCTGTGTATTTCATCATCATCCATTTAGAAAATTGGTGTCATCAACTGCTTTATAGGAGTACCCTATTGACTTGGGGTTAATTACTTGCAGTGTAACTTAAAGTGCAGCTGCCAAAATGACTACAACCAGACTGGTTTACTTGTGACTGCTGCTCACTTTGAGCCGGGCTGAGCCATGCTGTTGGGCTGACTTGGGCAGTTGAGCTGACATGCAATTTATATTACTCTTCCCCAAGGTTTTTGTGTCTTTCAGTCTTGGGGGGGTTGGGCTTGAGCACATGGTTCACATTCTGATGTCTTCCCAATATTAAAGACCACAGCAAATCTGCATTTGTGTAAATACCTGTATGTTGTGCTAGTTAGGCCCAAATTTGTTACTTAACTTTTATACCTAATTATTACAGTGGGTTTTAATGTTTTATTTAAACAAATTAAATGAAGGATATCTAAAATTCAAGATCCAGTCTTAATGCCCTGCTTTAAGTTTGGGGCCAGTCTAAGCCACATTAGTGAAAAACTTTTAACAGCTGTGCATGCCTACACTGATGCACAGTTGGAGAAAGCTGCTCTTAATGGGACTTGAACAGTGTCTTAAACCTCATTAAAAATAGATTTATATTGATCTGATACCATTCAGCATGCTTTTTGTTGTCTACAAAAGAAAGTTGTTGTTCCTACAATATGCAATGAATATTTTTGTAATAATGGCATGCATTAATACTGAATGAGATGTTCTTTCAAAATATTCCATTACTAATGTTTTAAATGATGCACTTTTAGAGCTGGGATACCTGGCTTCTTGAAGATATGACTAATTGCTTCTCCGTGTATTAATACTGCCTGAAAGTATTTTAATAGTTGTGAGGGACCTTAAGTGTAGATGTTGCATCTGATATTGAAAAGGACTAGCTTCATGTAAAAACTTCTCACATTTGTGTTCACTTAGGAATGGTAAGAAGTTCTGGAGAAACACTCAGTTTTCAAACGAGCTTGGTTTTTTGCAACATTTTCTCTTTTGACTTATCTTGTCTATAGACAAAGCATGAAATGGCAACTTTTCACCAGCACTTTTCAGACAGGTAAAACTCAATAAACTCCTGTTCTCCCTAGATTCTGTACAAGTGGTGTTTTGTTTTGTTTTTTTTTATTGAAACATGTAAGGATTATCAGTTGGGGGGATAGGGTGGGGGGGGAGAAAGAAAAAACCACAGCTTTTGGGAGGGTTCAGCTGTCAAAGTAAGCATGTAAAATGTGTGTGGGTAGTAAGTCTAGTGTTAAGCTATTTAATTAAACGGAACTAATTCTCTTTTTTATTTCAGTGTCTTGAGAAGGTAAAGGATGCAGCAATTATTTGTAAACAGGTGTACAGACTATTAAGATAGGATAAAATTACTGTTTTCCTTCATGTGAACTTTAGAGTACTTAGCCTTCATTTTAAATTATGTATAAAGATTTAAACTTACTATCATGTTATCAGAAACCTGAAATGCTTAACTTTTATACTGGTAAATTCTTACTGGGTAACTTCTAGTGCCTTCAAATCTGGGGCAAGGACTTTTAATTTCAAACCTGTAAAATTGCCAGTGTGTGTCCAAGTCAGCTGAGGTGCTTTCTCCTTTGCATGCCCCACTCCTCCTGCCACCCCCCACAGGAACACACGCACAGGGTTACAGGGGAAGCTGAAGAGAAGGTTGTCAAGAGACAAAATGAGCTGTAGGGTTTTATTTACATCCCTCATGCAGTAGATAAGATGATCCCTTGAGGACAGATGACATTTAGCACTGACTGGCAATTACTTCCAGCTGGGGATGATGCTTCTTGTAGAATGGTAGTAAAGAAAACTCTGCTTTCATACTGAAATGTCTGCTGTAGTAATTCCCCACAGGAGAGAGAAAATCTGGATGTAAATGAAGAGTAGAAGGAAGAGTTGTAGACTAAAGGAGTTGTGAATCAATATGGAAAAAAAACACAAAAAACAAAGAGTGAGGAGGGTGGGTGTTGTTTTTTGTGTTTTTAATCCCCTGCACCCTGCCTCTTTCTCAGTAGGAGATTTGGAAAGGGAAAATATCTTTCTCAGCACCAAGTCCTGCTGAATGATTTCCTACAATTTTTTAAATACAGTGTTCTCAGGAACTTGGTACTGAACCTGGATTTGCCCTACTTAGGTCTACCTCTCTGTGAGACTCACTCATCATTACTTTTGGAGAGATTGAGTTAAATAGAGCTTGAAGCTTAACAAGAACTTTGCATCAGAGCATACACTTTGGTCTTAAAAAATGAGATGGGTCTCGTGTGATGGAGAAAACGGTGTAATTTAAGGTTTTCTGGGAAAATCCTAGATGCTAAGAGTATGTGGGCAGCTCTGAGTATGGATTTAAAAACCTCAGAATGCTCAAAGCTTTAATCTGAAAGATTTTTGTAATTCAGAGCTTTTGAGTTCCTTGCTAGTGGAAGTGCTAAGCATTTTGCTAGTTGGACACTTTGTTAAAACACCTCAGCATTCACACTAAGTCTGCCATCAAATTACTAAAGTCATCTAATAAATTTAGATTTACAGTTTGTGTTAGTATACCTGGAAACTAGTGCTTACAGAAAAAACCCATTCTGGTAAGGTCATCTACCATGAAAAATCTTTCATTTAGACAGATTTTTATTTTTTTTTTTTTGCATTGTATTAATAGAATATGCAAGGCATAAATGTGTTCAGAAACTACTGTTCAGTTTTGCCTGTAGGTCAGATCTAGCTCTGTACCTTTTGGGAATAGAAAATTCTTCACCTACCATGGGCAGAACTGTGGTCTCCCTTTGCTCCAGGCTGTTGCAAATGTAGAAATGGCCTGAGGTGACAGTGTGTTCTACCCATGTACACTGGGGGAATAGAATTATTTCATTTAGTTGAGCCCATCCTCTACATCAATACTGAATTGTTTTTCTGGTTTGGTATTTATTTATTTTCTTTTTGGTAACACCACATGGGATTTCCTTCCAGTTTCCTTTTGAAGAACATCACTTCTGTATTGGAAGCTTTACTTGTATTAGCTGTGCTGAGGGGATAAATTGCTGAAGTAACTTTTATCCTCAGTGGATAAAAGTTTGGCATCATCATGTTTGGCATCATGAATCTTTGTCCTGATGCTTGTTTAGTTACAGATGTTGGCTACACACCAAATATGAGACTCCTCTTTTACCTGAAAAGTTTCCTGACTATGAATAGTCAGTGTTGCTATAGAAAAAGCATCCGTCATAGAGGCCTCGTGTTACAGTGGTCTTTGCGACAGAAGTTGCCCTTCAGTTAAAACGTGTAAAACTGCCGTTGTCTTGTTAGAAGAAGCATTTTAATATAGAAGATCAGAGTGAGTTCTTCTGTAAGATACTTTCTGCAGGTTTTCTTCCTTTTTTAATAGAAGGAAAAAATCAGAGAAAAGATAAGTCAAAAATTCAGGCTGCTGCAGTTTTAAGTATGCTAATTTGGTGACTGATTCGTAATGTAAAATCATTAGCAGAGCTATCAGAAAATCATTAACATGAGGGTTACTAGAAGCTTGAATGTCACTCTGTGGTTTGGATCAAATAGCTCTAATAATTCATGACAAAAAGTAAGAGTTTTTGTCTCTTTAAATCTCAGGCAAGCACCTAAGGAAGCCAGTAAAGGGAATTTCAAAGTTCTGTTCACTAGCATGTACTTAAATCTTATGTGGTCTGAACAGTAAGTATTACATGGAGCTGTGGGAACAGTGCTTCATCTTGATTTTTGCATTACCTGAAGGGAATTGTTAAGAGTTTCCTCTGGGTTTGGCAACAATTCCTATAAAAAGCTGATGGTTATCAATGTATTTGGAACAAAAAATTTCATATTCAAGTACAGAAGGTTTACTTAGCTGTGTATATTGTGTATTAGAGAGGATTCTCTTCTTTTGAATTTGCTTTACAGTTGTATGGAATTAAAATGTGTCCTTCCAAGTACCCAAATGTTATGTGACTTGTGAGCATATTATGCTATTTCTATTTTTTTGACACAAGAGAGCCCCTACAAGTGGTAACTCCTCCGGGGTTTATTGTCCCTAACAAGGTCTCTCCCAAACCTGCTGGGCTGCAGATTCTAACTTCAGAAACTGCCAGTTCACTCCTAATTACAAATGGGACAGATGCACTTAACACTATAAATATTTTAATTGGCTATTATTTTGTACCAAGTTGTCTTAACATTTTAAGTGTTCTTGTGAATGTGAAAAAGCATAATGCATCAGAGTTTGGGTGAGTTTCAGTGTGAGGAATGGGGTTTTTGCTTAACACCTAACTTTTTTTAATGCTGCTTTTACCTTTCAAATTTCAGGAGAGGTTAGCACAACATCTGTAATTCTGCAAGTTCCTCTCTAAATTTGTGTGGAGAAATTGCTTGATTTAAATATTACTTTAAAATGGTCGTGAATTTCAGACCAGTTGATTTAAATGTTAGTTTAAAACTAATCCACAGATAAGATTACAAATCTTAATGTGCTCGTGAGAAAACTTGCAGCAATGGCTCTGCTTTCTTTTGAGAGCAGCTCATTATTTTGTCTTCTAAGTTGCATAGTGACTTCCTTGTTGGGTATAAAGGAGCTTTTTTTTGAAGCTGATAGCATAGAAGGGTTTGCACTGAGGTTCAAGGTGATGTATTAACCTACAGGTGAAGCCTCTTAATTTTATTAATTATCTTAAAGGACACAAAACAAGAATTCAGTGAATAACAACGTTACATAAAACCTCTTTCATTTGACAGAGAAAGTATTTTACCCCAAAGCAAGAGTATACTAAAATGCTTGTAGTTTTCAGCAGTACTAATACCCTCACCTAAAGCTGAGGCATTGCAGGAAAATAGTGAAAGAAAGATCCTTTAGTCACTGGAGTAGTAAGCTGGACCGAAATGGCAGGGCAAGAGTCTTAACTGTCCATTAAAGAAACCAGGTAAAGCAGCTGTTGGTGAATAATACTGGATGTCATTTGGCCGTAATTAATTTTTCTGCACGATGGTGTGTATGGTCTTTGCTTCAACCATGCTTAGAACTTCCCTTAATAACAGAACTTGGCGGGGGGAAAAAACAAACCAACCTTTCCAGTATTATTCTGAAGATCTACACTGCTCTGTAGACCTTGAACTTCAACATAGTTTACAGTGACAAGTGTTTGCTGGTTCACTCAAACAACTGTGGCCAGACACCTTAATCAGATTACAAATTTGAAATTTCCATGCAGTGAAATGTGTCTGGAGTCCTGTTTCTCATGGGGGAGGAGGAAGGGATAGTAATCCAAATTTCTCCTTATTACTTCTCCTGTTTAAGGCTTTGTTCTAATTAGTGGTAGGAATGATTCTATATGCTTGCTTTCCTTTTTAGTATTGTTAGGTCCCTGTTAGTAGTTAGGTTCACATTTGGTAGTGGAATTAATAAAAGTGTATTAAAGATCCTCTATGATAAAACCTTTAGTTCTCAGAGATCTTCCATTGATTGCTGCAGTTTGGGAGGAAGACACCTTTTTTCTGAACACAACTGGCTGGTGGGAGAAGAGAGAAGATCCCTGTACTGCTAACCAGGTCATGGTTTATCATCAGTCACACACATAAGCTCTCATTTGAGGTGTTCTTCAGAAAAGTGCAGCCTGGAAGGGCTGAGAAAGAGCACACAGGTCAGTGCCTATGTAAGAGCTTGCTGACTTGACTATTTGATCTTTTTGAAATAATGTGCATGGTCTCTAGCTAAAAATAATGCATATGATGATTGATCTGGATTCTCCTAATGGCTTGACAAATACCTTGAAAATCATGGTCTGTTTGTCACCTGTATTTTAGTGGATCCATGAGTTTTGTCTAAAGACTTGTGCTCCTGCTGCAGTGTCACGCTGTCAAGCGGAAAGCTGCTGCAGTGGATCTCATGTTTCCAACTGCCCCAATGTTACAAAGTAGGTCAGAAATTGCATAAGATGCCATTACTGGAAACTGCTGTAGGCTGACTTGCATATGAAAACTCAGCAGTGCAACTGGCAAATGCACTCTGACAAAGAGAAATGCAGCCATGGTTTAAAACATGACAAGAGAGCTCTCTGAAATCTCCCTGGGATATGAATGGCTGTTGGAATTGTGAGATGTCTTTGCCCCTTCAGTTCATGTTCCTGATATCTGCTGAGCCAGACTGCCTGCCTGGCTTGTCAGGGGACTCACATTGTTCTTATCTGCAGGGAACTCAGGCACATGGCTCCTTAACTCCTTCTGCACTGCAAAAAAACATATTCTGTGTTCCCCTGCTTGCCAAGCTCCTTGAGAACAAACAGTACACAGTGCACTGCTAGTCTTGTGAGGGCAAGAATGTGTAGTAGCTCTTCCACTGACTGACTTGTTGCTGGTGATCAGTAAGGGCCAGTGGGAATGTGGGGCTAAGTGCATACAAGTCTCTGCAGTTCCTCCTGGTCAGTTTAACACCACCAATCCCAGGGAGCACTGAGCAGCCTACAGCATATGCATTTTCTCTCTTCCATAGCACTGTTTCAGAGCTTTAGCACATTCCTGGGTATCCAATTCAGGGTTTTACCCTTTGTGTAGAGTTAGAAAAACATGCCAATGGAGAAGAGGAAAAAACCTAGAAGTACTGTCATCACTCCTCAGGGTGCCTGCTTGTTCTGCTGCATGTGCATCCTGTGCCCATGAAACCAGACCCTCATGGTTAGGAATGTCTGTTGGCCCACTCTCTTGCATGCCCTTGTACTTCACTACATTTTACTTTCATGGTTTTTTATCTTTGAAGAATTTTAACACTGGAAAGGACAGTCTCCTGTTTCACGGGGGGTTTTTTTGCTACTGATACTTTCATATAATTTTTCTTAACGCAAGTATAACCAGTTAAATAGAAACAAGAGAACTCCCAGTTGGGGAGGATTATATCCATTAGTAATCAGAGTGGGGTATATTTGGCTGCAATTATCTTTTAAAATTATTATATTTTTAATTATCTTTTAGTTCAATGTAATTTTTAACTGTGAATGGTTCATTAGTCAGAAAATATACTGCTTGGTGATATATTTTCCAAAGGTTTGAAATATGGGCACTCCTCCATGAAATGAATTTGCAGTTATTTCAGAAAAATCTTCACCATCCAAGACTGCTTTATTTCCTGGAATTGTTGCATCTCTGGTGGTATATGTGCCCATTTGTCATCATGCCAATCACCCGTTTCCTACAGATAAATAGATGGGTCAAATTGAACCATCTCAGGAACACAGACACAGTTGTACAGTTAGATGTGCTGGAAGGGTCTGCAGTTAATGTACAAACCTCAGCAGGTCTCTACCGGTGTAAAAGCTTCTGCTCCTCATTTTGCTGCTCGAGGGCCAACAAATAAATGCTTATAAATGCTCTGATACAGTTGACTCAGTCATTTGGCAATAGCTTCTAGATAGAGCAGCCCTATCACATCCAATCTTAATTTAATAGATGCAATACATTGCCTGATGACAGAAAATGGTAGGTAGAAGCTTGGCAGAACATTAAATAGAAGTTTGTAAGCCTAGATAGAATGTTCAGAACTTGGCTTTAGTCATGCTAATGAGATGATGAGAAAATATCAAAAGGTGAGAAGGTTGGAAAATAATAACAATAAAAACTGGGCTTTCCCCAGACTTACATCAGCCTGGCCAACCTGATTGCAAAGAGCCAGCAGCTGCATTAACCTACATCTTATTAGCAACAGTTACAGCAGCTTTTTGTACCATTTGGTTAATTCAGTATCAGTAATACTTAATGACTTGCTTATGGTAAGGTGGAAGTGTTTTCTTAGTGTTAAGATGCTAATTCCAAACTGTTCAGAAATCAGGAATGGTTATAAAAAGGTGTTTTTAGCAGCAGCGTGCCCCAGGTTCCCGGTGCCCCGCGGAGGAGCGGGGTTCGGTGCTGTCCGTCCCCGCGGGGCTCCGAGCGGCGCTGGCGCGCGCGCGGCCGTTACCCGTGAGGGCAGCGGCGAGCCCGGGGCCCTCAGGGGACGGAGCGGCGGGCGGAGCGCAGNCCCCGCGGGCTCTGGGGCGGCTCCCGGGGCGGCTCCCGGCCTGTGCTTGCCCCTGGAGCTGAGAGGGGAAGGCGCTGAGCGCGGGGCTCCGCTCCGGAGCGCGGAGGGCGTGCGGCACCCGCGCGGGGCGGTGGCGGGGAGCGAGCAGGGACGAGTTTGCTGGGCAGTGGGTGCGGAAAGCGGCGCAGGCTCTGCCATTGCCGAGGGCCGAGCGGGCCGGGGAGCGCAGGTGCCCCCAGCGCTGGAACACACAGGGGCAGACACGGGAACTCGGCAAACAGGCCGGGTCCTTAAGACAAGGATGCAGTTTCAAGGAAAGGAGAGTACTACAGATGTTGTGGTGAAAAGCTGTCGTTCCAAAACAGTAGATTTAAAGCACAAGAACTGCCTCTTAACAAGACATATGAACATGCAAACACCACTTTTTCTGATGCTTAACTAAGGTGTGGCCTTAAAACATGCTGGCAGTAGTTGTGGAAGCTCCACGGATTTCTTCCCCCCCCCCCTTAAAAAACCCCCAAACCCTCTTACCTTTACCACAGAGCTGCGTGGGTGCGGTGTGGGCTGTCTGTGGTGCGTTCACACCCTGCCTGTCCATGCAGGAACTTGTTCTCCATGTACTCAGCCTAGTCCTGTTACTGAGAGCTCTGCTTGCTGGTTTAATTTCATTCTGCAGAGCCGGAGGCTTAAATTGTACACAGGTCAATGCTAGGACATTTTCGTAGGGTTTACTCATTTGAAACGTTTTTTAACTTCTAAATGTGCCAAGAGACTTACGTCTTTGTGATGCTTATTTATTAAAAATAACTATCTTGCTTATGCCAGGAGCTGCTGTAAAAATGCAGTTTGCTGCTTTCTACATAATACAGCATTAAATGTTACTTTTGTTATTAATACTTGAAAAATAATGTTCAGTTAATGGTGGCAAGTTAATTGACTAATATCTGTATGTAATGCTGTCATTGCTGCATAACCTGGACTTTAATGTCAGGATGATGAAAACTTGGGTTAGCACAGGTCATTTGAACCAAGGGAAAGTATTGGCTGTGTGGGTTCATGTATTGTACACGAAATGTGCTTAGATAACTTTGTCTTTTTGTAGCTCTGTTTGCCGCCGTATGCTGGAAGAACACAAACCCTTCTGTTTGCTTACTTCTTCCTTTTGATGTCATCTCATTGTTGCAGGCTTTTCTATCACTTCCTGCGTGGCTTTGCCTGGGACAATGGTTTTCAGTTTTTTAATGGGTCTCTGAGTTCTCTGAGTGGCTAGTGGGGGATTCTTGAAATGTTACAAAACCAAGCCTGCAAAGAGTTGTCCAGGGGGCAGCTGTAAGAACCAGTGGGCAGCAGTGCCCTCAACAATTTGGGACTTTCAGTCTGACAGACTTGATTTAAACCTTTGTGACAGATGGGAAGTTCTGTGAAACATATAGAATAGTTTCTTCTGTTTTGTTACCTCTGAACTGTGGTTCAGCAAGGAGAAGTCCCAGTGACATTAGGTTTTTCAGCCTTTTGAATGATTTCCAGTTGGAGGAGCAGAACAGGAATTCACTATTATATGGGACCCCAGAGCAGACGGGTCCCTCCCCCGGCAGGAGAAGGACGGGCACTGCAGCACAGCTGAGCCTCTTCAGGAGCAACCTACACGGATCACACGGCTCAGGGCAGCACTCGTGACACGGCACTCGGACAATGAAGTATTGTTCACATTTATCTCCTATCCTACACTTGGGGTTGAGACAGAGTTTAATGAATAATAAACCTACACAAATTTGGGGGGTTTTCTGGTTTTCCTGAATGTTTTCAGATATTTTTGCTTTCTAACAGAATGTGTGGAATTCATCAAGATACAGTTTTAAGTACGGTTATTTTTAACCCAGGACAATATTCGTTGTTGTCTTAATGTTTCCATTATCAGCACAGAGCACCTTAATCATGCAGCAGTTACCATTGCTTGATTAATTTTTTTAGGAAACACACAGATTTACTTATGTGAAGAAAAATATAGGCTGGTTTATATGATGGTATCTGGTTGGACAGTCTGAGAAACTCTAACCAAAAGTAATTTCAGAGAGCATTATTTGCAAACTTCTTAGAGATCCATGCTGAGTACTTCTTAGAAAAGATGAAATGGGCTTTTGCATTTCCTTGGTTGCTTTGTTGGGTTCTTGGGGAGGAGATCCCCAGCTGAAAACTGCACAAAGAACTAAGGATTCTTTAGAGGGGGGTATTTATTCCAACCAGGAATAAATACCCAGCTTAATGTTTCAGAATCATTCTGATAGCAACTTATGGATACTGGCACAAAAGAAGGTAAGGATTTTTAGATTTTTTTTTTAAGAAGCATAAATAAGCCCTAAATATCTTCATTGCTGATATAAAGGCTATACCTTCTCATCATCTCATTTCTGCAGTCATGTTTCTTGCCCATAAAAAAGACATTGCAAGAGTTTTTGGGTGGTTATTTGCCAAATCTCTTAGTGAAAATGTCTTCCCAAATATGCCATTGCATTTTAGATGGAAGGAGTTTGTGGTAGAGTTTCTGTTTATTACACAAGAATGAACTCACATTTTTGTAAGTCTTCTGCTATTGTCTTTAACCTTTACTTTTAGCTGGTTTGAGATGAAAAATAGTGAGTTGTGGGTCTTCTGTGCATATGGGGAAAAGCAAGCACCGTGACATTACTCGGTGTTTTTGTATTTGGCAGAGTTGGAAAACCAACACAGAGGATGAAGAGGGGATGCCTAAATTCTTGTCATTTAGATTCTTGCTACCAAAATAGGAGGAAGGGGTTTGAAAGGATGTATGTTCAGAGTCTGTAGGTGTTTGAAGGATGTTCAACAGGATAGATCTAGCATGAAACGAGGGGAACACACCCTCTTTCTGGGGCCTTCTCTTACATATAGATTAGGTGTTTGTCTTAAATGGATAGGGACAGTAATATCCCTAAACATTTTGTGAGTTATCAAAATATAACCATTTCAGAAGTCCAGCATCTCTCCCTGGATAATGACATAGGTTTCTCTGAATGACCAGCCAACAAGGATGTAGTTGCTAGATTGTGATATTTTCAAGAACCAAAGGATGAAATATTTCTCATGTAAATTTCTCATGTAATATTTCTCATTCCTTGTTTTCCTAACAAGATGTGCACACTGGCAGTGTTAACCTTGGGCGACCTTTTCTCTGCAATGTTCTTCTCAAAGACAAGCTTGGTCCTGTTGCCTTGAAATGATTTTATTCAGTTCTTCTACAGTTAAGGTTTACATTTCAGTTCACATAAAACTGGATGTTCTTCTCCAAAGCATACACAGCTTTCACCTCAGTCAGACTGTCTGCTCCCCACCCCCATTTGCAATGTACAATTCCCACTTGCAGCATTTTCAGTAAACATGGGATCAATTGAGTATACAGAAAAAGCTTCTATAAAATTTCCATTAAAAAAATAACAAGTTTTTATTTACAAAGTGTTTGCTACTACAAAGTAATATTTCCTATTGGTTCAAATATACTATTTGCTAATGCCAGTGTTCCTATTAGGAAAGTAAAACTTTGTATATGCACTTTTCTTTATATCTTCGTCAGTGTTTAAAGCACATAAAATACTACCACATTCTTTTTTACACTACTTCTAGCCATGTACAATGTGGTAGTGGAAATTAACACTATTTGATCAGGACAAAAAAATCAGCATAGTTTAATAGCAGAATTTCTGCAAAAATAAAACTTCAGTTTTTAATTTATAGGTATTTGGAAAGAAAGAAATCTATAGAGAATTCAAAAATATGCAGCAAATGAAGTTGAATGGGAAACTTGGGCTTTCCTGAAGATATAAGAGTTTAGCACAAGAAAAGGGAGAAAAATTTCCACTAAAGTGTTTGTGTGATACTTTGTGCCAATACACATGTTGGGAGAGCAAGATGAGTAGATTAAAAAATTAATTAAAACTTCAAATCCCATATAATTAGCATACTTGTAATTGGATTTGTCTCTTTCCACCCACCATGTTTACAAAACTCTGCTTTGAGTTCAGCGTTGGAGGTCATTAAATAGCTTTGTCCATGGCTGGCCTTATTCTTAAAAAAAAATTAATTTAAAAGTTAATGGACTTTCAAGTGGTTTCTGCATTTTAAATATAAAAAGGAAGTGTCTCTACAATTACTTCCATGTAGAATCTAGTGGATATTAAAAAGTGCTACTGTAAGGGGCGGGGGGGGGATGGAGGGCTGGACCTGCCTTTTCTACCCCTTGCTGCATGTTGCAGCACCTTCAGAACATGGGCTGATGCACATCAGCATTAAGAATTCAGCATCAGTCCTTGCCAAGGACTCATCTACTGCCAGATCATCCCCCAGGTGCCAACAAACAAGTCCTGGTGTAAAACTCTGCCTGTGCTTGCTGGCCAGTTTCTCCTGATGCTGTGTAGGATGTGCAAACACAAAGGCTGTGCCTTGGTCCCAGGGCATGGTTTGCAGTCAGGGCCTGAGGACAGGCTCACATCCTACTTCTTACAGGTTCCTTCAAAGAAGGATTCATTTTTTTTACAGTAGGTGCTTGTGAGATACAGTGTCATAACATTTGCATATACTTCTCTGAAGTATTTTTCATGTATACAGCATGGCCTTTAAGACAAGGGAATGTTTCAGAAACTTGTGTGATGGGTTGTGATTCAGCTGGTGTTTTCCTGGGGAAATTCTAGGAGATTCATTTAATCCCTGCATTAGTACAACCAAATCTGCTAATTGTAAAGTTATATTAGCAATTTAACAAACCTGTCAAAAAGCCTGGAGACTGATTTTGTGGACTTCACCTTTTCTGATCGTTTTAACTTCAGTGGCCATTCAGAGTAGTTGTATGTGACCTGAAAATGCCAGTGGGAAGGGACACCTGGTGTTTTTCCCTCTCTGGCTGCCTGGCTCATGTGGATAGGCAGCATGGGCAGCAGAGGAACCAGGCAGTGTGAAGGTTGAGTGTTTCATTCAGCCTGGAGAGGAGAATGGGCTAAAACCTACTCACCAATAGACTCATTCTGTCTTGGAAAAAGTTTCTGCATAGATGAGTTGGACTTGCATCTACAACTGGATTTAAATTTGACATTGCTGTATCCTGCTATCCCATGGTGTCCATATATCTAAAGTACCCATGCCTGGAGAGTGTTGAGTACCTAAGAATGGCATTTGGAGAAATCAGATTTAAGTGATTGCACTTTTCTAGCCAATGCAGACTAACAAGAGATTCAGGTTTGGGCTACTGAGAGATTCCTGTATCTGCTTGTAATTATCCTGAATGTTACAGATACTGATGTGACCCAGGTCAGTCTGGTTTTTTTCTTAGATAAATGCAGAAGTATTTATTTGCTCCATATTGTTCTTAAGCAGGAGGCTTTCCCCTGGGATTTGGATGGTTAGATCTCAGATGTTACTTCTGCCCAATTTTGAGCAAGGATTTTTCATGTCCTGCAGTTTAGGTGGCTAAAGGTTGGATTCTTCGGTACTGTCATAAATGTGGAAGCAGAAAGAAAACATTTTGGTTTTGTCTGATCTCTGTGTGGGCAAACAAGGTATTAAAGGTGGAGAGTGACTATACAATCTCTGAACAGCTGCAATAAACAGCCCCTTCAGTTGTTACTGCCAGACTGCTTTAATGAGCATTCCCTCCCCTCACTGTCAGTGCCAGTTGGGGAGGGATCCACGAATGCCACCTCAGGCAATCAGATTGAAGGAGCTGGGGGGTTCTTGCACATGCAGCTCTGCAGTGACTTGAAAGGACAGTAATCCTTTGCAGATGGAATGAACAACTGGGAGTAACATTGCTTATGGGTATTTTTTGGCAATATACCTGGATCAGGGGAAGAGTTACTCACAGCCTCTTAAAAATACTTGCCAGAGAAAATTCCAACAGCTAAACAGGAAAGAGATCTGATTTGGGAACTTTGCTAAGTCTAAGGAATGAGTTTCCTGAAGTTTTATGGTATCAGGATCAGTTGTGTAAACATCTGCCAGCAAAAAATTAAGTATTTAGAGCTGTTCATGTGCCCAGGTTGGTGTGTGATGTCCACAAATTAACAAATGATTCATTGGTGCATTGCCTGCAGACAGAGGCCAGAATTCAAGAAGTGGCACATCTTAAAGAACAGCTCTCCATAAACAGGTCCTTGGCCTCTCCCTCCCCTGTTCATCACTAATGCTGCAAGAGGCGCCACTTCCCAGGGCTGACACCTGAGATGCCTTCAGCCTCAGAGTGACCCAACTGCGGTGGAAGGATATCACCTCAAAGTATGGCTATTACTAGAATTTTTTA
This sequence comes from Hippolais icterina, assembly GCA_013400075.1. Classification (NCBI taxonomy): domain Eukaryota; kingdom Metazoa; phylum Chordata; class Aves; order Passeriformes; family Sylviidae; genus Hippolais; species Hippolais icterina. The sequence goes on from VWYN01019880.1 coordinate 972,195, forward strand.
AATTACAGATTTAAAAAGCACACATAGTCAGTCTTTCCCCAGCTCATTGAGCCTGGTTATTCAATATCATGATGTTCCTGAGAAATTCCTGGAATGAAAAGATATAAATGAGGTGGGTCAGGCAGAAGATACCTTGCTTTGGTTTGTTTTCTCTATACCATATCCTGTGGTATTGGCTTTGTTTTTAAATGAATCCAAACCCCAAACATCTTTACTACTAAAATGAGTGTCTTTACAATCAACTGCCTGGATTTCTTTCAGCTGAAAAGGGCCAGTTAACTACAAAAAAGGAGTATTGACCACATTTCAAATATGGTTAAGTTTCAGCCATGCTCTTAAATTAAAATGGTGGATTTGGTCAAAAGAAAGAGCATTTGAGCTTTTAAACCTTAAATTCTAAATTCAAGCATCATTTCATGTATGAACATGAACTTGAAGGCCTTGTTTTTCTTAAAAAAACCAAAAGGATTGAAATTTGGTTATTAGGCCTTTTTACATAGTTTTACTTCAGGCTGACATAGTTGAGCAACAGAAGCCCTTCTGTGGGAATTCTGTATCCTCGGCAATTTCCAGCTACTCAAAAGGATTTAGGGGTATTTGCAAACCATAGTTTAAAAATGAAAACCCCTTAACAAAAATGGAAACACCTACAGCAGGGTTTGTACTGGGTTTAATGGTGTTAGTTTAAGTCATACCTTCAGTTGAACTGGCCTTATTTGCTAGATACACACACTTTCTGAGATTAGGTGGATTGTTGACAATTCCAGTGTGGAAATGAGAAGACTGGTGCACTTTAATACAATGTTAAGTATCAAAATCCACAATCATTATGTCAGATTTCCACATAATAGAAAAATGCTGTCTCCCACTTGTAGTTTTTCATCTAGATAGTGGAGCTGACAAGTTTTTCTAAGTCAAATTAAGATTTTTCAAGCACCACAAAGTTAGTCCAGAAATAAAGTTGTTTACTGCACTATGGCTGTAAAGACATTTACATACAGCATTATATTGCTTGCAGTCAAGTGCCCCCTGAATGTATAACCAAGAGAGAGTGCTCCAAGACACAGAAACATCACTTAAAATTATCTTAAATGTAAGTTGAATGAAAATTTAAATGTTAACTTTTTCTTATACAAAGTATGATCTAATACCAGTTGCTGCTTGATTCCTGTCAATGAATATCAGAGATATTGCATGAAACAGGAGATGATGATGGGAACTGAATAGAAAATGGGAAAACCAGTCTTGGTCATGACCATTTTATTGTGGAAAGTGTTTGCAGGAGGAGGGAGGGCCTATGTGTTGAAGCAGCTGAGCACAAGCACTGCCAGTTTTTTTTAAGGAGCTCTGTGGTTTGTTAATATTCTTAACCCCCTTACTCACAATTGCAGCAGCTGCCTTTAGTGAGGTCTTGCATTTACCTGTTTTGGTTTGTGGTTTTTGTATGTGTTTTTTGTTTCTTTTTAAAATATGGCAGCTAAGATCACCAGGAATGATTGAAAGGTTTGCCTTGAGATCATACACAAGTGACTGTGGCTGGATAAGGCCCCAAATTCTCCTAGTTCCCAGACTTTAGTGTAGCCACAAGACTGCTGTGCTTCAGTTGAACTTCATCCTCAACTGGTACTTGGCACAAAGAAACCCAAGGAAAGAATTTTACTTTTGAAGTCTCTTCTAAATGTTCTAACTTGTTCTGTACTTTGTATTCAACTAGTCCAGGAAAAATAACTTTTAAAGGCTTGGTTCAACTGTCATAAATGTTATGTGCTCCCATATTTTTTACCTTCAAATTTGATAGTTTGATGTTTGCTAGAAAGCAAGCAGCTGTGCAGGCTGCAGCTTTGAAGGGCACAGACATCAATGGAGGGAAAGGTGTCACTGATCTTCCCTCTTTTAAGCAGAAAGCCCACTGACTGCTAATAAAATACATTCCGTTTCTGGGCTGGAAGCCTTTTTTTGCCAGGTTCTTATAGTTCAAAGTGCTGCTCTTTAGGAACTGATTAGTGTTTGCTGGTTTTTCTTTTTACACAGATCTTTAGAAGGAACTGTCCCTAATGTATTATTGGCGGGGAAGGGAGGTATAACTATTTTGGAAGATACTTAATGGGTTTTTTAATAATGAAAATGATGATCTGTTTAAATGAAATGTCAACCATGAAGCTGACAATTCCATAGTAATATGTGTGGAGTACCTGTTCCCTTCTTCCCCCTTTTCTCTTGGCACAATGCACTGACTCTTTCAGCAAGAATATTCTTTTGTATCTGTAAAGCTTTTCTGGTATCGAGGTAGTGTTGCAGATTCGGTGGAAGTGAGGGGGTGTAAAGCCCTTGATCTGCTGTTGCCTGTGAGCCATGAGCACAGGATGGTCTTAACAGTCTTGCCCCAAGGATGAATACCATAGTAGGCATTTTAATTTGTGCATTTGCCATTCATTTGTGTAAAACAGATGGCTTAGTCAAGAGCCATATCTACATACTGGTGCTGCCCTCATGGTACTCCTCACATGCTGGAAATTGAACTATCTGTGAGAAGTTTCTATCTGATACTTTAGTTTGTAAAGTAAACGTGTGGCTGGTGCTTGTCTACTCCTCACAGTTTTACCTCTCCTGTGAGCAGCCAGCCTTGCGCTAACTCCTGCACACAGCCAGGCAGCTCTTGAGCTGGAGCCTTTTTTTCTCTCTGTAGGTCAGGCTTGGTGGTTTTGGATCTTGCTGGCCTAAGCGAGTACAGGTTTGGCTGCAAAAGATGATCTGGACACAGCCCAGGCTGTGAGATTGATGCTGCCAGCAGCCCAGGGGTAGCTCAGGAGAGCAGCAGCACAAACTGCCTCTTCCCCCAGCACAGGAACAGAGCCAGGACTCAGACAGCTGCCTCAGACAGCTGAGACACAGAGCAACCACCTGCAGACACTGCAAAAGCTGGAAAGATTTACCTCATGAAAATCAGTTAACTTAGAGACTAGGCAAAGTCCTGGACACTGGAACACCATGGGAAGAGTACATCTACAGTGTATTTTGCATTTATATTCAAGGTTGGGGTTTTTTTTAATGGTCTTTATGATTGGATGTGATGTTAGCCAAGAAAAACACAGCCTCCTGCTGCAAGTCTAATTTAACAGTTCACAAGGGATAAGTGTTGGGTAACTAGAGCAACAAATTATTTTAAGTGGTTTGATACAACTTTCAAAGGTGCATCAAGGTGAGTGCAACTGAAGCTACTGATAAGAAAGTCTGTCAGAATCCAAGCTGACCAGAATGCAAAACATGAAATTGTTGAAATTTTATTGTTTTTTCCTAAGAACCTCAGCCTATGACTTTAAAAGTTATGTGACCTGCCCACCCCAAATTTGAAAAGACAGCCTTGAAACATGCTGCCTGAGATCCTTAACATGATGAGAGGCCTTTTTTAAAAAAACAAGACATGCTCTAACATCAAAGGGATTATATGAAGTTAGAACCGTAAAGGAGAAGCTACACTGAATATGCTGTAATCTAGAAATACAATGTTTTTACTTATTTTCCTTGAAAAAAGCTGGTGCAGAGAATACTGTTTGTTTCCTGTTTTAATAATGGCTAAAAAATAATCACTTATAATAAATTAGGCCTGCAGTATAAATGAACATATGAACCTTTTATACTAATGTTACTTTTAGAGTATCTAAAATGGATATAAGCTATTTCAAGATTCATTTAATCACTTGCAATTTATATTACTTTAAGAATCTTCTATACAGCAAGTTGAACAGAAAAAAGCAAACATTTTAACAGCCCCTTTTCCCTATAACCACTTTCATACAAGATAGTTTTAAATAACGATTTTTAGCACATTTGTGTGTGCTCACTCCCCCTTCTTCTAAAGGCAGCACAGCCAAAAGACAATGCAAGAATCAGCTTTTACTGACTGACTGTTCTCTTCTCCATCTGAAAAAGACAAGGGGAAGACAGTGTCCCAAAATGGGAAAGATGAACTTAAGGTTTACTTTGCCAAATCTCCAGGGACTTTGTTATTTTCTCGTTTATAGTTTATAAAACCCACTTTGCTCTGCCTCTGCATGTGACTCTGTGTTCACTTACACAATTCTTCAGTTTCAGCTATGGATAAACTTGTTTTGAAGTTTCCATTTTGTTTCACCAAACACAGTGAACACCAAAGCAAGAAACCAATAAAATTCAAACAGGAACTCCCATTAAGAATATTTGAGCAGCATTTTGTATATTCCATTTTCTACTGTCCTCATTCTGGGGAGGAAGAATCCTCATCTTCATCCTCTTCATCTTCCTCATTGAAGGAGCAGGGCGTCTCCCCCCGGGATGCTGCACTGCTGGACTGCTGACTGCTAGGGCCAAGCAGCTGCCCAGTTGCTAAGGCCACTTCAGCATCCAAACACAACCCTGGATTCTCACTAGTAAAACAACAGAAAGGGTGAAGTTTAGAGGGTTTCTTATGAGGTTTTAAGATTTTTCTTTTTGGCTTCAGCTTTTCCTTTAGTTGAAGAAATGCTACCAACAAGGAAAAAACCCAGTGTTACAGTAAACACAGCTATTAGTTAGGAGAGCTGATAAAACATTGGAAAGTTGCATAAAAAAAGAATATTGGGTGACTTTTTTCATAAACAACTTGTAGAATTGCTTAAGCTGAAGGAAAAAAAGGGAAATCCATCACAGTTTCATTAATACACAGAAATGTTTGCAATACAAAATGAAACTATTAAATGCTATGAGAAAGAACCTGCTCCAAAACAATAATCCCTATAATAATCCCTATTTCCATTTTCTACAGTTCAGGTAACCTCCAAGCAAAGTCTGGCTGCTGAGGTGTATTTTAGGTTGGGGTTTTGCGTATGGTGTTTTTTTGTTTGGTTGTTCGTTTTTAATTTTAAATTTTTATTAAGCTGTGTGGACTAAACTCCTTTCATGAGAGCTTAAAGGGTAGTGCATTTAGAGAGCAGACATTCTTATGCATTTTTGAGAAATATTACCGGGCTTTTATCCACATGTAATTATGTATTTGTAGTCCATGCCCAGGCAGGAATTCAAGGTTAACCAGGAAAAGGGGCTTGAAAGTGATTCTATTCTTATGAAACACAGGTATGAAATAGCTGGTATGTTCAACATTCAAAGCATGTTGATTTGACCTTTCAAATATAATTATCCTTCAAGGAAGACAGAATTGTAGACTTTTTCACAGTCAAAATCAACCATGACAGGAAAATATCTCAATTCCTGCATGCAAATGGTATGAAATACCAAGGTTACTTAAGTACCACAAGCATATATAACTATCCTTGAATAAAAAATTATTTTATTTACCTTGATTTAGCATCGTAAGTGCCTCCAGCTGCCTCAAAATGGGAAACTGCTTGTGCTGAACTTGAAAGTAACCCTTGGTTTATCCATGAAAATCCAGCAGACATATCTAGAAGAAAGCATAACTATTTATGATAGTTATTTACATTTTTTATTCCTTTTACAATTTTAAACTTTGCATTCTCTTCACAGTTAGGATCCCTTAATTTAGTTTAGAAGGTACCAGTAGCTTGAGTTTTCTACTGTTAGATGTGTCCTGTTTAATCAAAATGAAATTACATCCTGTCTTGTAGATGCACTTAATCCTTGCACTTTTCCCTCTGTGTGAAGAAGATTCACCTGGCTGGTGGCTGTATGGAATCACAAGAATCTGAAATAAGAGTTCTGGAGTCCTCCATGGAAACTTACTCCCACAGCCTGACCCTGTGAAATGTCTTGACAGCTCCAAGTGCCTTGGCTGCCCCACTTGGTGAAGGTACAAAAGGAGTTGTATTTACTTGGGTTTGAGATAGTGCAGTGAAGCCACCCAGGCCAGTCTCTGTGTTGCTGTGTGTGTTTTTGGTGGCCAAAGGCAGTTTCAACCTGGTGCTCTCATGACTGGCTGTGGGGCAGCCTCCTCATCCACTCTGCCACCAGCCAGAGCTGGCCAGCAACTATGGACATGCACAGACCATGGCAAAGGGCTGGTGCCAAGAATCAAAGAGAGAACCTGTTGTACACTGCATATGAGACATGTAAGGCACTCTCCTCCCTAGGGACAGGAAATGGGGGGGGTTAAGACCATTAAAATGGTCTGGCAATTATGCCGAGTTTCTCGAGGTAGTTTATTAAAAGCCCCCTGAGGGTTGTGAAGAGGTTACTTAAAACCCCCACAGTACTTGTTTTCAAATTCCCTAACAAGTTATGCCTGTCAGTTGTTTCCAGTTACGCACATTTCTGCTAAAAGAACCAGCAAAACAAGTCCACTGACCCAATTATATTTACGGGATTTTTTTTTTTTTGGTGTGTGTGTGTTTTTAATTTGTTTCTTAGATAAGGCATTTCTATTCACCTACATGAATTCCATCTTGACACAAAGTTAACATCAAAACAAAGTTATCAAGATTGTCTAGTTCTTTTCCATGATACTTGCATGTGGCTCCAGCTGGATGCATTAAATCAGAAGTTAGGGTCCTTACTGTTAAATTCTATGCCTAACCAAGCCTCTGTTTTAGACAGCACAGTGGCAGTAACTGGGACTGTACTACTGATAATTATCTAGAATTGTTCTACAGCAGCAGGTAAGAGGAATAACTGTTACATACACATTCTCATTTGTCCTGTGTTCTTGTCAAGCTTTGGTTCCTCTAGATTTGGTAGTGCTGCCTAGCACATGGACTGTTTTAAGCAGGTTGACACAGCCAAGTAAACTGGCTCAACATCCACTGGGATGGATCCACAGGCTACCTTGGTTTGTGCTGTGGAAAGCTGTTGGAGCAAGGTATTTAAATGACATATTACAAAGCAAGGCCAGCAAGGGTGGTACTCCTGGCAGCAGTCCTCAGAACCTGACAGCAAACGTTAATAAGTGGCAGTTTTAGGGTGATCTGTGAGGACGGAATAGATGAGAACAGTTAAATGTGGATGGAGCTGGATGTCTTTCATCAAGATTGCTCTAAATGCAGGTTTCATGTTACAGAGAACATGTTCCAACAGCTTCCTCCCGTCTGTGCAGGAGGAGGCTAAACCATTTGGAATGACTGCATTGTATTTAGATTAATAAAGCTGTACCATAGTGTTGTTCCCCGGTATTTTGAAGGAGTGTACCTGTGTGTACATGTTTAATATGCCAGAAGAATAACAAGACACTGCCAGTAATCTTGTGGTTTATTAACATTTCTGTATAATAACTCAATAGTTTTCTTTTTGAAGAGCAAGGTAGAAGCATGGCAGAAAGGTGGTTCATAAAAACATATCCCTGCCTTGTATTTTCATTGCCTTATATTTCTAAATTCAATTTTCCAGTGGGCTCTGAGGAGCAAGGGATAAGAAGTTCGTGAAAGATGGGGAGTTGAAGCCATTTCCAGTATGGAAAAGTCTGTCAAAATAGAAGTGTGCCTACAATGAAGAGACTTACTTATTCTGGCAGTGTAGATCAATTACTAATAGCTACACTTAAAACAAGGGAAAGCCGTTTGAATAAACCTTCCCAAGGTGGTGCAGTCCAATCTGATAGTGGCACTGTAACATACTAGGCATATCTTGTAGCAGGTACACTTGGTAGAAATATATACCTCTTTTTTTGAGAAAGCTCTGAATCAATACCCTCAATAGCTTTAGCAGTTAATACACAAATGCTTCATGAGAGTGTTGTTGACATCCGAACAAACTCGCTCAGGCAATGGGTGCTCTTAACTCGTTAGTTTCAACTCCAGCCCATTTTCTAGTCCTGACTAATTATACAGGTAAACAGCAGAGCACTTCTTCACACAGGGAAAAAAACCCAAGTCCTAAACTGCACCACTTTGTCTGCCCACTGCCTTAGTGGGATACATAAGGTGAGATGTTGTTACCCCAACTGTTAGTGCCTCAGAATTTTTATTTCCTGCCGCCTTCTTTTTTTTTTTTTTTTTAAAAAAAATCTGTAGCCTCATTTCTAGTAGTCAGGACTCAACTAACAAAGGTGGGACTTGGTTTTGCATTAAGTGCCTGTAGAATGTGCACAGCCCAAAAGACAGAGATGGTGCTATGGCTGCTGTTCTATTAGTTTATGCTTGTCCCAGGCAGTGGAGTATTTCTGCTCACCCAGCAACCTCACTCCCTCCTTTCCACTCCAGCTGTTGTGGTTGGAGCCCGTTGCTACATAGTTCTACTTGTTTAATTGTTGCAAATTCCTCTGCCAGACAAAGCCTGCAGTTTCATATCTGGAACCAACTCAGGGAGAGCACACAAGAAAACATCTGGGTCAAAAACGCAGAAATGGGCAGGAATGTATAATTAGGATTGTGTCCTCGGGATGTCCTCTTAAGCTGGTACAAGTGCCATGTTTTAGACATTGTCAGTTATGATAGTCAAGCGACAGAAAAGTGCACTACAAAAGTAATTTAAGATACACAGAATATTTTTCTCTATGAGGTCAATATGCCTTAGCTTCTTTTGATTTCAGTGGCAGTCATACCTGGGGACCACACCAATGTAGTATTTAAAATGCATATTACAAAAATACATTTATTTGCTAAAACATTGTGGAACTAGCAAACCTCAAAGACACTACTTTTACCAAATTTGGGCATTTGAAGAATGGCTAAAACACATGATTCTCTTCAAAAGAAAATCCATCAATAAAGCTTTGATGTGCACATCATTTCAGCAGTTCCAAGCAATTTATGTGGCTGTTTAATGCAAATAGAAAGTTACTGCTTTTCAAAGCTGAGACAGTCCAACATTTTTTGGACCATCAAGTTGAAGTTCCTTTAATTGAACTGGTTTAGACTTAAGATTCTTCCAACTGCTTCTCTAGTCCTACTGGTAAGCATTATAGTACAAAGTATTATTAGTGTTTGGAAGTCAGGAATTATCTGAAAAAATTACCAGGCTAAGGACAAACTAACATTGTACACAAAATAATTCACCTACTCGGACATATTAGGACAGGCCTGGTTTCTAGAGCAGATGTCCATGGAGTCAGCTACTGAGATCTTAATGAATCTTGATTGCAGTAAATTGACTCCGTGAATAAATAAAGAGACCTGGATCTGTTTATGCTGTATAGTAATAACTGAAGCCATTGTTCTTGAAAGAGCCATCATGACAATGTAGAAGTAACCATGAATTCTAGAAACCAGTGATGACCCTTCTATTTCCCTTCTCTTGCTGTGTAAGAAAATGTCTAAAGACTCCCAAGGTTAAAATAGGAAGATAACCAAAAATATATAATCAGGCAAATGCTGGCTTTTCAAATACTGTGCAAAACATTTAAATCTGTTTCCTTTACTAGCCGCTTACTGCAATTAGAAACCACCACTAAGCAATTCATACTCTTAACTGTAGATTTGTACAGCACAATTAAGTAATAAGCAACAGATACAATAAACCTTTAAAATTATTACATATACTGGTATGTAAATTAAAGTACATGTTTTTTAAAAAAATACATATTCTAGTAGGAATACCTCTGAGCTAATTTTTACAGAGGCTGAAACAGCTGAATGTAACCCATCTATGAAAAGGACATTACTTGCCTTAATGATTTTTGAGTAAAAAATAAAGTCAATGCATTTCCTATGATTAAAACTCTCCCACGCTGCTGGTTTGCTACTAGGGAAGTACTCAGTAAATCGTGTCATGACACAGGGTTTTTTGCAAATGTAAGGAAACCCTGTTCTCTGGAGGTAAATTAATGCAGGCTTAAAATGAAAAAGAAATTTTAGTTTGATCCTTCACACATGGGAGCAATTAAGTTCAACATTGCAACACTATTAAAAGACAGGTTCTGCTCCTTTCCCATTTTTACATTGGTGATAAATCGCATGGTAAATAATGTTGAGTTGAATGAACCTGCAAGGAACAAATCAAGATTTCTTTCAACTTCTCTTTTTGTTGTGAGTGCCATCTTATAAAGACTTCAGGTGCAACTTCAAAATTGGCCAAAAATAAAATCTGAAATCTTAGTTTTAAAACCCACAGGAAAAGAGGACCAGAAAAACACAAGTAAGTGTTAATAAACATAAGCACATTTGATGTAGTTTGAAATGTTAAGCCATTTAAAATGTACTACTTTTCTCGAATGTAACTGAATTCTAATTTATATATAACAGTAGAGAAGTTAGGGCAAGAGCTTTGTTCCCTTTCCTCAAAAACAAAGGTCTGTATGCAGTAATTAATTGGGTAACACTTCCTTTATAGTTCAAGTGTCTCCAGAAACTTGAGAAAATGCTGGGCTAAATTTAAGCTGTGGGTACAGAAAGAAGAACACAAAGACAATAACTATAGGAGGTCATAGCAAATTTTGGCGTTCTAGTCCAGTGATGCAACACTGAAGGAGTTTTGTGTCTAAGCATGACCTGTTCAAACAGGGGAGAAGCCTCTGCCTGGGACACCTGTCCTGAAGTCTTTGGAGCCTCTTGCTTTATTTAGAGAAGCCTAGTTCTCTGCTAGTTCTCTGCTGGCTCCTGAGGGATTACATCCAACCAGTTCAAGATGCTCTTTTTCTTTCCTTTTCCTCAGCTTGGGAAGAGCTGCCTTCTTCCAGTTTGGTCCTCCATACATTCAGTTATTCAAAATTAATACGAACACATGAAAATTTGTTCTTGGTGTCAACTTAGTTATTTAAGAAATAATTTCTTTATAATGCAGCTCACACATCACACTTATAAATCAGTGTGCATTAACTCAACAGGACAACTAAAATAAACCTTCCAAAATTAACAGTAAAACAACCTCTTCATGTACCAACCCTACTAAGTCCCACAAACCCTCAAATGTTACATACAAGTTAATATAATTAAATTTGCTTCAGTTAAGTAAGGTTATGGGTTTGATCAGGAACAATATTTAACTTACCTGTGATGTAGCCTTCTAAAGCTTTTGGCACAAGTGATTTTGCAGTTCTTAGGTCCTCAGCTGAGCATTTGCCTGCTTCAAGCCCAAAGGACATTCCCATTCTCTTCAGCACCTCACTGTCATCATGAATCTCAAAAGTATTATCGAAATTAAAGAGGTATTCAAATCTGCATGTAAAAAATTGAAAGTGAGATGATTCTGGAAAGAGCACAGCTGTGCTCTTCTTGCCTTTTCTTTCTCAGGTGGTTTTGGCATGCACTGAGGTAAGTGTCTAGAGTCTTTTCCTTTTCCTTAAGGACCCTTTCTGTAAAGGGTCCTTAAGGAATGAGAAGTGCAAGAAGTGCTTTCTCTTTTCTGTGACTGGCATGCCTACAGCTTTAAAATGGCACATTCTCAAAGTAACTTTACCAGTACAGGAACAAAGTTTAACATTTTCTACCTCAGTGAGTAGATTCAAAGGGGAAGAGGGAGGCCTTATTAAACATGAACCTTCACTTGCACTAAAACAAATAAGGTCACCTGAAGCCTTGTCACCAAAATAACTATTTTGTTTTTCTGCTTTTACATTTCACTTTCTGTTCTAATGTGCAACTCTCCTCCTGTGAACTGACCTATTTACTTTGGTATAATTTTTCTTTTTTGGATGCAGCTAGAAAAGCTGTCTGTTCAGAGTCCTGTGTGTTCACAACCCACCATTTCGGACACTGGACTCTCAAAATGTTTTTAACTGCATATAAAAGTGGAAATTGAGATATAACTTCAGAAGCTTTTAGAAATACAGGGGCATTTAGGATGGCCTTACACTGTTATCACAGGTATTAAAAGCCTGGACAGTTCTGGTCTGTAAAATAAGGCTTAGCTCCCAGTACCTCCTTTTTTGCTGACAAAACCTTTATCCTTGGAAAAGCAACCCATCTGTGAGATACAGTTTCTAAAAGATAACTCACTGGTGGGTCTTCCATTATCTCTCCAAGTTCATGTCACATGTCAATTTTCTTGCAAGGTTGTTTTCTAATACATATTTTCTTATACATGAACCAGGAAGCTTGGAAGTTTTACAGCTCTTGAATTTATACACAGAATTTTCAATTGGTAATCCAATGCTTTGTACTGGGTGTAATTGTCAGCTACAGGCGTCATTTCCTCTGTGGCTCATGCCATATTACTTATAAAACCTATTGTTTATGCACCTTTATTTATTTCAGCGTAATCACACTAAGAGGGAAAATAAGATGTGCCATTATAATTTTAACCGGTACAATTACTTTGCTGCTGCCTAAACTGGCACAGCTCAGTGTCATACCAAGCTACTACCAGCAAGCTGTAATTACTGACTCATAACTGAATTCCAATTTATGGCACAGGATCAAAAGCTGCATTTATTGGTAGCTCTGCATTTCTTCTCCCATGTGCTGTCGCCAAATACTGGATGTTAGAAAGGCAGGTAACTTATTTTCTTTTCCCAGAAAGTTTCCAAACTGAAAAATTTTCAGTATTTCGCCATTTAGTTTCTAGCAGCCTGCAGCCACTGATACAGGAAATCTCTACACATCTACTTTGCTGTTAACAGCTATTTGAGGATTTTCTTTCAGGCAATTGACATGACCCCCTTCTGAACTTAAGTAAACTTTTGGCATGAACAAAATCAAATATTACGATTTGCATAGACTGTTACAAAAACATTCTTTTTGTCATCACCTGGTATCTTCTCTTAATGTCTCTCAATTTAAGAAGCAACTGTGTGCAGCTGTTCTCTATGCATGTTCACCATACACTGGTGATTTTTGAGATACCTCGGAACCCACTGTCCTCTCCTGTCTAGGCCAAAGAGCCCATCTGTTCCTTCTGTCAAAGCCTTTCCATAGCCTCAGTCCTTGCTGCCCTCCTGTGTCTCTCTTGGATAAGCCATACTTCTTCCAAGAACATGAGAGTGTGTAGTATTCCAGATATAAAGCACAATATGCATCTAGTTTTACACTGTAGTCCTTACTGTTTTTCCTAGTAATTCCCAGCATGATTTCAGCTGTTATTGAGAAATCAACTTTTGTTCTCACAGAATGATCTACTGGGCTGCCATGTTATTATTCAGTACTACAAGCCAGGTTCAGAGGCTATTAATACTGTGTATACAAAATTTGGGTACACTTCCTGTCCCTTTCCCATGGTAAGTGCAAGTTTGATCACGAGTGATTAATTTAAACTGATTTTCTGCTGCTACAGGGAATTCTTTCTGTAAGGGTACAAGAAGCCACTTCATACACATTCTCTCTAATGCACAGCATTGTATCTCCAATGTGGTACAAACTCTTCTGCATTTCCCCTTAGAGATGTTCTAATTTTCCAAGTTTCTGATACATCTGTTGTGTCTGAATGCTTGTTTAAAACAAGGTATTCTGGTTACTTTTTCTTTCTTTTTCCTAGGGCCAACAGCATTTATACAGAAGTACAATATACACTAAATACATTTTTCCTGTTTAAATGGGACTTACTTATTCAGGTGCCTCATCTTTAAAATTAGTTCTTAACTACTTCCTTTTCACCTGAAGACTTTGTTTCTCCTGCTCCAACTTCAGAAATGCCATTCCCAGTATGCTGCTTGGCACCCATCTACCTTCTCAAACTCTAAACAGAACTTGTCCAATAACTTCTCTCTTTTTCCTTGTGAGACATTTCACTCTGTTTTGGCTGTTCTTGCATAGGAAAAAGCTTAGAGGACACAACCAATTTTCTTTCTGATACTAAATCATCCTTATATGTATTACATTTCCAAGCAATTACTTTCCTTTAGAAGTTCCTCTGTAAATACAATTTTGAGTAGCTAATGCTGTGAGCTTAGCTCTTCATTGAACTTAGTAACATCAGCACTTTTATATAAATGCTATTTGGAGAAGAAAGGAAAATGGAAGCCCTCTAAAAAGTGGCTTTCAGTCTGGAACCAAGTGCAGAGCAAGCACTCAAGCTGACCAGTGATGGAGTCAGGCAGCACAAATATTCTCAAACTCTACAGACTGGGAATTCTCCAAACCAAGTCGGCACCTTTGCTAACTGCCTTATTTAGCAGATCAGTCAGAGCAGTTTCTGACACTGTTTACCTATTGCTGCTGCCATTAATTAGTTGCACAAATAATCACCACAGTGAAAAGCTGGCTTAATTTGGGTTGTACACTTAATGACCTCCAGGTGACATACTACCAGAGCTGAGTTACATAAATTGAAGTATCAACAACTTCAAGAATTTTGGTGTGCTCACTTTTAGTAGGAGTGTTTTCACACAGTTGGAGAGTGTAGAAGCATGTTACACTGCTCTAGATCCCAAATGCCAGATTAATCTCTGACAACACAAAGAAGCAGTTCTGAACTTTCAGTATGAAATTGTTCAATTTTTTAAAAACTTCAGACCTAAATGTAGAGTCCTGTTTAAAAGAGCAGGAAGACCTCTATAGTGTGGCTTTAGAATAACAGTGTAATTATGCTAAATCAAAAATGATCCTTAAATTCCCAGTATGTTGAACTGCAGTGCTCATGAGAGTATTCCACCAGTTTTGTCACAGAATGTATTGGATGTCAGTCTAATTTTCTACAAAAATTCAACTTTTATTAGTATTGCTGCTTTGCATGCTGGTGGGTTACTAGAGCCTGTCTATTTTTGCTGTGTGATTGACTTGAAGTTCAGTACAGGATTTGCATACCACAGAGTGAAATCTGTAATCTACAGTATTAGAGCAAAGCCAGCTATTTTCAGCTAATAAACTGATTGTGAGCCGATTACCAATTAACGTAACAGCACCTCAAACTTCAGCCATATTTTCACAGGATGAAGAGCACAAGCATCCACAATTATGTAACTGGAAGATTTTCGGATTAATGTGAATGCAACTGTGGCAGTATTACAAATTTCTGTATCTTTTCCGTCAGAGAACTTTTTGCTGTTAAAAACCACTTTCAAAGTTGTTATCATCACCGGGCGTATGTTATTTTTGTGTCACATGGATAACCTTGTGTTTCTGACTGTGTACATTTTTATGGCATACTAAGAGTAAGAATTCACATGGCTGCTTTAAAAGGTAGTGCTGTCCTAGTATATAGTTTCATTCAGTTATTTCTCCTGTGCAGGGAATGCTCTTTGAATGTCTGCCTGAAATGCCTTTTACAACATTGAAATTCAGCCTGTTTTAACTAGAGACTGTGAGGTAGTGTTAATAAACTCATTCATATTATTACTGCAGTTGAATTAAATATTTAAAAAAACAACAAGCAACCCCCTGAAGTGACAGTTGCTAACATAAATACAATAATTACTTCTAGTAAACTAAAAAAAGTTCCCTCACTTGTTTGAGGAAAAATTCCAGTCCACAAAGAAAGTAAAATTATAAAAATGAATTCCATAAACACTCACTTATCACTTGATATGCTGCAGTCTATAATTGTTCTTTTGCTAGTGTTGACTATTAAGAAAGGCAGCTGTATTGTGGAGGTCAAAGATGGAGGGCCTTGATTTTGCTGTTCATTTTGCTGATTTCTTTGTACCAAGTTTTTAAATGCTATTTGCTGTAAAACAGAAGAAAAAAAAAATCACTGACAATAAAGGAGCAGACATCAGTGTTTCCAGGAAATGAAACCTCATAGGTCTTATTTACCAACTCTCAATACCTTTAGTAATTTTTTGTCAAAAAGTGAGTTGTGGCCTTACTTTCTCTTGGCACTAGTGAAGTTCACCAGGAGCAGAAGTTAAACCAAATTTTTGCACACATATACTATTGACTCTGTCTCCCTCACACTCTCTGAAGAACCAAGAATGGAGCAACAAAGCTTGCTGGAGAATGCTTCCCCAATCCCTTTGAAAAGGCTCTGGAGTCAGAGGTCTTCTCTGGTACTTTTATGTGTAATTACCTCAGGGTAGGAAATAGTTACACTGAAACAAAAATCCCCCCACTTCCCATACCTGTATTTTTATTCTCTTTCCCTTCTCATCCATCACCACCTTCTCTCAAAAGAATTAGTTCGGAAATTCTCCCCTGGAAGTTATTAAGCAGGTGCTATTCGTGACACCACTTGCTGCCTGCCAATTTCTTATATCCGACTGCACATGTATGAAGGTGGGTGGGCTTAGGAAATGTTATTTGAGGGACTGGAAGTCAGTGTACTTACCCGCCTGAGGCCTTGCTTATTCCATTTAAGGGGAAAAAGATGGATAGCCAGAACCCCAAAGGACCAGTAAACCCTTTGGCTAACAACACAATCAGGGCAATAATGACACTTGTGGACAGCAGGGGAGTCAACTATGCCAGTATTTGGACTAAAAAGTTAAGAGGGCCTAAGTTGCCTTATTTTCACTAGTGTAATTTCATGTTACTTTTGGAGGAACTGCTGATGTATTGGATCAGACAGATAGAATTCCCATTGTACCCTAAGCAGAAACAGCTTTTGGTGACGAACAAAGAAGAAGCATCAGATATTTGAAAGTTTCAGTGAGTATCAGTTACATGAAATTTGTATCAATGTAGTTGAACCAGGAAAAAAATACAGCCTTGTTGCCTGTAATCTCAGAAAATCATTTGATTACATTTAAATTACTAAAAGTCTGCATAGACTAGAATGTTAAGGAATGCTCATAACTGTGTTTGTAAAATGTTACCTTTTAAACAAGATGCATTTGAAATATATTTCGGCAATTAAAGTCAAAAGTCATCTCAAAGGTATGTGACTGAAAGTAAAGGTGTTGGATTTGCCAGCCTTCCACTCTTAAGATCTAGAAATGCCTATATCCCCCAAAACAACTCTGGACACATTTACACAGGTTCTGTTGTGAACTTCATAGCTTAGGTCAAAGAGAAAATTTGAAGAATGACTCAGGGTAGCTCTGGGGGAACTCAGAGTCAACAAAGGGGACTTGTGAGTTGTTCCCATTCCCACTGAGGTTGGCAAAGATTCAGCAGAACACTTAGGAGAGCCTGTGGCACACAGATGGAACGTGCTGGTATACAGCAGGCAAAACTGAACCACCAAGTGTCAGCAAGAGGTCCCCACACCAGAATCCAGAAAGGTCACAGGGGTCAAACTTTTCTCCTTAGTATGTCACAGCTATTACTTAAATCTAGAAAGAACTCCGTAAGGTCTAATGTGCTGGATTTGCACTTGATATTTGCATTTATGGGGGAAAAAATTAAAATGAAATATACCTGCAGTAAGAGTTCTTGCAGTTGGGCTCGCTTCTGTTTTATTCTTTCAATCCGCTTCTGTTTTTCTATCTTAAAAGATAAATGTAAATGCATCAAGATACTTAGTTACCTTATCCATTCCCTTGTGCCAAACTGAACAGGCTTTCTTTGTAAAGGGGGGCAAGTTGCATGGGCATAAGAGTTTCTCCATTAAATAGGTCTGGCAGACTGTAATGTCTTTCTCTGTCAACAATTTAAACTCCAGTAAGAATTTAATTATTACAAGAGACTATTATGTCCCCCCTCATTCTGCTTTGCACTGAGTGCCAATTGGCACCAAATCAAAAACTTGCTCGAGGGGATGCTTTGTTTTTTTTTTTTCCCTTCTGCCCTCCACTCTTTTGGAATTGTGCATGTCCCACAGTTCTCCTAGCTGCAATCAACTAGACATAAATATATGGTGGCTGGGCTTATGATCAACTGTATCTTACCAGTGACCTCCACTTTTTGTTTGAGACTTGATTAAGCTGACAAGACTGCAGCAACAAAAAGGGGTAGAGGTAACATTTTCCACAGGAGCACAGCTCTTGCAGCAGTTCAGTTAGTGATGTGGCCAAGCTGCTGCACCCGGGACACGCAAAGCTGGGACAGGGCAGTGCTGACCCTGCAGGTACAGCAGTGTTTGGAAGTGTCCTCTCAATGCTGAAGAACTGGACAACAGTCTTTGGGGCTGAAAGGGGTTTTTGCTCATCATCCTCTTGGTGCCAGCACTGTATCACTGGCTCCCCAGAGTACTAAACTCTTAAATTACCTTTTCATTCAAGTGCTGAAACTAAGTGATGTGGTCTTTTAAAACTTAGCTGGCCTCCTCTATCTTATTTACAACGGTTGCTATGTGGTGATTCCCTCCTCACACACTTTAATGTTTAAAATGCATCTTTCTGAGCTAGGACTCTTAAAACCAGTAAGCAGTACAGATATCATTCAGGCATGGTTTCTATATAACAAGCTCTTTTGCACTGATTTTTGTACTGGTAATCTTATTATGGATTTACCCTGTAAGAACAGTTGCAACTTTATACAGCTTTAAAAGCAAAATGAATTCTGATTTTCACACCATGAAAATGCAGCTTTGTTTTACATTCTTTTCTATTATGTCAGGAGAACCAACAGCTTTTGAAAAATATGCCTGGCTTCCATTTTGTGCATGTGTAATTAAAGCCTGAAACAGTGAATTGCATGTGACTATTGAAGATAAGACAATGAAATTCAAATTCCATATTTGTAACAATAACCTATACTGGAGACAATGCATTCACATGAATGCATGCAAAATGCAGATTTATCCAGAATTAAAAAAAAACCAAACCAGCCTGGAGCATTATGATTGAACACACGCATTCTCCTTGGATGGATGTATTTTTCAAGTTGCCGTAATGGACAAGGACAGTAAAAGCTTTTCTCTTACCACATCTAGAAAGACAATTGATGTAAATGACCCTGCACAAAAAGAACTGTTCTGCACTGGAGAGGCACCCACCCACCTTTTAAGATACCTAATGCCCAAGTGTCACAAACTGAGATGTATTTGCAGACAGCCATTAGAGCATGCTGCAGTAAATACAGTGACTTGTGCTTTTATTTATAGCACATTTGGCCTGAAGGACAGGCAACATTTGTGCATATAAATTCTGGCATCCCTGCAAAAAACACTGTACTCTTAGCCTGCTGAAAAAAATAATGGAAATAACTGATAAGTAAAACTTCTTTTTTGTTTTCTTTGGCAGTTCATAACCAGTATCTGACATTCCAGCAGGAATTATTTTTCAATTCATTTCCTTTGAATTGTATTTCCAAGTACAGACATTAAAAGAGAATTAATCTCATTTTAAATCGAAACCATTTTGTGAGTGTGAGCATAACTGAACTATAAATTCTTCTGACTTTCTTCTGATTCAAGGTACTACAGACTTTAGTCATAGAAATAATCCCTGATTTAATCAATGTCCATTTTTATAAGGTAAAGAGCTTGGCTTTTTTTAAAAACTAAATGTAATGTATATTAAATGAAACTGAACTAAGCATACACAAACATATTTTTTCAGTTTATTCCAATATCAAAATTTGTATTTCCATAGTGCACAAGCATCAAAACCAACCAGGTTCAAACTAAGAAAAAAAATCCCTCTTCTAAAGAAGAACAGCTCAATTATCACAACATGTGAACAAAACAGAATTTCCCATGTACCTCCCTTTACCTCTAGATTCTGACATTCCTGAGCTGAGTTTGTAGGAAGGCCGATCCATCGGATTTCCTTCTTCTCCTTTGAAATTATGTTCATTGCCATCAGGACGTTGAGGGCATCATAAACTCTCCGTCTAATATTTTTCTGATCATAAGCCTGCTAAGAAAACAATACACTAATTACAACAAAATAATTGAATTAAAAAAGGAAAAGCAATTGAACATATGCTCCATAGACATGGAGAAGATCAAATGCTAACATGGCAATTCTGGTCAGAGTGGTGTTAAACCACGATCCTTCATCTATGATACCCCTTGGATACCCCATGAGCATGCCTGGTTGCAAATGGAAGCTTCAGGCCTTCCTGAAGCATCTCTGCAGGAAATTCCATCATGGCAAGTCTGGCACTGTTGAAAAGCCTGACAAGACCACATATAAAAGAGTAGCCTTTTCTTAAAGTTAGTTATTTTGGCAGATTACTCTACCTTGTTGATAATTTAGAGGGAGTTCAATTCTTCTTAATTCTGTATTTTTAGATTTCAAAGAGTAAGTCTTTATATTTGAGAACTAGTTAAATGAAGAAGAATATGGACTGTGGCAGGTCAGTGCAGAAACAGAATTCCATGATGAAACAGATAAATCAGTATTTTTATAGCAAAACTCAACACATATTTGCTTACTGAATCTGTTGGTAGGTGGCTGTTAGAATTTGTGAATTCTGATACGAGCTCATCAGCTACTTCGTTGTATGAAGTTGTTCCTTTGCGCTGAACTTTTTCACAAACTTTCATTGAAAAATGCCTCAGACCCTTCCCATTTTTATCTCCTTTCTTGCTCCTCTTACTGAAAAAAGAAAAGTATTATTTTAATACCTTGGATGTTAATAAGCTACTTTGATACACAGCAAAAAGTCTACCAACAGAAATCTGGACTATCTAAATGAAAAATAAAACTTTTGCATCAGTTTCTTGTTTCTTACAAATTTGCAAAGAAGTGCACTAGAACCCCTTCCCCTTCCTTGACTATTTCTACACTGCTAGCATTTGAACACATGCTGCTGGGAAGATGCATAAAATGGATTTGTAATTCATCTCCAGATAGTCTCACAAAAGAACAACCAAGAAAAATAGGAAAATCTCCCAGGGTGCTTATGTGCCTGGAAGCCAGGTTTATGTGGATCTCTGATGTGTGTGCCTAAAATAGAAAGGCTCAGACATCTCTATTTAAAATACAGCAGGAGATACTAAACTTGGTCATTAGGGGAAGTAAGGTGTGTCCACCATAGAATATATCCACATATATATACATCACAGTATATATACATATATATCTATTCTGTGATGTGTCGATCACAG
Source organism: Hippolais icterina (assembly GCA_013400075.1). Taxonomy (NCBI): domain Eukaryota; kingdom Metazoa; phylum Chordata; class Aves; order Passeriformes; family Sylviidae; genus Hippolais; species Hippolais icterina. Next base: position 992,802 of record VWYN01019880.1, read on the forward strand.
AATAGATAAAAGAATGTCTTTTGTGGAGAGTGAGTACATATTCCCTGGGCTTTAAGGAGCCAAATTAAGAACTGGCAAACTGTCAGGGTTATTTTCCATTCACCTGCTTCCAGAAAAGTAAGAGCTTAGGTAATGGTAATCAAAAAAAACCCCAGGAGCAGTTGTTTTTATCACACAAACTAGATCTAGATGTGTAATTCAATAGAAGCCTTAAAAAAGTTCAGTTGTGTTGGTTTTGAGTTTGTTTTTTTTCCTATTTTTTAATTAGCCTCATGGCTTCATTTGACAATGTGTTCCAGGGAGAGCTGTTATTTTACAGAAAAAGAGTCTCCGTCAGCAGTAAAAGGCTAAAGAAACTATTAAATAAAACAAGAATGGTTTTCAAAATTGTGAATGCATTTAAGAAAACAGAACACAGGTAAAAGAAACATCAGTAGACTGAAAAAAAAACCCAACACAGCTTTGATGTGAAGGAGTGAAAACTGCTGCAAGCAGGAACTGGACAGTTGTCTTTCTGAAAGGCAAATCTGAAGTAAACCAAGAACGACTCTATACATAAAATACACATTCAGTAACACTCACCTTTCTGAAAAATCTGACTCTATAATTTCTTGAGTCCGTTTTCGCTCCCTAAGACAAGACAATTCAAACTTAAGTTGAAAATAACATTGCATCTGTAGACCACTAAAATCACTGTATATGGGGCCGAGCTGGTTCTAGTGTTTGCTCTTACATGTTTACTGAAAGGGAAAAATACAACACACAGAGCTTGACAAAATTTGAGGGAAGGTAGCTAGGACTTGTGGAGGAAGTTGTTGGAGCTCACTACCAGACAAATTCTGTTTCCAAATTTACCATGCTTTGTCCATAGAAATTGAGGGAAGTCACTTCACCTGGAACTACAGGAAGTGCTGGTGTGAACTAGATGTCCCAAGTTCATCAAAAAGGAGAAGCTGGACTCCTTTGAAAATTCTTATTTAAATTCCTCCACGTGGAAGAAAAATGTCTTTAAACAGTGCATAAGATATATCCTATATTTTCATGCCAGTGAATCTTCAGGAATCTTTAAAGGAAACCCCAAGGTAAAAACACTAAACATGTTCCTGTTAGAGCTGATGCATACAAAGCTGAAGACAGACTCTGAAGAAGCAGCTGCCATGAATTTTAAACAGCAGCAGCAGTCTGCAATCACTGGCCACTCTTTATCATCCTGTTTATTCCCCCACAGCAGGCAGGAGCTGCTTTCCAGACCTGCCTCTTCCTGCTGCAGCCGACCCAAAGCAGTGCCCAAGAGCCGTGCTGAGCTAGGAAATGTTGTCTCCCCACACTTTCCAAAACAGGGCTCCCAGCACAGACTTACACAGCAGAACACCTGACACTGCTGGGAGGGGAGCTGAACAAAAATGATGGGTTTGAAAACCTGCGCTTGAAAGCCAGCACACTTTGGTTGTGTGATCCAGAATGCACAACCAGGCCTCTCCCTCAGCAGCACCAAAGGGATTTCTGTCCATGGTGCTTAACTGGGGGCTGAGCAGCTGGGGCCAGGGGCTGCCCTGGTATGGCAGTGAGTGAGAGCTGTGCCCTGCTCTGCACACCAGGCTGCCAGAGCCTGTGCCAAGCCCTGGCAATGAACGTGCTCCTCTTATTTAGGAAATTATTTGGAGTCTGTGAAATAAACTATGGGTAAAGCAAGCAGTCTTCCAAAGTGTCTTCAGCAAGGGCTCCCTACCTCAGTTCAGGAATACCACAGACCCTTCCTTAGCTCTGTTCCTCAAATGAAAATACGGCCTTATTGTATGGACTGCTGCATGGATCACTATTGGTCTGTCTGGAGTCATCTCGAGTCTTTTAATGGATGAAGCAAAAGATAAAGCTCATGGGAAATCCTGTGTCTCGACTTGGACAGTACACAAACAGAAGGATGGTGCTTCTTGGTGATGATGGTTGATGCACTGCCACAAGGTTGCTCTGGGACTCCCCATCACTGGATGACACTTTGGAAAGCGAGGAATGTTGATTCTTTGGTTTAGCAAGCCGTGACCAGACAGTAGAGTTTGTCTCTCTTCTGAGTACTGAAAGAACATCTGCTTGGCCTCCACATTTCACCAAATTTGCAGGAAAAAAGTAATCTTTGACAACTCCTTTCTCACATAAAATCATAACTAAGTGCATTTAGAAGGTATTTCAGGAAATGAACACATACTCAGCAAAAAAATTCAGCTTAAAAACTGAGTGGCTGGGCATGCAGTTTATTGACTCTCTGGGGGGGAATACAGTAATTGGGAAGTACAACCTATGACAGACCTTGCTTATAGAGTAAAATGGAGAAAGTCAAGGTACAAACATTGAACTCTCATTTCTGCTCTTTCCTAGATGCTCCATTTCCCACTTCTATTGTTGAAAAGGTAATACTGACATTCATCACTGATTAAAAAAATTAATCTAGATGCAGAAATATATTGCTTTTCCAGAGGCAAAGCACTACAGCTAAGCTCAGCAGTACTGATATTAAAACAAAACGCCAAGAAACACTGTAAAGACCAGATTTAATTAGAAGAGATAAAGAAAGTCATGCTTGGCTGGAGCACCTCAGAAGCCCATGAAACTTGTTGTTAACGTAGAATAGTGATAAAAATACCACACTGATTATATTCAAAGTTTTCTATTACAGTTTATTCTTAAATGCCTGTTGAAGTGTTTTTGACATTCTCTCCCCCTGTAGGCACCTGCTGCTGTGCTCAATAGCAATGCTACATGGATATACCACGAATATATGGAAAAAATAAAAGCTTCGTTTAACAGGAGTCATTGTGACTCTCCATTTCCACCAAGAAACAGACACTGTCAGAAACCACAATTAAAGCAGACAGTGAAGTGACTGGTGCTTATAATTTGTGTCTACATGCTCCCGACATCAGAAGTGCCTCCCAGTCTGAAAAGCACATGCCATACTCCATTTAGTTGTGCAAGAACTAGAAACTGTAAGTCAGCATATAGATTCATATAGATTCAACAGTATAAGTAATGGAAAAGATCAGAACAGGTGCTCAGACATCTTTAAATGAGACAAAAGCCTTACCCAGGGACCCAGCCAGAAGCTTCTGTTATGTGTGTCTGCGTGACCATTGCTGGAGCTGGGTTATAAGGACTCCCAATCAGAACACTCCCTGAACTGGTCAGTCTTTGTGGTGTGCTTATGATCTGTAAAATTTGGCAACATAAAACACAGCTCTCTTAAGAAAACAGAGGTTACTACAGCCCAAAATTCATACTAAGCATTGCACTAAGAAAAGTAATAATAATTCTGTACCAGAAGCAGTCATAATATATGGAAGAGATGGCATCAGAAGATCTTCATACAACAAAGCCATTACAGCACTGCTAAGTTTCCTATTAATTGTACCACATTACTGTATTATTCACATGGACAAGAACCAGACAAATGATTCCAAGTAATTCCTAGGTATGGCAGATAGGATCTGTACCAAAAGATACCCAATTGTTTCTTCATGAGTACATCTAAGCAACTTCTTGATCAATGTAATCAATACAGCATTCTTTCCTTTCAATGGATTTATCTCTTGTAATTGTCTATACAAAAGACCATCTAAGCTGCAGGCAAAGCATTCCCTGCAGTTTCTAGCATTCACAAGATCCCAAGGCACTCTGGCAACTAATTGTACCTACAGAATTCAATGTAAAGACTTTATGGTATAGATAGAGTTTACATTTATGCAAACCTGCTGAAACTGGAGGTAACTGGTTAACACCAAGGCTCGCAGTCTCAACTTTTAAATCAAATTCCTTTTTCAAAGTAGGTCACCAGAATAATTTAAATAATATTTTAAAACAAAACAGTATTGATTAGCTAATCTTTAAAATAAACCACATTTAATTATTTTGATTACATTATGGTAAGATACAAGTCAAAGCTTCTTGGACAGTGCTTTTTACTCTTGTGCCGTGCCTAATTTTTAAAAACTTTTACTTTACTCCATTTATTAATGACATTTTGAGTAGCGATTGTACTAAACTTCGTCGTTTCCTTTACTATTTAACTTATCCAACACCTGTGTAAGCATCCCAAGGCACTCTGGTAACTAACTTTTGTAAGTGTATGCTGTAAGTATACAGCAGATACATAGGTACTGCAAGTGTGTGTGTGTGTATATATATATAAATATATATATATATATGCACATATACGGACAAACTACTGATAAGTATAGAGCATTTGTTTGAAATCCATCATTACTGTTTAGACAAGTAGAAAAATGGTATGTGAAGAATTCCCGATTTTCTTAGCTCATTGAGCATTACTTCACATCCCCCCGGTACCACATTATGACTACATATATGTATTTTTTGTCTTAAAGACATAAATCTATCTCATTTATTGTTTGCAAATGTTCAGCCTGACAGAAGCAAAGGAAAAGAGAATTTTAGAGAAACCAAAACACAGGTACCGGTTATGTATTTATTTCCTGATACCGGAGAATCAAAGGCGCCTGGCTTTACTCATTGCTGGCAGGCACAGGAAAGGTGTCACTTTTGTCACCTGACTGCTGCTCCGGCCTCAGGCAGAAAGGTGTCAAGGGCTGATTCGCATTTTGGAGCTCGGCGAAAAGAGCGCGGGTGCGGCCAGCAGGTGTCCATGGCCCCGGGGGCGAGTAACGGCCCGGCCCGGTCCGCGCCGCCATCTAGCGGCACCCGGCCGCTCCTGCAGCCGCACCGACCCGCCACGGCCCCACCGCGGCACAGCCACGGAGCCTCTGCGCCGCCCTGAAGGACCTGGAGTGGTTCCAGGCCCTGGAACCCACAGTGAGTAAATAAGGCCGAAATAAATAAATTAATCAAACAGGGTGTTGCTGACACAGGCAGATGCTGAGGGAACGCTAACATTGCCACTACTGAGAGGTTGTCAGCATTCACTTTTAAATAGCTTGGCACAACACAGCTGTATGCTGGATGTCTTAGTGCGCATTAAGGGCTATTTATTAAGAAAATGTTTTCTGAATATAGATCTATCCTTGCAATGCAGCAGAATAAAAGAATAAAAAAGACACACAAAAAAAAGGAATAAAAATTGTGTGTCTCACATCACACAGTAGCTTTTGCAACTTCTACCTGCTATAGAACCTAAACTGCAAGCAGGACCCACTGAAACCAAAAGCAGGGCTTGAGAAGTCAGTCATAACAGTAGGAACTGCATTAAGTGAGTGCCCTCCTTGTTGTGGGCTATTTATTGCACTGCCAGAACACATCTTCAGTGGCAGAACTGCTCCAGTGCAGTGCCACAGGGCACAGCTGCAGTGAGACGGGCATCAGCACTGACACACTGAGCTGTTCCTGGCAGGCAGCCCCTGGCCAGCGCTGGGGGCACAGCGCTGCGAGCAGGGAGTGCCACGGGGGTGCCTGTGATATGTGTGCCCCTCTGCCCAGCTGGAGAAACCCCCCAAAAAACAGCAGACGCTGCTCATGTGAAAAAGGCCCAACACCATTTTTATAAAACACATCAAATGGTTCTGTACTCAGGCTAAGTGCTAGGCAAGGAGGTATCAGTTTACTAGAAACTCTTCACAGAATTGCCTATTTAACTCACTGGCCACCAGGAAATCTAAATTTTTTCTCAAAACTAGATCCAAAATCCCTGGAACATAAATATAATATACAATTATCATGGACAGGAAAAGAGTTTTAAGAAGCGTTTCAACAAGTTTAGAATTTCTACCAACACATCAAAGACACTTTCTGACAGTGCTGGAGATTTACTGGTGAGAACATGACTTAAAATATTCAAAGAGTATCAATAATGAGGGGTTTTTCTTAATATACTTTCGAGTAATAGTTTAAAATGTCATCTTGTAAAGCTGTTTCAATTTCCACTCCAAGCCAGCAAGATAGGTACTCCCTAAGGGCACATATAAGAGCATTGCTGGGAGTGGCAATCCTGGCACGGCAGGCCTGCTGTGCCCCCAGGTCACCGCTCTCCCATCCAGGTGGGGCACTCTGTGGCTGAGGCAGGAGGCAGCAAGTTCATCACGTGTTCCTGTCTTACATCACCAGGATGTCACAGACAGTTACACAAGCTGGCATTACTGGGGTTGCAAAACTTACCATTTGGGGTCCAACATTCACATTGATTGGTCCTAAGGTTTTTGGCAAAATCTTAGTCGGAGAGTTGGTGCTGGAAACTGGCAATGTGATTACTGAAATATTACCTAAAAAGAGTGTTAAAAGGAGAAGTGTTAAATTACTTCCTTAGTAACTTGTGAAAAACACTGGCAAATTCTCACACCACTCTAACACCTTGGAATCAGGTTGGATTTGTTGTCTCATTTGCTGAGAACACACCCTCAGGTAACCTCCAGACCTCTCAGCAGATGCGACAAGGGCACCTCACAAAACCACACCTTCACTATTTTACATTTAAAATTACATGTGTTTTATTTCCAGAAGCAATTTATTCTTGCTTAAGACAAAGAGCACACAGCCTGACATTCCTCAGCATTAGAAGTGAAAATTATTGAGGATACTTCTAAAAGAAGCCAACATACAAATCCTACTTACAATCAAAATCATGTGTACAAAATATGCATCCATAAACTTTCAAAACCTAAACCATTCCTCATCTGACTGTCCCAGAGCGTTCCACAGTCATCGCTGATGTAAGCCAACCACAGCCTGCCACCGTACAGATGGAGTAAGTGATGCCTTTACAACTCACCTAAAGTCACAGAGCAGGCAGCTGGATGTCACAATAAAGTCTCCCATGCCATCTCCAACGCAGCGTATTCTCATCCCAAGATGCTTATCATTTTTGTGATCCCAAACTGCTTATGGATCTAAGTCATCCTGCCTTCCACAGAGAAAGGCAGCTCTGTGCTGACAGCCCCAAAATATTGCTACTCCTCCTCTATCCCAAATTGCATCTTGTATCTCAATTATTTGGAATTAATGTTTAAATCAAAACTGTTGCAGCCCCACCGCTACCCCTTGAGTGTTCAAACTGTTCTGCACAAGCCTCTCAAAGCCCTGAGCACATCGGCTTATCCACCGACACTGTGGTGGCAGCAGCTCCTTTCTGTGACAGCTTCAAAGCAGGAGAGCTGGGAACTGATCAATAACGGCCCCCGTTCCTACACGCAGCCTGATCCAGGCTGGGGAGGAATGGGGTCTGAGGCACAACCAAATATAAGGAAGAGCTGCCACTGCCTGGTAATCCGGAGTCAGCCTGGGTCTAGCTGGGGTCATGAGGACAAGGATTGGTTCCTGGAGAGCTCTAATGTTCTCTGGCACTGCAGACAGCAGCTGAAGACATCTGAGGTGACGGGTCCTTTCAGAGCAGCACAGGCATCAGTCCTCCTCCCACAGGAGCCAGCCAACACTCAGATTAGCCCACAGGGTCCAAGCTGACTCAGTGGTGTTACACATCCCTGTTCCCCTTTTCTCACATCACCTGTTCACCTCCACTGTGAGAATTTTCTTTTCTCACTTGGTCCTGAATCATGGTCTCTTTTTTTACATTTTATTTTAGTATATCTATGTTTTTCATGAGGTTACTGAAAAATGATAAATTCAACAAAGTAACTTCTCTGCAACAGAAAGCAGAAGCAACACAACTGAGAGGAAAAAGGATCTTATCTTCTGTAGTTACAGCACAAAAGTAGAAAAGATGTAGATTTATGCCATGTCTCACCTTCATAAGAAATATTGAACAGATAAATGAGAAATAGAAACAAATTGAGACTAGGATGTTCTAATGTTCTGTGTAGATTCTTTTGGCATCTGGAGTAATACTACTACTTAGTATTAATTTTCCAGAAGGCAAATCTGAATCTGAAAATATCTTCAGAAGTAGCTTGCATCTCTACTCAAAATGAATAAATCATTCAGTCATGTAACTCACCTAGAAAAACAAATATAAATCTCTCACACTTGCAAACCCACCTCCTCAGTAAATCTTTGCTCTGTTATGAAACATCTATTGTGAGGTAGTGCCAGAGAGCACAAGACAGTAATTCATGATTTACATACACTTTGTTCCCATGTTGAGCTCAAAATAGTTCTCTCACTTGCCAATTTTACTTTTGCTAGGGGATTTTGCCCAGGATTTCCCAAGCTGCGCCAGCATATTCCATCAAAACCTATTCTCATCCCTCATTCCAGGCTATTGCCATCAATGACGTGTCACTTCCCAGTACTGCTGTAGGAATTTTCCTCTTTTCTGCTGCAACTGAAACTTTTGACCCCATTATCTCCGATATCAGCTCTCATATTATTTCTCCTTGCCCCTTTTCTTACCAGGGAAAAGAAATAAATTACTTTCTCTGGTGCCGACAGCATAAGGTCACATGGCCAAGTGCAGTAAAATTGTGAAATGTTGGTTTTGGCTCCCAGCTCTTTTACCACAGGGCTACACCACAGAGTTGTCTCCAGCAGCACTTCTCGGCCTGCAAGAGGCACTGGGCTGTCGCTGGGCTGTCACGTTTGTCTGTGCCAGAATGCCCATGGGGGGCTCACAGCACTGGGCAATGAGCACAGCAGCACAGGCAATGCACACGGCCACCCACCACATCTACTACTGGGCACAGCCGGTTTCCTTCTCAGCATGTGCCACACAGACTGGGATCCATGGGATCCAGCTGCACCTGTGATTACTTTGAACATTTGTATGGATGTACTTCCCTCACACACGCATGCAGACCCATGGCCAAAGCCACACAAACCCATCAGATTTACTGAGCAGCCCTGGAAAAACCACTAATTAGCAGCTACTGCTGCACTGTGCCTTCGTTTACAAGGCTCCCTGCATAAAGGAACATGGGCACCATTGGGGTAACTTCAGTAAATATAAGGGTCATTCAAATGACTTGATTTTAAAAAGACATTTGCTTACATATGGTGTGTGTTTGAATGTCTTTTTGGCCAGAGTTACTGTCAGTAAAAAGATTTTCATCTTCTAATCCTTACACAAATCCCTCATTTGGCAGTAGTACTGTCAAAACAATCTTAAGAGTTGACCAAGTTTTCAAAGAAACTTGTTCTTACTTTGAATTTCCTTCATTGGCAAATATAAATATGTGAATGTGTAGTTTTAAAATACAGATAGGATGAAAAAGAACCAGTTTGTTTTTATGAGTGAGGTATTTCTTATCCACAGTGGCCAGAGAGAAAGAACAACCAAATTTTTCACAGTAAGAGGTTGCTCTTTGTGTTTGTCAGCAGTTGAAAAAATAGTAAACAGAAAGTTTTATCAATTACAACTAAAATATTCCTCCCTACCATTTTCTTTTTTTATCAAATAGCATCATGGTCCAGATACTCATGTAACCTCAACTGCTTCAAATATTATTATTATATTTGGAAGGAAGTAGACGTTACAAAACATTCAACAGATTTCTGTATTCAACTGAAAGCAGAAGTATCATCAAAGTAACTTTATATACTACCACAAAGCAACTGCAAAGGCTTTAAACATGACCAAATTCTAAATAAATGCCAAGTCTTAATAACGCCCATCATTTGGGGACAAAAAAAGAGTATACTGATTTATGTCCTGGGGCACAAGAGCAGTGAGTACAGTGATAAGCTGAACACAATGAGACCCATCAGCCTTGAGTCACGGTAATCTCACTGCATGGATGGAAAAGGTCAGCACAGATGGATCAAACTGGAACGATTTGTATAATAATACTCAATTCTTATATAATGTTTCTCAGCAGTACTTTCAAGGCACAAAGGAGGTCAGCGTCATTATTCCCATTTACCTATGGAAAACGAAGCACATGGGAAAGAAACCCACTTAAAACTCTCATAGGGAGGCTTTAACTGCAGTACACAGAAAGCCATCCCAAACTGAGCCTCCTTGGCACTGAAGCAAATTCAGAATAAGAATCTGCCAGCGGATATATGTATGTTTCTCTCAGAACAAAAGCACTTTACTTCTACATAAATTATTTTTCCATCCTTCAGTCACCATTATTGTTTCTTCTCAGGGAGAGAAACCAGTGTTGCTGTAATTTCATATTTTAAAGAACCATCATCACTACATAACTGTTCTTCTTCCTGGCATTTGTGCAATGATTTTATTGATGCACAAAAAGAAAAATTCAATTTAAATGATCTTCAGCTTCAAGCAGTCACAGATAAAGCTATTCACGTTTATGTACATGTATGCTCACATGCACACACTAAGCAGCTCACCAGATCAGTTTAAATCATTATGTGCCACCCTAAATAGCTTAATTTCACATAAACAACATGCACTCCTATACAAATAAGAAGCTAAAGAGATTTCAGTGATTTTTTTCCTGTATAACTAAATCTGTTAGGTCTGCAGCTTAGTTGCAAAGATAATCAGAAACAATGTCAACTGGAGAATCTATAGAATCTGTCACAGCCAGTTTGAAGGAGACCATGGCTGATGGGGAGCACAGCCCATCCAGCTGGGGTTACACACAATGCATACATCAACAAAAAAAGCCATTGAATTTTCAGAAAAACCCACCAAGGAACTGTTGGTAATTTGGATTTCATATTCAGAGCTCTAAACTTTTTAAAGTGTCTCAATGAACAGCCATTTTTAATAATACAACCTACGTCTTGACGATGATGGCAAAAACCCCAGCTCTGAGCTGTGAAATATCAGCAGCCCACTAAGATATTTTGCAATAACATATGTGATGTGTCCTCAAGGTCCTCTATTACACTAAGACATTTACTGATGTCCAAGATCATTATTATAAAAGCATATAGAAAAATGAAATTCTTATTGTGTTGCTAGTATGCAAGTATTTCCTTGGTACATTTCTTCATTTGTGCATTGCACAAAATTACTGGGCTACAAACCTAACTTTAAAAATTCCATAGAGATGAAATCAAAGAGATCTGTAGAAAAGAAAACATAAAATGGGGCAGAGGGTTTTTCAATGTACTTCAGGCTTACATGGAGCAGTACAATTTCAGTCCTTTACTGTTCAATTTGAGACAAATCTACAGGAGTTAACAGCTGTATGAATCTGAAAGTACCAGGCACAGGCCTATGGATAACTGCTTCTGATGTCCTGGTCATTTTAGCAGATCTCTTCAATCATACAATGAAGTATTTCTATTACAGCAGGCCTGTGCACTAAGTTTTTAAAACATCAGCCCTGGCAGGACTTAGTAAAAGATGGGTACTGTGTAATAGAAAGATGCATTGAAACAAAGTTCATTGTTAAGTTGTATTAGAAGTGAAGATTCCCACCCAAAGCAAGCTCTCTACAATTATAATATGTTTAATGGCTCCTCCCTCATGGACCCTGTTGCAAGATTGGTGCTCTGTGGCTGGACTACCTTTTCCCTCCACAGCAGTAAACAGAGAACAACATGTAAACCCACAGGAACTGGGACTACAGTAACAAAGAAGTATTAACTAAGGACAGCAGGATTCCTTAAAACCATTGTGTGAGTCTACATTACACATTTTAAGATAAGAGTCCTGTACCTGTGGCCCCAGCAGCAGAAGATGTGCCCAAGTCCCACTTGCCCCATGGTAGCCTCTCCACATCCAGGCTGGTATCCCGGGATTTAACCAGGCTGCTCCACCCGGCAGTCCCGCTCTGCTGCGTGGCCACCGCTAACTGAAGGGGCTGACGACGACTCATTGACCACTAACGTGAGCTTTAAAGTGATATCTGATTACAAATCTTGATTTTATCACAGGGTTTCACACCTCGGCAACTCCAACAGATCAGGGAGCCTTGGGACTCTCTAAGCTGGCACGGAACTCCGAAAGCTGCACGCATTCTTGTGCATGTAGAGGGGGCAGGGGGTGATTTTATGGGGCAAGAGGTAACACAGACACACTCTCTGCTTGGAATCAGTAGAAAAACGGTTTGATTTTTTATTGTTGTAATAGATGTGAACAGGATTACAAAACTTCAAGCACATAACTTAGTGACTGGGTGTGTGTCCCAAACAGATTATCTTTAAATCCACACCATTACACCTGCAACTTTTTATCATGAACGCTAAGTCTGGTTGAATTCATCACAGCTTACAACAATTACCCCAAACCAAAGGCAGAGCTGCCACTATCCAACTCATTCACAAACCTCATTACACCTGCTTAAGGACGAACTTGAACTATTCTATTGAATCATTTTAACAGAATGGGCCAACTCCACAAAGACATTTTGCCACTTAAATCAGGATTTTGCCTGAAAGATGGATGCAGTTCCTTAGTTCCTATCAATCAACCTTACTGGACATCAAAGTTCTGTTGACACCCAGGAGCACATCATTCTTGTCAGCATGGATCCTCCTAGGAGTATCTCTGAACAGTTACAATCCATGATGGAAAACTTGGAGAATACCTGACACATACATACAGATCTATCCCCAAGGCTACAATCTGTGTTTTCCAAAACTTGAGAGGAAGCATCTCTTTTCCATTCAGCAGCCCAAGAATATTCATTTACTAAACAATGAGAATCAGAGCCATTTTCCTCTCTCTGGGAAAATTACAATGCAGGTCTCCTAGAGGAATAATTCCAATCACTAGTAATTACAGGTAAGGAAATGAAGCACGGCCAGCCCAGCCCATCCTGTCATAGCAGAGCAATTTTGACTGCAACAGTCTACTATGTCAAAGACCAAGTGAAAAGGACCTTCAGAAAGGAGATATCCTGACTGTGCTGCACGGGCTGCTAGAATATTTTACCCAATGGCGGTCCTCACACAGGCAGTCCCTGGCATTAGTGGAGTGCCATGGCCATCGTCAAAAGCCATCTGCATGTGGCATTCCCTCTCAGATCCAATGAGTGTTCATTTCAAGCAGAGAAACAAGCTCCAAAGGGAGAGGCTTTGAGCCAAAAGAGCCTGTTACCTATGAGATAAAGGCAACACATGTAGGGAATTGTCTGTTGAACTAGTACTGTTCACTAAACAAAGTGAACAACGTTTGAGTTGATGCTCTGCCGAGCACTGTGAAATTTCTTCTAGGCACATGCAGGAAAAAAAAATTGTTTCCTTTCAGAATTAGGCAACAATCATCTTTTAATGAGGATTACAAATTTGGATGTATATGCTTTGATTCTGCAATCATCAGATTTTAAACATCAAAATTTTGAACATTTTAAAACTTTAACATTTTTAACATTTTAAAATTTTTAACATTTTAACATTTTAAACACATTTTAAATATCAAATTCCTTAGTCAATTTGCATTGCATTTAGATACACTGGGTGTTAGAAATGTTTGTTACCCTAGACGTCATCTACACAAGGAATAAAAACATGAATACTGAAAGTATTCTAAAAAGCCTGAATGAAAAAAGTTGCAGCAGGAAGATGGCAATATTCACTAACAAACACAGGAAACAAGCTATAATAAGAAAAACAAACCCCCAAATAAACCAAACAACCTGTCAACCTAGTTAGAAACTTAAATTCAGATTTAAAAATCAGCAAAAGTGACACAGCAGTACTCTAAGACTTACAGATCAGATTGTAATATCTAAGCAGTCTGAGTATTCACTGCTCCTGAAACAAAATACACCAGGAAAACACCCAGAGGCTGTGCATGGACCCTTAAAGGTAAAGGACACTAAAGGTAATGGCGGGAAAGATAAAGGGAGCCTGATGAAACAAACACTGCAATGGAGTAACTCCCTGAGACGGTTCAGGGGGAAAACTTGCAGAGAAAGGAGATTTTGAAAACTGAGCCTGTGAATGGAAGAAAAGCAGAGAAACCCATTTTGAAGCGCAAGGGTCACGTGATCAGCTACTTTGATTAGGTATTTTTAGTGAGACAAAGACAGAACGTTTCCCCAACACCACAATCTCATGGTGGTAAGGCTGTGGAAGGAGGCTGCAGTATCTGTGTGAGCACAGAAACAGCAACAGCCGACTTGGTGTCTCAAGACAGCCTCGTGCAGTGTGAAACATCCTCAAAGAGGCTGCTGTTACCAGGCAAAGGGACAGAGCAGCGGCTCACCTAGAGCAGAACAGCATTTTTCAAAATTAGACCCAGTAAACCTAGAATTTCACAACAAATTTCATGAAAAATAAAAGGTCAGGGTCCATTAATAAAAAGGAATACATTTTGCAAGGAATTTTCTATGTGCTCAAGGCTCAGCATGGGAATCTGAAGTGTTCCATTAATGCAATACTGCTTGTGCTAGAAGCTAATAACAAACACACACCACAACTACCTTTCTGGGAAGAAAAGAAAAATGCAACTTTTTTAAAACAAAAATTTCTAGCCCTTGAAACCTGATGCTTTCTAGGTGGCCTTCATTAGAGCAAATGGCATCTCTCCTTTGTTCTTGAACATATCATAAATCCATCATGCTTCAGTCCAAGAATACTGTAAAGGCACATCATAAATAGGCCTATATACATAGCAATAAATTGCCTTTATTTTCACTGTAGAAAATGATTTAATTTAAATAATGTATACTAAAACATCCCCCAACCAAACTGCCTTCACTAGGAAGCTCACAAAGCCCTGTTAAGAGAGAGTGGATCTGAATGCCTGTTTGGAGTTTCTCCCTTCCTCCTTAATTTCCAGAGTTCAACAGTGGACACACCAAAAGAAGTAAGTAAAGGATACGTTAGACTGAAAGTAAGAGACAGGTTAGATACTGGCTGTATCTGTACAAGTTTCCCCAGTTTTTATGGAATATTTGATGTTCTAAGAAGAGTAATCCATTGTGAACAAGATGTTTTATTTCAATAGAGATGGCAACAATTTCTCATTACATTGCAAGGTTAAAAAAGATCATTAGATCATAACATTTTATAAAATATACAAAAATGGAGCTAATAATGCATCCATCATCCCAGAAGCAAAATCTGATAAAGAGTGGGCTATGGGTCATTGTGTTATTCCTAATAGTAATGACCCATACTTTATGATATTATTCAGTTATTTTCTGGACAAATCAATTGCTTCTTTCAGAAATTATTTGAAAATGTTGCACTTAGTCTTTTTCCCTAGCATCACAACACAATAATCACAAAACAATGAAGCACAAAGGGCAATTATCTCACCAATGTGCAATAAATAATTCTCAAAGGCCTTCACCTGTCTGTCATGTTCTGCAAATTTAGAAAACTAGGAAGATACAGTAGCTCCAGCCATTTTCTGTTTAGACTGTCTGATTTTCTCAGTCTCTTAGGTTTGATGGCATAAGCCAAAAATCAACCTTCCCACCACTACATGTATTGGTTTATTGCAGTGGATACCAGCAAATCAGTATTTACTTAGAAAGGTTGATTGAAATGTTTCCTGCAATCCTGAACTGCACATCCTTGAGTTTTCTAATATAGATAAGGGGTTTATTTTACTGCAATTCCACAGCTGTTATGACTGATCATAAATTGTTTTCGAGTCAAAAGTGATTAATCTAGAAGTGCTAAGATAAAACAAGATAGGACAAAATATAATTATTGTAAATTGTGCAGAACATTTAGAAGTATGACATCATACTTAGCCTTCTCTGTCTTTTTGACTCCAACAGAATCAGGAAACTTTAAGGGTGGAGTAGAAATCAGGAAATCCAGCATACTATTCACCATCAAGGAATGAAAAGAAGGGCTTATTTTATCCTCTTACTATTTTTACTACACCTTTTCCCCTCTGAAATTCTGAAGACATTCCCATCATTGCTACTGACACTTACATGTTGGTATTAAACAACTACCAGTGGGCATGTATGAAATATATTTTGAACATTTAAATTCTGAGCACCCTAAATGTTAATCAACCTTATGCAGCAAAATAAACCTTAATGTATGTATCGAATAGAATTCTCTTACCTTTTGTTGGACTCTGGTTCTGATCTATAAATCCTTTCAAGTCTCCATTTGTGGAAGTCACACCAACCTGAACAAAACATTTTTGAAGTCTTAAAATACGATAAACCTTTCTATGTTTTCTAATATGCAGCTAATAATATTATGAAAGCAACTTTCTGCATTATGAAACATCAAAATCCTACGGACAGTATAGTCTAACAGCATGAGACTCAAGGAAAGGTATCCAGGACATTTACTGCATATATATGAAGATAAACTCTGCTTTTAACTAAGTTGTTGCCTAAAAAACACCCTGAATATTCTGACCATGTACTACATATGACCCAAGCAGCCCATTCTGGCTATTATGGTGTAAGGCACCATCCCCTCCAAGTCAAAGGGAGAGGCAGCCATCAATAACAGCAGAAATCTGCCCATGTCCAGTTGCCTCAGTACTAAGCTGCACAGTCTACAGGTCTGAGATGACTTCTGGTGCATTCTAAATACATTCCCTAGTCTTCAGAGATACACTGATTTACTGAGGGTAAGTTCCTGGACACATGGAAAACTTAAATGTTACACAGAATAGAGTATCTCAGACTTCGGCACGCACACAAAGCATAGGAAGGTGTAGTTTGTACAAAAAAATACAAGATCACAGCTCCTGGAAGAACAAGAGAAGAGATGGGAAGTCCCTCATATCTCAACCTCTTTTTAAAATATTATAAAATTTGAGTACTTCCATAAATCATTGGGACAAAGGGTTCCACTATCCAAGTTAAAAGAAGGCAATCATATGATGAGGATCAAACATTTTGCTTAATTTTACAGATGTATGTAGCAATAATGGAACCCATGCTAGGGCCACTTGAAGAATTTTAATACACTCAAGTTGGAGCATCATTTAATTTTAGGTAAACAGTAGCAACTTAACTAAAATAAACTAGACAAGACAAAAGAATACCTACTATATGCATTTTGGTCTCCCAATTCCGATTTGAGACCTTGTATTCAGCAAATAATTTTTGTAGGGGAAAATCTGCACATAGCATTGTGACAGACCCTTGCAAATAATTCTAAGATTGCTTTCCCCATCAGGAGACATGTAAGAATATCAACTGTTTCTGCACTACTCTGATTGTAAGACACTTCCCAAATGAGCTCAGTTATGTGCTTCTACAAACAAGCCCTTTGAGATGCTCAGTACAGCTCCTCAGTTTATCTCAGACTCTTGTCAGTATCAGACTGGCTCTTTCCTGCCCTTCCTGGCACACCCAGCTAGACCCTCCTGCACCCTCTAGGAGCTTGGGCTGTTGCGGTGTCACCAGAGGCTGTGTCCAAAAAGGGGTGTCCCATTTTCCCTCCCATTCCTGGGCTGTCTCCCAGCAGGTGGCAGCGGTGCAGCAGCGATGCAGCAGGGCTGGGGAGGGCCCAAGCAGGAACGCCCAGACTGGAGTAGAGCGAAGGGAGGAAGGCATAAAAACAAACCAAAACCTCTCCTTATCACGGTTTGGTAGCAGATCCATACGGAAAAGAGCAGCACTCCAGGATCTCTTGTGCTTGGGCACAAAGAACACTCATGTGCTAAGAGGCCACTGTGGTTCCTTATACTGAGAATGTGTTCTTGAAATGTTGAACCAGAGGCTGGCACAGGCAGAAACTGCACAGAGTAAAGCATTGCAAGGCCATCCCAGTGCCCAGCCAAGGGGGAGTGGCTGTACTGCTGGCTCACACCTCTGACAAACAACAGTGTCAGCTTCTCCCAGGACCCCTGCCTGCCTCTGCAGCAATTAGAACAACACAAATGGGAGAAATTTTAAATTCAGGGAAAGAATAGGGGTCCACAGGGATAAATACCATGTTAGATTATGGGCCTCAACTGATTCCAAGAGAATGGATTACAAGGAACATCTTCAAAGACAGCACTGAAATTTGTTCCCAATTGAACGTTCAGCTCTAGATCTACAACTGTACATTTCCCTATCAATTCAGATCACTTTTTAAATTAAACACTGAAGATAACATACATATACAATGTAGAATGAAAATTCTAACTTTTACATTTAATTCTCTGAAAGATTTAGAAGGAAATGCAACAAAGTACTTGAGAGGTTTTTTTGTGTGTAAGTTGTACTTCAGTGATCCAAATGACAAAAAATTACAGAACTTCAGTTTGCACAGAAATAGATTGCTTTCATTACAATGGCCCTAGTAGTATTTATAAAGAGCAGCACTTTTCTCAATTTTATAATCCTTGTATCTAACTTTAGAAGAGCTTGAAAACAAACTTGAATTTCATGAGAACTGAAGTGAGAAATGCGGCAGATCTAAAGGAATTTGCTTCTCTTGCAGAAGAATGATCCTAACTAAGCCCTCAGAAGAAGCAATGTGTGATACAACATTACGCTACTGCTGCACAGCAAGCCTTCTGTAGGATTCCATCTCAGTGTTCCAAGAGGTTCCAGGCCATGCTGTTATCTGGGACAGACCACACACTGCTTTTGGGAATCTTGTACTGTAACAACTCCTAAGCTGAAACCAGCAAACAATCCAAGCTTAACTGGTATCATTTGTTACTTTCTGAACTGCTGGTGTGGTATTTCTACTTTATAACTCTGGCCCAGAATGTCTGGATTACTGGGGATGGCAGCAGCCGGACTCCTGCTTCTGTTCATCTGCTGCACAAGGAATCCAGCCATGATGGAAGATGAAGAAAGGACTTGGCAGGCCTTTGCAGACTATTAAATATCTTTGAGGATTGTTTGTCTTTCCTGTTAGGTGACTAAGTTTCCAAAAAGGGTGACGGGAAAGAAAAAAAAGTCATAGCCAGAGTCTTGCATGGGGCCAACTGCCACGAGCAGTTCTTGTAGCCCAGCCTTCTCTACCACTTGGCTGGGCAAGCCTCCATGACCAGCCTCTGCAGTTAAACTTTCTTCCATGCTGACATGTGAAAGGGGAACATCACTGCCATTTCACTGTCCTTATCTATGGCAAGACAGCCACCCTCTGAGAACACTGACAAACAACTTCACAATCAAAACTAACAGTCTTATTCAAAAAACGTGCTGAAGTTATATCACTCATTTGTTTGAGTGTTGGCACTAAAAATTTGTAAGAGTAAACTAAACTAAAAATAAATTTACCATGAATATTTCTCTTTGTTTTCTCCTTTTGTTCATACAGTTTTGGTGTCTTTTTACCTGAAGGACCGATGGGAAAGGAGATACAAAACAGGCAAGAAAAAACACATTTTCTCATATAAGTAAAGAGTGAAATAACCCAGTTGGACAGGGTGATTTGAATTACATTTGGGTACAATGTATATGGTAAGCATATAAACATCTCTTTCCCAAGAGAACCTGTAACTTTTATTCAACATTTTCTTATTCATAGCTTCTTTGGTTGGATTAGTTTTCTAAGGAAGGTCAAATTACCCACAAACAATATTCCACAAGCAGATACCAGAAAGGGTCCTGCATGTAAAGAAAATGAGCAGTGAGCCCAGCTGTCTTGGTTTTGAA
>VWYN01019881.1:0-24136 GCA_013400075.1 Hippolais icterina
AATATCGAGCCCACAGAAGCACAGGAACAGGCTGTTCAGGGAGGTGCTGGGATCCCCATCCCTGGAGCTGTCCAAGGAATTCCTGGAGGTGACAGTCAGTGCTCTGGGCTGGGGACAAGCTGGGGATTGGGCACAGCTTGGGCTTGATGATCTTGGAGGTCTTTTCCACCCAAAACAATCGTGGGATCCTAAGACACCAAATGTGGCTCTTCTGGCATGTGGCACCAAGAGGGACAACGCTGGTGCCAACCCCGGTGAGGCTCCCGGGGAGCTGTGGCAGCGCTGCCAAAACACGCTCTGCTGGCACATCATCCCCCATCTGGGGTGCTTTTCTTTGGGTTTTTCTGAAGTCTCAGAAAAACAGAGCATTACGAGAACGTCAAGCTGTGAGAAGGAAAGTCAAAAGCCAGAAAATCCCAAGTTAATGCTGACTCCTTAATTCACATCATTAACTCGGAGGCACGGCTGAAGGCTGGGCAGCAGCCTGAGCTGAACCCTGCTGGGGTGTGGGCCAGGCTGAGGATTTGCACATCCAAGGGAGCAGAGATCCCTGGGTGGATACAGGAGGGAAATGGGACAGGCTGAGTGAAGGGGAAAACTGGAATGGGGAAAAATCCCTAAGGTAAATCAAGAGACAGATTTCCTGAAAAATTAGGTGAGGGAGGGAGGTGAGAGAAGAGAGAAGCTCATCTCAGAGAAGAAAAGATGAAGGGCACTGACAAATGAAAGAGCCAAGATGTGAATTAAAAGGTGGGCAGGAAAAGCAGCTACTTAAACAGGAAAAAATAGGGGATAATTGTGAACAAAGGCCAAACCAATGGGGAGTGAGAGGAGAGCAACTTGGCCGGGGATCTGGGCTGGATCTGGCACGAAGCTGGGGAGTGCAGTGAAAGGGGAAGGAGAACAAAGATCTCTCAGACAGGAGAAATGCAATTAGGGTGGGAGAGACTGAGGAAGAAAAATCAAGAGGGAAAAAGGCTCAGGTTTGGTGGACAGAGGAGTCTCAGGGCATTTTAGGCTCCCTCCTTTCTGGAGGCAGAGCAGGGTTGGAGCTCCCATCCCATCAACTGCTGCACATTGATCGTGCTGGCTGAGCCCTGGCCTTCATTTCTGTTTATTATTTCCAAAAATTCAAATTACACCTGAGAAACAGAGGCTAAACCAATCATTAAGGCTGCAAATGAAATATCTCAAAGTAAGGAAATTTGAAGAAAACTGAGGAGGGAAGGGTTTTGCAAACCCTGTGATACATCAATATATATATTGCTCTTCTGCTGAAGATCTGAGAGGACTTTGGCTCTTTGAAAATACACACAGCTGGATGCTTACATTTAATTAAATAGTTTTTAAGATAATGACTGCAGCAGTTTTGACATAATTCACAAGTAAAAGCAATCAAACCCCAAATTCAAACCTGCTTTTATTCAGATATCCAGCACCAGTAACAACCTCTACATTTCTCGATGGAATGGGAGCCATAAAACTCCATTCCAGAGTTTACAGTTGCAATAAGAACAGATTTATGGGCAATAAGAAGTGTCTGTGTGCACCTTCCTGTGCCTCTCCATTAGGCTAAAGCTGAGACATCCCCAAAAACGTCTTTAATTATCTCAAGCACTCCATTTAACCAAACAGGCAATTTGGAGCAAACACAAACCACTGTTCTCCAGCCACCACGTACAGGAAGCAGCCATTATTGTGCAAGATTAATGAAGTCACAGGTGATTTTAGAACAACATAATTAAAGCATGATTTAAACCTAAGAGCAAATGAGGGGTTTTGTATCAGCACTGGATCAAGGAAAAGAAAATATTCTGTTGATAAATACCCCTGGTTTTGTATAATTCCTCTGTGTTGAGAGTGGCTATGAAGACACTTTGGAAGGGAAGTTGTTTTGTTTGTAAAGACCTCCAACAAAAACACTCGTGGGGTTTTTCCCTTGACTAAACCAGAACTTCTGTTCTGTCCCACCATGTAATCCATGCACTAAGGAGGAACAGTGCAATGATGAGGGAATAACTGGAGTTACAGAGTCAGGGGAAAAGCCTGGCTGGGGGCACAGTTTGCTGTCTCACATTTCAGGTGTTTTACCTGAAGTGACTGAATATCTGCACAGAGCATAATTAACATTTCTCCCCCCTATAGCAGAACACAGCATTAAAAATACTGAGCACATTCAGCTGCACCAAAATCAGAGAGAAAAGTAGAGCCCCAGCATTGTTTTCAACACATATCAGAGCCCTTCTGGCTGCAGGCCAGTGCTGAATCTCTCAAAAGCTCCTTTTGTCACAGGCAGGGGTTCTCCAGAGATGAATTCCCACCAGTGGACTCAACTGAGGATCCTAAATTCCAAACCTTTTTGAGGATCCTACACTGAGGATCCTAAATTCCAAACATTTTTGAGGATCCTAAACTGAGGATCCTAAATTCCAAATCTTTTTGAGGCTCCTAAACTGAGGATCCTAAACTCCAAACCTTTTTGAGGAACCTGAACTCAGGATCCTAAATTCCAAACCTTTTTGAGGATCCTAAACTCAGGATCCTAAATTTCAAACATTTTTGAGGATCCTACACTGAGGATCCTAAATGCCAAACCCTTTTGAGGATCCTAAATTCCAAACGTTTTTGAGGCTCCTAAACTGAGGATCCTAAACTCCAAACCTTTTTGAGGATTCTAAACTGAGGATCCTAAATTCCAAATCTTTTTGAGGCTCCTAAACTGAGGATCCTAAACTCCAAACCTTTTTGAGGAACCTGAACTCAGGATCCTAAATTCCAAACCTTTTTGAGGACCCTAAACTCCAAACCTTTTTGAGGATCCTAAATTCCAAACCCTTTTGAGGATCCTAAATTCCAAACCCTTTTGCAGCCACAGGATGGCTTGGGTTGTTAATGACCCAAAAGACCACTGGCAGGGACACCTCCCACCAGGGCAGGCTGCTGAAATTTTCTTTAACTTCTCAATAAACAATGCAAAAATTGGATTTGTGGCAAAAGAAGGGAACGACATTGCAATTTTTGCAGAATCACCGAGAAAATGTGGGTGGTAAAAATCTCCCTGATAAACATTCCCACAGCAAGAGTGAGAAGAGTTGTTCTATAATTCTTTTTCTCACAATGGTTTCTTCTCATCATTATTCATAATCTCCAAACTTCATTTAGAAGTCCTGTGAAAGTCATTATTTTAAGAGCATAAATAGCCATTGGTAACTTCAGACACCTTCA
The DNA here is from genome assembly GCA_013400075.1 of Hippolais icterina. Classification (NCBI taxonomy): domain Eukaryota; kingdom Metazoa; phylum Chordata; class Aves; order Passeriformes; family Sylviidae; genus Hippolais; species Hippolais icterina. Next base: position 3,226 of record VWYN01019881.1, read on the forward strand.
GCATGAATTTCAAAACTCTAAGCCTTGGTGAGGTATTTTACTGCAGGTAAGGGTTTCTTTCCCAGATGTCTGCTACAACACCTGAATTCTTCACTGCAGATTTTGTTATTGCAGCAGGGATTTTTATGGTTTTTATTTTTTTTTGTTTGTATTTCCCAGCCTTATTGGCTCCTCTATACCTCAGCTCCATCCACCTCTTAAAGATCCACTTTGTGGCCAATTTGCACCAAGAAAAAGCTTTTGCTTTCTTCCCTCATTTTTGTTTCTCCCAAGAAAGTGATTAATAAAGCGACGTGCCAAGAGAAAGTGCCTGTAATGGCCTCTTTTTCCTCAAATATTTATCTCCCAAACATTTTTAAGATTTAAACATCAGCTATTTAATTGCTAATAAACCATTTGGTACTAATTGGGTTCAAGGAGTAAAACAGAGATGGATTCTGTGCCTGGCTGTGCTGTGCATGAGTCCTGATTAGTAGTGCTGGGGTTGTATCCTCAGTATTGCCTCACCAATAATTTATTCCAAATATTTAAATGGGAATAAAGAGAGGGAGATGAAGTTATGATCTCTTAGATAGATGCAACCGTTTAACAGTGCCTTTGCTTCCCAGAACCTGTGTTATCTGGATTTAGCACAGAATGGTTTGGGTTGGAAGGGACCTTAAAGGCCATTTCATTCCGACCCCTGAAGCAGAGTCAGGTCCTACCACCTTTTATGTTATTTGATGTAAGTTCTGCTGGAGTTACAGCAAATTCTGTGCCTTCCCCTGCGCATTCTTAAGGTCTTTCTTCAGCAAGTTTTGCCTTTTAACTTCACAGTGCAAAGTGCTCATCTTGATCTTGATTAACCTCTGTCTTGGGCTGTTAGAAATCTCTCTCTGACCCTGACAAATCCCAAACCCCCTCACTGACAGCCATACTTCCTCACGGATCATTTTTCTGGCTCATTGCTCCTGCAGAATCCCTTCCCTGCCTGAATCCCTGCTCTGCCCTGTTCCTTCTAACACAAACCATCCCAGAGAGGCTGATCCCAGCCCTGCTCTGCCCTGTCCCTTCCATCAAACCATCCTGGAGAGGCTGATCCCAGCCCTGCTCTGCCCTGTCCCTTCCATAAAAACCATCCCAGAGAGGCTGATCCCAGCCCTGCTCTGCCCTNCTGTCCCTTCCATAAAAACCATCCCAGCAATGCTGATCCCAGCCCTGCTCTGCCCTGTCCCAACACAAACCATCCCAGCAATGCTGATCCCAGCCCTGCTCTGCCCTGTCCCTTCCATAAAAACCATCCCAGCAATGCTGATCCCAGCCCTGCTCTGCCCTGTCCCAACACAAACCATCCCAGCAATGCTGATCCCAGCCCTGCTCTGCCCTGTCCCTTCCATAAAAACCATGCCAGCAATGCTGATCCCAGCCCTGCTCTGCCCTGTCCCAACACAAACCATCCCAGCAATGCTGATCCCAGCCCTGCTCTGCCCTGTCCCTTCCAACACAAACCATCCCAGCAATGCTGATCCCAGCCCTGCTCCCATCTTGGTGCCCTGGCTGCTGCCAGCTCACCCCTCCCTGTTTGGAATTGCATTCCAAGCCAGGCTTAATGGACTGCAACAATTCCCCTCTTGGAGTCTCCTGATTTTCCTCTCAGGGGTCACCTCTGCTGGCACTCCTGGGGAGGATCAAACACCAAACACTCGATAGTGGGGCAGGCACTGAAGCCCTGGGACAGCTCTTGGGATCCTCACGGTGACCTTGCACTTCCCTCAGCTTCCCTGAGAGTTCTCCCAACTTTTACCTCAGCCAGAAATCCTCTGGCACTGCTCCACTGCAGCCTCTGCTCAGTGCCTGCCCCTCCGAGCTGGGAAGCCTGGCCAGTGCTGCAGGACAGATGGGACTGTGCCTCTCACTTTGGCAGCCACAGCAAAGGAAATAGATCATTTCAGACAGGAGAAATTTGTTGTTTTCCCTTTTATGTTTTCACGGGTTCATTCAGGGCTCACAGAGGTCAGGAAAAAACCCCCATGAATTGTTGAATGAATGGTACACATGAATTAATACAAGCCTTTATAATGTCTATAAAACTGTTCAAAATTTCTATAAAACAGGATCCCAAGGTTCTCCAGTGGGAAGGGAAGGGTTCAGATTCAAACCCTACACACTGGCTCAGGATTTTCCCCCAGCAGGCCTCGAAATCCCAAGGATGGGGATGGCAAAAGCTCCTAAGCCAGCCCATCCCACAGCTCCTCTGCCCTCCGTCCTGGCAAACCCACAGCTCCAGCTGTTTTGCTCAGAAATCCTCAGTTCCACAGCATGAGAGGCTGCACTGAACTCTAACAGAATTCTGCATGATTTTATTAAAAAAGATGAGTTAAATGTGCTGTTTGCCCACTAGAACTCTGGAATTGCCTGGGTAATGGAATAGCACTGGATCACAACCTTACAATTACCTGTGCTGTTCAGTTCTCCCCCTACAAACCCAGAAATGATTATTCTTTTTTCCAAATAAGATCACAAAAACGCAGACGCTGCCACGAAGCCTCAGAGCAAGCCCGGGACTGCACCCTGCACTCTCCCCTCTGATCACAATTTCCTGCTGCTAAACTCTTTTTTTTGGGTCTGTTTTAGACAGAAGCTCCTCAGAGCCATCCTGGGTGCAACCTTGGCCAGAGCGGAGCAGATGTGAGGTACTGACCCCGCATCATCTCTGCTTTTCCATGTAAATTGCTGAGGCTCCCAAGGCTTTGATTACTTCCTCCTCTGCAGCAAGAGGATCTCATATAAAAGAAATTTCCAGGCACAATAACCTGCCTGACCTGGAACAAGGAGCAACAAGAAGCAATTTCATCGTGTCGTGTACGGGGTTTCACACCTTCCCTTTGGCCATTTCCCAGTCCGAGGCAGTAAATTAATTCCCACAAACCTACAAAAGGCTCTTTTCCTGATTTTCTAAGAAATTCGTGACCTCAGTAAATAATTCAAGAGGGAAGAGGGAGCTGGGAGTCCACAGAAGTTTATCTGGCTGCAGAGGGGAGGGTGTTGTTCCTGAGGAGGTGACAATGAGGGCAGGTCTCTAGGAGATCCAAACTTAAGCAGGTCGATGAGGTTGATGGCTGTGCTTATGAGCTGGAATTTGGGAAAACACAGCAGTGATGAGGATGACACAAATGCAATTTCCATCCCCAAGCTGTAGGTGACTGCATTTGAATTTTTGTCTCGCAATGAAGCCGTGAAAATACCTGGAGCAGGAATTAAAGGCAGGAGGATCTGTGGTTCCATCTTAAAATCCTGCTGCACTTCACAAAGAAAAATTCAGTGGCAGGCAAGGAAGGAACCCATATTTCACAGGAGCTGCTCCACAGATTGTGCCCACTTGGATCAATATGGGAAAACACTTTTGTTCTAAAAGCCCGTCAGGTGATCTCACAGATATGAACATTTGTAATGAATTTTCAATGCACATTTGTAATTAACGTTTTCAATGTACACTTTCTTTAAGGCAAAGTTCATGCCAGGTTGGCACAGGAAAGGCTGATGGACCCTTCAAGAGGGAAATATACCACGAAAGGCTAAATGTAAGATATGTATATATATATTATATATATATATATAATTATAACATAAATAATTACAATATAGAGCTATATAAATAGAAAAGTGTATTTACTTGTATATTAGTGTAATATACAAAGAGAGATATCTCAATTATACACGTTCTGAACATTTCAGGTTAATGAAATATCTCAATTTAATTACCAAAAAAATAACCTCCAGCCTTGGGAAAAGACAGCTGCAAACATCTGTCTGTGGGATGCAAACCTGCTGAGGATGGACATGGGGCTGGGGAACTAAAGAGGGAGCAGACCTGGGACACAGTGGAACATCTCCCACCGGATCAGGAAGGCACAAATGCCAAGGAAAAGTTCCTTATCCCTTTTTAAAAGCCTCAGTTTGTTGCAGGAGCAGCCCAGGCTGGAGCAGTGTTGTCACAGCTCTTTAATGAAGTGCTTCTCCTGGCTGCTCTGTTTCAGCTGCTGCTGCTGCTGTGGAGCTGGGCCTTCCAAAAGAAGCAATCACTGCCTGCGAGCTGGGTTTACTCAGCTGTGGCACTTCTGAGCTGATTTAAGCACTCTGTCAAAATGGAGTGAAATTAATTAATTCACTGGAGAGCTTTGCCTTCTCCAAACTTAAGGAAAAAGGAATGCAAACGAGCAGTAATCAGATCCACATTTTTTCAGGGAAAGTGTTTGAATAATGTCGAAAAATGTTCTGTTTCTGCACAAATCCAGAGAAGGACAAACTCAGGCCTCTCCCCCTGGAATAAATTTCCCCCTCAGTGGCAGCTCCTGCGTTCTGGGTGTTTGGCTGCACCCCACAGACCCCATTTAACTCCCCAAACTGTCGCAGGGCTGTGAAGGCACTGGGAGGATGAAATAAAAGACAATTGGAGCTGGATGATTTCCACATCCAACTGTCGGAGATGCTGAAGCAGACACTTGCCTTCTGCTCCTTACTGAGGCTTTTTTGGGGTTTAAGTGCTCCTTGATAGCTTGGTACACAATTAGAGGTGGATTAGAGAAAGTGGTAATAGGGTATTTCCAGTCTAAGCTGCTCTCAACTGTTAATATTAATGAAAGGAGTTCTTCCTCTTTGTTATACGATAAACACAAGCCACTCTTTAACATGAGTATTTTAACTTCCTAGCTGCTTAGTGCTGCTTATTTTCAATGATTTCTTTATTTTATTTTATTTTTTCTCTCTTTATTTTAATTTTTTCCCCAGCAGAAACCACTGCAGGAGCCTGGCACACATCACAATTGGGTGACTTTGTCACATTCAGAACTGGCTGCAACACCTAAACCCTCGAGTTGTTTTTTTTCCTTAATGCAACTGTCAAACTCTCACACAAAGAAAGAGCAGAAAAAAAAATACAAAATAATCAAGGCATTTCAGCCAGAAATTGGGAAGAAGGGAGATACAGGGCTGTAGTTCCAGCTGAATACCTGGGATGGTGGAAGGTGTCCCTGCCCATGGCAAGGGGTGGGACTGGATGAACTTGAAGGACCCAAACCAGTCTGGAATTGTATAAAATTCAAGAAAGAAGCACTAAAATCCCTCTGCTCTCATTAGGAGCTCACCTCTAACAAGGTGCAATGATCAGGTACCAAACCAGAGAGGTTATTCCTGCCCGTTGGATTAACTCTGGTTATGTCATTAGCTGAGAAAAACCCCACATTCTCTTCCAGAAAAACAACCCAAGGAGCTGTGTCAGTAATCCATGAGCAGCAGCCTGGGGCAAAGAGTCCTGGGGCCTCTTTGGGAGGGAAAGAAGGACAAAAAGGGAGAAACAGCAAGAAAAGGCAGCCAAGAGGCATCACTCAGAAAAGATAAAGGGAAGAAAACATTCCTGGTACTGAGCACTGAGTCAGGGCGCTGAGGGGGCTCCTACAACTCCAGCCCAGGGAAATGGGAGTGGGAACATTCCCTGAGAGCAAGCAGGGGCTCATCAGAGGGTGACACAACCCTATCAGCACTGTCTCGTCCTAATGGGAACAGCCTGCAGGACACCAGACATCGGGAGCAGGAGGAGAGCACACTTGCAGGCAGAGCCATGCCTTGAGCTCACAGGGGGCTTGTGCTCTGATTGCTTCCCAGCCACGTTTTTGATTTCTGATGCATCGGGCTGGGGAGGAGAAATGAGTGCTGTAACTGGTGAGAAAATAGCTGGGGTCATCACATCCACGAAAGGGAAGAAAGGGGAAATAAGCAATACACGCACCGCAGGCAACATAATAAGCAATAAATTGGCAATAAATCCATCAGAGGATTAAATGGTAGGGCAGAGGTTCCCGAGTACAGTTTATAGTGGTATAATTTATATTTATAAAATTATATGTCAGTGATAAACTTCAACTACCTATATATATATATATAAAATGTAGAGAGATAGAAATCAACTATGTAAAGCAAGGGAAAGAGTCTTGGAAAGACCTTTGCGAAGAGTTTGGATTTTAATTCTTAAACAGGTGAAATAAGAAGCACAGAACAAACCCAGGGCATTTCTGTCCTCTAACCAGTTCCAGGTCACCTGCTCCAATCCCGTTTTTCAGAGGAAAATCGCAAACCCAGCAAGTTCAGTCAGGGAACACAAAGAAAATGTGTCCCAGCCTGAGACTGTGCTGGGCGCTGGGGCTGACACCAGGAGCAGCAGCTCCAATCCGCTCCTCCTCAGCATCGCCTTTCCGAGGTGGGCTGGGTGCTCTTACACCGCTCGGTCAGAGCTCCCCTTCCCTTTATCTCGGACTGCGTTTCAAGCTCCTTCTGCTGATAACAGCGTCTCAAGGACTCGGACTATTAAAGTTATCTGCGAGTGATAATCGCTGTCTCCGCGGGGAGTCCGTGATCCACTTCCCCTCCTTCTCTCCTGCCTCTCTCCTCTTTGCCTCTCCATCCCTCCCCGCAGTTTTACGGCATCCCTGCCTCAAATCCCCTCTTCCCGTGCCTGTTAATTTTTAAAGGCACCTATCTTTGTCCATCAGTTCACCTCCATCTGCAGCATTCCCTCGTTTCACTGTAGGCTTGCCATAAAATCATCCACTAATGCCAGTTTGCTGTCCAAACACCTGCTGTGTGCTCCCAGCCCGGGCAAGCTGCATTCTGCTTTGCCTCTCTTGTGCTGTCCCTCCCCTGCTTCGTCTGCTGGCACTTTTTCCCTAATTATTTTATTTACCCAGATACCTTTTCCACTTCTTTCCCACTCTCCCATCTTGTCACAGAGTCACCACTTCAAACTTCACTTCAAATGTGTTTAATGAGGTCTGGGATCCCTGGGTGTAAACAGAGGGGCAGGATGTGCTACCCAATTTGTGTAGACAGAAGCCTTTTTAATCGAAGATCACTTAGGTGAGTCCAGTGCTGCAGCTGCAATTAAATGCAAAATTAAATGAGGATATTTTGTCAGTTTTTGAAGGAAAATTTAAGGAATCGAATTATTCATAATTATCTGTGTTTATGCTTTGCTGTGTGAGGGTCTCCAGGTCTGATGTTGGACATTTTTGAGCACAGTTTTGCTTCTGTTCAGTTTTCAGCTCTCTGCTCCCACAGCACAGCATGGAACTGTTCTGAACTGATCAAAATGCAAAATCATCCCCAGTTCTCAAAGAAAAGAAACCTGGTGAAACACACATTAAAAAATCCCCACCCTGCTTTCTCCTCCTGGATTGTGGCTCCACATCTGTGCCCTTTATGGCCCAGGGAAAGCTGAAACCATCCCTGAACCTGTGGGTGCTGGAGCAGCATTTTCCCTGGAATGCAGGGATGCCCAGAGAAGCAGCAGCTGCCTGGGCTCTCCCTTCACCAGCAGCCTCTGGTAGAGGCCTTGAGAAGTGATTTTCTCCTGAAAAAGCAGGGAATGAGGCTGGCAGCAGGTCCCAAACCCGCTGCTCCCAGGTGTGCCACCTGTGGAAGCTCAGCAGGAGCCAGGAGAACCTGCCCTTGCTGTGAGCCAGAGCTGCTGGAGCTCGGACTGAAGGATAAATGTGCCTGGAATGTAAACTCCGAGCTCCAAGGGCTGCATTTTCAGCCTGGCTTTATCTGCAGGCCACTCTGAATTAATTAGGGCAGGGAGATCTCCCTTCACCTTTCTGCTGTCAGTGGGGCAGAGGTGCCAGGCGTGGCAGCCGCTCTCTGTCCATCCTGGCATGGGGACAGCCAGGGTGTCACCCCTCCTGCCAGCAGGGTCTGTCCTCCCCACTCAGCTGTGACCCCGGGGAAACTCTGCCCTGAAATCCCTGAATTGTGGCTCCTCTGTTCATGCAGCCCCTCTCTGGATCAAGGTTTCCACCCGGAGTAAGAGCAGCTGTGGTTCATTCTGTCTTTCTTCCACTTCTTGACTTCCAGCTGGGCAGCCTAAGATTTCCCAAGCTCTTTCTTTCCCAGATAAAAAATCTTCACTTGGTTCTCCAGAGCCATTTCTGAGTTCCCCTGGAAGGAGGCTGTGTGTGAGGGGCAGCCTGAGGGGCAAGATGTTTTCTTCAAAGGGAAGAGAACCTAGAGCATGTGGATTTATCAATTTCAACTTCTTGGAAGAGTTCTTAGGACCAGAGGACGGAGAAAACCCAAGTTAGGTGGGAGAGTCACTCCAAACTCTCTCAGGTGCGTTCTCTTGATGTGCCCCAGTGCAGCAGCCTCGGAGAAATAAATCCCTTTTCTCCCTCCGGCTCTCTCCATGGGATGTGTGTCCTTTTTATGGGATGTCTGCTCTCTCTATGGGATTTGTGCCCTTTTTATGGGATGTGTGCTCTCTCCATAGGATGTGTGCTCTCTCCATAAGATGTGTGCTCTCTCCATTGGATGTGTGCTCTCTCCATGGCATGTATGCCCTTTATATGGGATATGTGCTCTCTCCATGGGATATGCGCTCTCTCCATGGGATATGCGCTCTCTCCATGGGATATGTGCTCTCTCCATGGGGTTTGTGCTCTCTCCATGGGATTTTTGCTCTCTCCATGGGGTATATGCTCTCTCCATAGGATGTGTGCCCTTTTTATGGGATATGTGCTCTCTCCATGGGGTTTGTGCTCTCTCCATAGGATGTGTGCTCTCTCCATAGGATGTGTGCCCTTTATATGAGATATGTGCTCTCTCCATGGGATTTGTGCCAGGAAATCCTAAGAAGCCACAGGCCAGCCTCCCACAGGGAATGTGGAAGCCTTAATATCCTTCATGGCTAAAAGCAGAGGTGACAAAGCTCTAGACCAAAGTGGGAAAGCCCCAGTCCCACCACAGAGCAATCCTGTGTTTTGACAAGCTGCTATCCCAACTCTCTGATTACACCTCTCCATTGAGTGCAACAGCCAGCAGCTGTTCCAGGAATCATTTTTACTTCTCCCTTTGAATTATTTCTCATCAGTTAAACACGCTGATGGAAGGAAAGAGAATCTTTTTCAGAAGAGAATTTTTTCCAAAAGAGAAAAAGACGCAGCTCAAGTTCACCTGAGCTCAGCCCTCACATGCCTGGTAACATGTCTGCACTCTGGCTTGTTCCTGAATGTCAAAATAAAGACTCTGAGCCTGAGTTTAATAATTTCCCTGGAGCACCATTGTCCTGCAGTTTGCCTTTCAGCCCTGCACTGCTGCCAAGGGAGAGGTGAGGGAAGTGAACCACTTTATTTATTGAGTTGGTTGCTGTAACAATTTAAAGCGAGCTCAGCGTGGCTGGCTGCTGCTTTGGGCTGGGCTCCTGGAGCCGGGAGCTTTTCCTTCAGATCTGCATAGGGGAATCTCTCTGCTTTCATTGCACAGCTTTGTCCCGGCTTCAAATCCATCTCCTGACCTGAGCGAGGATTACAGCACCTTTGATACCCCAATTAAAATGGATCAGGAGGGGGAAGGAGCCATTGATCCTCCCGGCCCCGTGCTGATGTGCTCAAAGTGCTGACTTGTGCCCATGAGCACAAACACTGAATCACAGGGATCGATAAGCAGAGCGGGAGTGCTGCGGGCAGCACGGCAGCCTTGCACCGGCAATTACAGAATCTGGGCTGGCTTTACAAGCACCTCAACAAATGCCCTCTAACCCCCATCCTTCCTATCCAAAAAAAGCCATTAGCTGGCCTTTGAATTACCAAAATGGCACATTCAGAGGGAAAAATACCTCAACGTGCCTGGGAAGTGCTTATAGCTCTGTTATAAACATCCTCCTTTTAAACTTATGGGTATTAGGAAAGTTGTTCCTGAATCTACAAAGCTTGGATGTGCTGTGGAGAGAAGGTTTATAAATGAATAAATGATTCATCTTTTTTTTTTTTTTTTCCTTTCTGATGCTGCAGGCAGGCAATTAAGTGGGATTGAAGTGGATAGTTTAGGGGGGTTTGGAAGTTCTTAATATAAAAGATCACAACTACAAAATACTTATGAATTATAGAAGAGGCCAAGGGACAGAACGCTGTAGATTTTAATGGCACTTGAAAAAAAGTGCCTAGAGGAGACAATAATTTGGTTTTCTTAGCTGTGACCTCACTGAGAAGGATCTAAAGACCAAAAGGGCAAGGGGAAGTGCAGGAGGATGTGTTACATTTTGGGTGTGTTGCCCTGTGGACAGCGGACTCATCCTCAAACTTCCTTAATCTGCATTTTTCCCACTGCAACATCCAAGGACTGGGCAGTGATGTGGGGAATTGTAAGGCAAAACAGACAAAGGATCTTCCTCACCCCCAACTCAGCTTTGCAGGTCAATATTTACATCCCTCTGCAAGAGTCAACACCAAATATTTGGGATGAGTATTTCGTAGGTAAATATCAATACCAAATATTTGGTTCAAACCTCTCAACGTCGCAGATACTCGGGGAAAGCCCGATTCTACTGCCTGCAGCTCGGAATAGAGTTACTAAATGTTTTAAAAATAACCTTTAATTTTTCATGGGCGGTTTTGGGATGAAAGAAAACAAGCAAGTTGTCGCTTACACTTCCTGCTTGAAACTCCAAATTTTCAACCCATTTCAGCTCTTTCAGAACTGAATTAAATTTTTAATCGGATATTTACCCGATAAGCTACGTCAGCTCTTTCTCTGTGTAGGAATTTTATCTGTTGGCTTCAGAATACAAGGAAAACTGAATATGAGGTCAGGATCCATCGAGTCTCCAAGGGGAATCTCTTCATCTGATAACCCAGCTTTGGTCTTTCCACGGGTTTTTCATCCCTTTTTTCATCTTTCACATAATTTTCATTTATTTCCCAAAAATATTGCCATGAAGACTCCCTCCTGCCCTCCAAAAAAATAGAGAGTTTTAAGGGCTGGGTATTGAACTCAGTAAATTCTACTACTTGCAGCTCGTTCTGTTGATTTTTCCCATGACAGGAGGTTATGTGGTTTTAATGGAATATTAGTAGTATGGCTACATTAAATGCCATTTAAAACCTCTTTCAAAGTGGTATTGACTGTGTGGAAATGAGACTGTGGAGACATCCCAGTGACAGGAAATAGGTGTGAATATTGTATTTTCATCACAGAATTTCCAAACTGATCCAGAAACCCCTGATATGTATATTTTAAAAAACCCTATTAAAAAATTATCATACTGTTCTGAGTGGATTTGCCTTTCTACACAAAAGAGTTAAAAATAGACTCGTTGATACATTAACAACAAGGAAAAATATTCCAAGTAATTATCAGCACTCCCCACGTGTTGAAAGCCCATTTTGTCCCGTAGCTGTTTCAATCAATACACTATTTATTTTCAAATAACCATGCACTAAGGATCATTTGGACACAGAGCCCATAAATACACATTACCTCATTATCGACCCTCTCTGGCCACTGCTGCATTATTAACATTTCACCAGAAGAAGCAATCAAGCTGCAAACTGGAGGAATTTCTAGAGTTATTCTTCCCCCAAATATTTTTGTAAGGAGGACCAAGCCTGGGATTTTGCCCCCCAAGAATTACTTTTCTCTGTGATATTCTTTACAGAGAAGCAAATGTAGCCAGTGAAATGGGAAGAAATACAACATTTGCAAAGAGGGAATGTACCCAGGACAGTTAAACTCCATTTTTTATCCAGGGATTATCACTTGCACACACACAAGAACACCGAATTTGGGTTCCAAAAGGCCCTATTGTTTTAATCCCATAAATCCAATTTCTGCAGTGGCTCAGTAGGCTGGAAAAGGAACCCACGAGCCAGCCAAGTGCTGGGATCAGAATCCCTTAGCTCTGGGTGGGACAGCAGTGTGCAGTGCCATCCTCATGCAGCTCATGCAGGGAAATTCTCCTCCTGGGGTGCTGTGGGATGACCGATGGCTTTCCCATAAAACACAAGGGGGCAAGAGCAGAGGCTGCCGGGGCAAAGTGCCAAGAGCTGGAGGGCTGCACCTCGTTTGCATGTAAATTTACATCGGTTTGAGGAGTGCACTTGGTAGTGCTTGAATATTTCTTGATAGGTTTGTCAGTGCTGTGTGATGTCCAGAAATAAAAACCTGGCTGTGAGTGGCCTGGTCGCCCTCTGCGCCTCTGGGGCCATGTCCTGATCCTACTCTGTCCTGATCCCACTGATCTTGGCAGAGGGGGCTCAGCACTCCCAGGAGCCCAAAAATTCAATCCCTGCTGCCACCACCTTCGCCCCAGTGCTGGTGGCCATCATTTCACTGTCCCATCACAGGTGCCATGTCCATCTCAGGCCTGCTGAGATCCATGCCCACATCCCACCCTTGGCTAAGTTCCGCCCAAACCAGCCCCACTGACACCACAGGAACAAAATTATTGGGCTGCAGACACTGAATTTGTAAAACACACCCCCGTGCTTATGATCAGTAAGAACATAATGAGTTTGTGGTAGGTTTAGATGGGGTTTTGGGCAGGAATTGTTCCCTGGGAGGGAGATGAGGGTGCCCAGAGAAGATGTAGCTGCCCCTGGATCCCTGGCAGTGTCTAAGGCCAGGTTGGGCAGGGTTTGGAGCCACCTGGGATGGTGGAAGGTGTCCCAGGGTGTGCAATGAGATGAGTTTTGAGGTCCTTCCCAACCCAAGCCAGCCCGTGGAGCTCTGTGACATATCTGCATTCCTCCATCCATGTGCTGGCACAGGGATGTGGCTCAGGAAGGATTAAACCCATTTTGCATAAACCCAATTGCAACAAGTGAGGGGAGAAGGGATGTAGGGGTGCAAAGTGGAAAATTACTGAGGGAAGGAAAAGAAGATTGAGAGGACAGAGGTAGGTCTGTGTGCCAGCTCTCTGCAGAGGAAGAAAATGGGAGGGATGAGTCCAAATCTTTGGATTTCAGATTTGGACCGAGGCTGGGGATAATGCAGAAGCTTCCTGGCAGATTGGGCATCTGACGGCAGGAGCTGCAGTCAAGGTGATCTTCTGGGCAGCTGCTGTATTCACTTCATTTCCAGAGCTTGCATTCATGCTCCTGCTGTCAATAAAAATCCCTGCCTGAATAGATAAGCCAGAGCCCCGTATCTCATTAAGCCTGAGAATTCAATCCTCTGCTTCAAGCTCTGTGCTCCTATGCTGCTTTATATCATTAAGAAGTATTGCCCAGGCTGATCCCCTAAATCCTTGTATTAGCCAGCACAATTAAATCTAATAGGGATGGGAACATGGGAGCCAGTGGGGCTTCTCCATGGTGTGAGCTCCAGGTGCATCCCCGTGTGTGTGGCTGAGGAGTGCACAAGCAACAAGTTTGGAACGAGACACTTCTAAGCCCCAAGTCATTCTATTTTAAATAGCTTAAGGAAATACTGAGACCTTCTCAGGATGGATTGTGGGATACCTTGAAGTGAGACCATAAATCCCCGTGCTGTCACTCTTTTTCTCCGAGGAGTTATTAAGCGAAGCATCCAAAATAAAGAGTCAGGCTGTCGAGCTCCTGGGGTTTTGTTTCTCTGTCAGACAAGAAACTTGGCGACTTCTGAGTTTTAAAACAGCGGCCTAAACATGCCAACCATTAGCAGTGGTACTTAATGAGATTCTCAGATAACCCTTTAACAGACTATGTAGTGATTAAGTCAATTTAAATGATTCATCTCCACTGCAGCCTGTGAGACTTGTACCTAACAGCCATTTGCATAGCAATAAAAATCTCCATTTCTCCGTGCAGGACAGGTTTATAAGGATATTTCCATCCTCAGTAATGTCTGCTCTCATTTGTCTGTTCAGAAGATTTTTTTCACTCCTTTTCACCAGATGCTTCTCCCGATTGTGGAAGGTCTCAGGGCAAAGCATCTCCTTGTGAGGTGCCACCAATGAGTCACGGAGGAGGAGCAGCATTCCCAGCCTGGCTGTGAAGATGCTCCGGGGGGAATTTTGCTGCTGTGACATTCCCGGGGTTGGTGTGTGGCCAGAGCATCCCCAGCAGTGCTGTGCTCACACACACAGAGCAGCCCTAATGCGCCCCAATCACCACCAGCCCAAATTAACACAGGCTCGGAGTTGGGGCCAAGAGAATTGCTAAACTCCCTCCTGAAATATTCTCCCTCTAGCCAGCCCCCAGGCTCTAGCCACCTCAGTTTCCCAGGGGTTTTAGGGAGATTTATTTCATAGAGACAGAATAAAGATCTCAAAAGGGTGGCTCTCAACCCTCAGCTTCAGTCCAAGCTTTATTCTTCATGTGGTGTTCCAAGAGAGCAAGGAGAGAGAGCAAGAACAGGAAGAGACAGGGGTTTATCTGGTTTAGGGCCAAGGAAAGATATTGGCCCTGAGCCAGTAGGGTCAGGAGTAGGTAAGATAGGGAGGAAGGGTCCAACTACATGGCACAGGCTTCAGGGGGACTCTGAGGAGAAAAAACATTTCTCAGAGGAATACAACACCCTGTGACTTCCCAAGGCGCAGGAGCAGATCCTGGCAGGTCTGAGATAAACCCAAGGGGAAGGCTCTGCCAAGCAAATCCCTGGCAAGGCGGCGTTTTCTGGAAGATCCCAGCCAAGGGAGGTGACACCGCAGGGTTGGGTGACACCGCAGGGTTGTGTAACACCTCCCCTCCCTGCCCACCCCACCACTCCCAGCCCAGGCAATTAATCACTAATTGAAATTGCTTCTCCCCAGCTGACCCGGAGCCGCACGGATTAAACCAGATTTCGGAATGCTAATTACGCGACATCATTTTCCCAATTATTCTTAAAATTGGATTATGTGCCGGGAGATGGGGTGTTTGAAGCGGCCACTAATGAGCAAATCATGCATAAGAAAGCTGGTTTGTTATGTTGGTGATTGAACAAAATTAAGGTTGCAGGCGTGAAGTCGTGTCCAAATAAACAAAAGGAACCAAAGAGATTCCAAGAGTAGCACCACGCTGGAATTTAGGGAGCTCCAAAAGTCATGGCAAAGCCAGAGAATGGGTTTTCCTTCCTTTTTCTCCCATTGTCCAGTAGTGGCTGAAGCTATTTCTGCGTTATTGGGTGTTTCAGGGTATTTTCCCAAGAAATGATGATGTTATCTAAGTGACCAAGTTGCTTATAATCCATTTTCCAAAGTTTCTGTGGAGCTTAAGAACATCAATCTGATTATCAAGGAGGCTCCACTATTGCATTTTTCTGTGCTTGCCCCACCTTTCTGATGTAATCGAGAGTGACACAGAAATTTAATTGCTCCGAGTAGTCTCTACATTGCAGCAGCCAGGACTCTTTAGATTCCCTGCACAAATATTTTTACTTTAGTTGTAGATCCTTTGTACTTTTCTGGCTGAACAGTTTTGCTGTGATTCCAGGCCAGTTCAGGAGGATATTCCAAATGGGTTTCCAATCCCTGAATAAATCTGGAGATCCATCAATCCACACCAGCCTGTCTATCCACCATCACACTGCCTGAAAACATTCATTGCTAATTTATATTCTTATAATTCAATTTCACAGCCAATTTCAGTGCTGGTTTGGTTTTTTTTCTTACAGATTTAAGACAATTATTGTTTCAAAAAACCAACCAAAAAACCCCAACAGAAATCAAGTCATGTACGCAGCGTGAAAAAACCAAAAGTCTCCAGGGTTCTTGCTCCAAAGCTTCAGGTTTAAGTCTACAAATAGGAGATAATACTCCCTTCTCAACAATCCAGATTGTTTAAGCCAAAATGGGCTTAGCTTTAAATCTAATTTTTTTGAGTGTCATTCCTAACAGAGAAACTCCAAACTTCTTGAAATAACTCTTTTTTTCTCTTCAAAGGACATAAATTAAAACAAAGTTTTCAAAAACTCGGGATATTTCTACTCCCTGGACTGATAAAACCAGTGAGTTGTGCACTGTTCTTTCCTCCTTCACAAGTCTCCTTACCATTTTCAAGGTCTCTCTTGCCCACAATTTAAAAAAAAATCTCATATAATTACTGAGATCATTATTTTCTGATGTAAAAATTCTGTTGTAAATTTAAAACTTACATTAAAAGTCTATTCTGATATTAAAAAGAGGATATATAGCAAGCAAAAAATGACATTACAATGCGCTTTGTAGCAACAATCAATAAATATCTATGAGTCAATCTCCCATTTACATTTTTAAACTCTTTCCTCTGGTAAACCTTAAGACAAGACTTCCATAGCAACAGAGACAGGGTCTGGCTCACCCTGCAAGGAATCCTAACAAAAATGTAGTAAGAAAAGAACAGGGGGCGGTTATTTATTTTTAATTTTCTTTGAATGACGCACATTAACCTCAAAGAAAAAAAAAAAAACCCAGTGTTTTTCTTCAGCCCAGCCATCAATCAAAACAAAATAACAAATTCTGTTAATTGCTCTCTGTTATTCTCACAGTTTCATGGGAGTGTAGGGGTAGAGGGAAATTCTTGTTGGGTTTAGGGGGTTTTTTTTTAACTGAGATAGAAACCCTGAAACAGCAAAAGGGAAGTCGAAGAGTTTTGTGCCACCAACTTGTGTGGCCAAGGTGTGACCCAGAGGATGCATTGGTGTCCTCACCTCATCTCCTGGGCTCTGGCACCTGGAGTGAGCACCCAGGAATGAATCCAGAAGGCAGCAACACTCACCAGATTTCCTCCTGGATGTGTTAAGGGAAATAATTGGGAAAATTATGGGAATTAATTTAGGGAAATCTTGGCACCAAGAGCAGCAAGGACAACGATGTGCAAAGCCAGAGCCCTTTGCAGGTCAGTGGTTCCATCTCTGAGCCATGCCCTGCTGCAACCAGGGCAGCTCCCAAGGCTGGGGCTGAATTCCCAACAGGATTTCCCCGGAACTTTGTGCTTTTTTGGAGGTTCAGCAGCAGATCCAGGTGCTGGCAGGGAATTTTATCAACCTGGGCTACAAAAGTGTCCCTGTCCATGGCAGGGGGTGGGACAAGATGAGCTTTAAGGTCCCTTCCCACCCAAACCATTCCATGATTCTGTGCTGACATTCCTTAACTCTTGTGCCTGGCAGTGCTGGTTGCCTTTGACAGTGAATTTTGGAAAAGAGCAAAGCTGTCCAACAACTAAACACTGTTGGAACCCTGGAGTCTGAAAATTTCGGGCTTTCTGTGTTAAAAGGTGCTGACCCTCAGGAAAGCACCACATTTGACCACATTTGAGGCCTTGGAACAGGTTTCCAAGATTGAGCGATGACACGGGGGTTGTGGGTGTATAGTTTGAACAGTATTGTATGATCTCACAGGATATAAAACTTAGATTTAAGATTTTAGTATACAGTAATATGTGAGACTTTGGGCATTGTCAGAGCCCTTCTTCCTTCTTCTTCATGGGTTTAGGTGGTTTTCTGTAATTGAGTGAAAAAGGTCAGCATTGCAGGCCCTGGGTGGTCATTATTGGATAAAAAGTATAAATAATATAAGTATCATCTTGTTATTGGATGATTATCACTTAAGTAACCTTGGAAGGAGTTAGAGGCACTCCATTTTACCTCATTTCTCTAAGCTGCTAGTAGTTAGAGCTCATGGCTTGTGAGTCTGTAAATAGATAAGAAATAACAAACATCCAGGCCTGAACATGAACCTACGTTTCCCATGTATTAATCCCGACCTTGGCACAGAGAAAAAGAAGCCAGAACTGTCACAAAACACCTCTAATAAATTTTTTTAGTAGTCTTTTTCTTTCATTGATAATTTCACTTTCCATTGTTTCAGGTTAAGTGAAACCCCTTTAGGGTTTTCAGGCTGCTGTGGGGGTGGGAGGCAGGGGCTCACCAGACCATCAGTGTGAGCTCTGTCACGTCCCCACCACGTGTTTTCCCACAGGATTTACTTTTCCCTGCACTGATGACTTTCATGGAGCTCACCCTGAGGACTTCCCTGAGACAAATGTGACGAAGAAGGTGGCAGAGTGTTGGCTTCAGTGCCGACATTTTGTATCTACTTAAAGGACTAAGTTTTGCTTTTCGTTTTCTCCTTGTTTCTATCTGATATTCCTCCTTTTTGCTTCCTGATTGCTTTTTAAATTATATCCTCAATAACTGCATATGCAAACCATACAAATGCTTTTTTTCCCCTCTTTACATTTCACCTTCTAGGTAACACAGCATTGCTTTTCTTGCCTTCCTGGTAAAACTTAAAAAAACCCCCCACGGTCTGAGGCAATTCATGGTTCCTGAGACCCTTAAAAAGGAAAAAAACCCAGAAAACCTATTGCTGCCTGCAGTTCCTTCCCAGCACGTAACCTCTCTGCCCCTAATCTGCTCCTTTCTGTACCTTTGGAAGGAGAGCTTGGCAAAGGCAGGCCCAGCAGGGCTGGAGGTGTGGGAGCAGGGCCCTACAAAGGCAGAAACTCCCCGGCAGCAGCAGGGAGGGATTGTTGCTGCACCAAGAGTTGCATAACTCTCCTCTGTTGTGTGTGTTTTCCCGTGGTCCTTGGAGGCTCGGTGAGGGCACGGTGAGGGAGATGTCAGGCAGAGAGCAGGAGAGATTAGTTTAGAGTGGAACAAGGGCTGTCTGCAAAAACAACCTTTCCATCCCATCAGGGAAGTCACTGCCTGCCAGAGGAAAGGCAGAATTGTTTGGGTCGGAAAGGAGCTTTAAGATTATCCAATTCCATCCTCCTTCCACCTTCCACTGTCCCAGGCTGCTTCAGGTCTCATCCAGCCTGGCCTTGGATCCAGGGGCAGCCACAGCTGCTCTGGGCACCCTGTGCCAGGGCCTGCCCACCCTCACAGGGAACAATTCCTGCCCAAATCCCATCTAAATTTACCCATTGTCGACTTAAAGCCATTCCCTGTGTCCTGTCCCTCCATCCCTTGTCCCCAGTCCCTCTCCAGCTCTCCTGGAGCCCCTTCAGGCCCTGCCAGGGGCTCTGAGCTCTCCCTGGAGCTTTCCCTCCTCCTCAGCTCTCCCAGCCTGGCTCCAGAGGGTTCCATTCCTTGGAGCAGCTCCGTGCCCTCCTCTGTCATTTCTCAAATCTTCAATTTCTCAAATCTTCAGCAGTTTGAGGTGAAGGCTCCGTGCAAAGAACTCACTCTGGATCTGTGGTTGTTACACTCCCTGTGCCTCTTATTTAGCTCTTATTTAACCTCATAGCAAAACGTGACCAAGCTGTCCCACTGAGATGGCACTGGTGCCATCCCGCCCCAAATCCCAGCAGAGCTGGATTTGCCAACAATTTTTCCTGGCACAGAATGGACATTACCTGCCCTTTAACTCTCACTTGTGCCACTGTATTTCACTGACACCACTGATCTGCTACAGATATTTTTTTTAAGTGGTTTGCAAGAAAAGATTGTCATCAATATTTAAAATTAATATTTTCCATGAAAATTTAATTGTATGCTATGGTGGTTTTTATCTAATCTAGTCAGCAATCTTCAGATAGTCCCAAAAGGCAGCAGCAGCATCCCAAGTGACCAATTTTTTCCTTGCATTTTCTTTGCTTGGAACTACTTCATCATTTAAAAATGTTTTGTTTAGAAACCCAGATTTACTTTCTGCCTCATCATTGCCGTTCCATTATGCTCTTTATGTGTAAACAGAGTGTACTTCAAAGAGCATATATCATTATTAATAGTTAATAAAAGAAATGGAAATAAAAGCTCCACAAGCTGCTCCCGTAGCTGGGAAGCAATTCCCTGCACTTTATGGGAAAGGCTTTCCTTCCTCTCGGATGTCCTTGATGACTCTTGCAGGGACATAAAAACAACCCCCTATTATTGCACTTACTGGATATATAATCTTCAAATAATGAGCAACAGGATGAAAACAACTCAAAGGAGCCTCCTGGAGCATTTTCCCCCTGTCTTGCCAAGGCCAGCAGTTTTCTTTGATTAAGGGTTAGCGGATCAGAGTCCCAATAAGCAGTTAGCTGTGGAATTGAATCCATGACACATCCTTCTCCTCTCCCCTGAGCTAACTCTGCCACCAAATGAACCCGGGATATTGATGACTTCAAAGGAACTGCAAAAAGGAAGCAACAAGCCACGATCAGCCAACATTCCTAAAGACTCTGTGACAGAATCACCTTCAGAAGGGGGAAGATTTGGAGCCTGTAGTATTTTACTACGAAGAGCAATGAAGCCTGCAGGGCCCTGTGCCCACCACGCCCAAAGCAGCTGCACGGGAGAGGTGAAATCCAATTTATTCCCATTTTTGTGAGCAGTCCTTAGCTCAGCAGGAGGTGCTGTGTGTCATTTATAATCCAGCCCCCACGAGCCACAGGACTTGTGTGGTTCCCATGAATCCCAGCAGCTCCTGGAGGCCCTGCTAGGAATGGGTGTCCCTGTGCTGGGCAGCCCCCAAACATTTGTATAAATGACAGTTTTGAGGCTGGATTTCCCAGTGCACTGCATGCACACCCTCATTGCCTTTCCATGGGTACAGCCAACGAGGAGCTGTCTGATATCCCATTGGGAATTGGGCAGGAGTCCTTGAGCAAAGGACAAATACTTTTGTATTCAGTGATTCCCAAATCATTCTCTTGAACAGCTTTACCACCAGCAGATGTTTTTGGTGATGGGATATTTATTTAGCTGCCCACATTGCTCTCCTCTCATCAATGACAGGCTCGTTTTCCTTCTACTTAATTAAGACTACCTTCAAAGAGACCCTTTTATAAACAAATTAGGGCTATCTGACTCAGAGTTTAAAATGGAGCAGTGTTTGATCAATACAATCGATTGGAGAGATCTAAACTCATCTCTGGGATACTCTGTTTCTGTCTTGGAAAGTTTTTAATGCCTCTCTGAAGCAGAGGTTGAAGTGTGTGGCAGGCTCTGGCCTCCAACAATATTAACTGGGCACTCTTAAATGAGGCAAACAGCACTGGAAAACCTTCCAGGGAGCCATTCCCTTTAAATGATGCTGTGTGGAAGGGAGGTGGGAAGCCTGGAATGCTTTTGGAGGATCAGGGATCATGGAGAAGATTATGCTGATGAGAAGAAAAATGCTTGTGTATTTTTAGCTTCCACGAGATGCGGTTTGGCATTAAAAGAAAAATCACAGAATAAAAAGAAAATCACAGATAAAAAGGAAATCAAAGAACCCTTTCATCATCCATCCATCCATCAT
>VWYN01019887.1:0-31407 GCA_013400075.1 Hippolais icterina
ATGTCACTCCAAGCCTGGGTGCCAAGGCTTTTTGTTGCCGAGTCCAGAACCTTCAAGAGAAAGGATCAGGCAAGATCCCTGCCCTACCCGAACATGTTGGTCAGTAATTAATTAATATTTCTTGTCTTTTCAGTGACCAGGTCTATGATTTGATCAAAGGCCTCACCGTGGACAGAGGCCAGGCTGGCGCCAACGCCACCTACAGCATCTACACACAGAGCTGGGGTGACAATCCCAAGCAAGAGGTGGTGAAGAAGACCGTGGTGGACCTGATCACTGACTACATCTTCCTGATCCCCACACAGCGGGCACTGGACCTGCACCTGCAGAATGCCAAGTGAGCAGCTCAGCCCTCGCAGGAGCCCAAATCCAACCTGGTGGGCTGAAGAGTGGGTTAAGAGGGCTCTGCTGTCCCCTCACAGCTGCTCAGCCAGTCTCTTTTATTTCCCAGGAGTGGCAAGACCTACAGCTACTTGTTCTCCCAGCCATCCCGCATGCCCATCTACCCCAGCTGGGTCGGGGCAGACCACATGGATGATCTGCAGTACGTATTTGGGAAGCCTTTTGCCACCCCCCTGGGCTACCGGCCCAAGGACAGGACTGTCTCCAAGGCCATGATTGCTTACTGGACCAATTTTGCCAGGACTGGGTGAGTGATTCTCATTCCACATTTGGGGCTTGATGCAGCCCTTTAGGCTGCTGGTTTTGTCCAGCAAGTTTTAAGGATCATTCCCAAAATCAGGATGTTCCATGTATATCTTATTCCTGAATCCTGATGTTCACCCAGAAGCTAAGTCCCTTTGTGAAGCTGGGAAGATGCTAGTGGGGATGGAAGGAGGAGACTGCATGTCATCAATTCACTCCTATCAGGCAGAATTCCTATTGCTTGTCCCCCTGTCAGATTCTCTCTTTCCTCTCACTTAAAGCCTCACTTGAGCAGACAGGGTTCCTGCTAAAAACCTCAAAGCTGAGCCTCTGTGTCTCCTTTTCCCTCAGTGATCCCAGCAAAGGGCATTCAGATGTGCCCGTTTCCTGGCCAGCCTACACCAACAATGGCAGGTACTACCTGGATATCAACAACAAGATGAACAAGAAGTCTGTGAAGCAGGACCTGAGATCCCGGTTTGTGAATTTCTGGAACTCAGTCTATCTGAAGCTGCCGCAGGTTGCCAACATCACTCAATCGGAGTTACTGTTCTGAAATTAAGAAAAAAAAACAGCTTTTGGAGATCATTAAAGGCTTGCTTATAACCGAGTGACTCAGTTATCTGTATGTTTGGTGTGACAGAGTTTTCTTGCTCGTGCCAAGGCCAGGCAGGATGGAACACCCTGTGGGCAGTGTGTGTTCCCCTGGCTGTGGCAGTCAGTCCTGGCCAAGCTGTCCTTGTGGCAAAATTATATTCTCACCCTCACCTTGCTATCTTTCATCTGCACCTTTTGTGGCATTAAACATTGCTGAGATGAAGGCTGAAGTTCTTAGGAAGCAAAAGCTTGTTTCAGTGAGAATTCACACCATATTCCTTGCACAATCAGAGAAATGTACGGGTGCATGCAAGCATTTGCTCAGCTGAGGGTTTTTCCTTCATTGTCCAGGCAGGACAGGGACAAAATAACACACGGGGGAGGTGGTTCTGCATCTGTTGATGGTCACAAACTGAGCTGAGGAGCCTCAGGTCCGAGCAAGACTGGACGAGCTCAGGCCGCCCTCAGGCCGCCCTCAGGCCGAGCCCTCCCCACAGGCCGAGGCCGGGCCTCGGAACCGTCGTGCGGCGGAACCTTCGTGCCGCGGCCCGCGGGGCGGCGCCGGGAGGAAGCGGNGGTGGGCAGAACGTGAGGGGCGGCGAGACCGGTCCTGGGCAAGGGGATGGGGGCAGGAGGGGACCGAGGCGAGCCCCCACCTGGGACCCTGTGTGTGAGTCGTTCCAGCTCAGCATGTCCCCACGTAGGAGGGCCCTTGTGTGGTTTGGGGGTGACGGCGCTTCCCTACTGTCCCCGAGCAGGGATTCGGGTAGTGTACGGTAAAATCATGGGATGGTTTGGGTTGAAAGGGGCCATAAAGTTCATTCAATTCCACACTCTTGCCATGGGCAGGGACACCTTCCACTACACCGGCTTGCTCCAACCTGTCCTTGGACACTTGCAGGGATGGAGCAGCCACAGCTTCTCTGGGCAACCTGTGCCAGCGCCTCCCCACCCTCCTAGGCAAGAATTTCTTCTTCATATGCAGGATAATACATTTTTTATTTATTTCTTCCTGATACCCAGGGTGGGAGCACACCCCTGTGATGTGCTGCAGGTGTTGGTGGGGCAGGATTGATCCCCCTGAGGCTGTGTGAGGAGCACAGCCGGTGCATGGGCACCATGTGGGACTGTGGGCTGGCACAGGAGTGCAGGGCTGCGTGGCTGGGATGCTGACGGGGACTGTGCCCCTCCTTGCTGACAGATCTACGCCGACCCTGCCAAAAGGCTGGAGCTGTATTTCCGCCCCAAGGACCCCTACTGCCACCCCGTGTGTGCCAACCGCTTCCCCACCTCCACCATGCTGCTCAGGGTCAGGAGGAGCACCAAGAAGCAGCAGCAGTTGGATGGTGAGGAACAAATCCAGCCAGAAGTCCAGTTTGAGATGGAGATTCTTGGGATTGTCACCACTGTTTACAAGTTTCAAGGTAACCCTTGGGGTTGTGTGCACGTGGCTTAGTGTGTTTAATGGGAAAGTGTTTCCCCCTAAACAGTTGAGGACTGGAAGGAAAATCAGGTGTCCTGTTGTTATAGCCTCTGTGCTGGATAAACCTTTGCATAAACTTGTCAGCGTCCCGCTCCTGAAAGTTGAGTGTGAGAAATATTGTTGAATTCACAACAAACTTCACAATGTTTTAACTTTTTTTGCTTACAGGAATGTCTGACTTCCAGTACCTAGCAATGCACTCTGGTCCTGATGGCAAACAAACCTCCATGTATGATAAAGTCCTGATGCTCAAACCAGAGAAGGAAGAATTTTTCAATAAGGACTTACCCCTTTACATTCCACCACCCATCTTCTCACGTCTGGACACCCCTGTGGATTATTTTTATCGCCCAGATATACAGCACAGGTGGGTGCCTTTTCTCATGATACATCTTTCATGTATTTCACCCTTTGAATTTGCTGCCTTGTGCTGTTTTATCCCTCTTGATTTGGCACAACAGAGACAAAAAAAACTGCCAGAAATTGCCTGGCAGTGGCAACCTCAGCAAAATTTGACTTGAGGATTTGCAAGGTGAGAGGAGCTGGGGATGAGGTGAAGATGATGCCTCTGCCAGCTCACCTCACACAGTATGGGATGCAGGGCACAGCTCCTGCCTGCTTCCAGAGGGCTGGAGCCAAGGGCAGGGTTTCCAAGGATTGGTGCCATGTGTTGCTTTGCCAGAAGAACAGTCTGGGAGATCTCCCACAAGAAACATCTTTCATTTTCTCACTGTTAGCCTTCACCAGCACTTTTTAAAGCAGAAGAAATTTTCAGATTGAATGGGTACCTGCAGTTCCCTCTTGCTTTGCCCCTATCCCACAGAGTATCTGCAGTAGCTCCAGGAGAGCAAATGCAAGAGGGAGAAACCTTTCCAACACATTTCATACAGATCAGTCCCAGGTGCTGGAGGGTTTTCTGCCACCCAGGGCAGAGCTCCTCTGTCAGTGTGCAAATGGATGTAGTTTAGAAGTTTTGTGGTTTATTTAAATTTTTCTTCCTTCAGTGATGCCATGATAGTCTTTTATGGCACCAGTGTGTGATCAAGGGAGGTTGGGCCAAAGTTAAATCAACCCATTGCTCACCCAGCTGAATCCCTTTTGTGTTTCCCTGTTCCTTAGGGAGGGATACAACAATCCCCAGGTGTCTGGTGAGAACCTGATTGGCCTCAGCAGGGCCCGGCGCCCACACAATGCCATCTTTGTCAACTTTGATGATGAAGAAATCCCAACTAAACCACTGGATGCTGCTGTACAGAACTGGAAGAAAGTGTGCACCAATCCTGTGGATAAAAAGGTGGAGGAAGAGCTGAGAAAGGTGTGTGCCTTATTACTGATCTGAGCACTGTCCTGCAGCAAGCTGGGGAGGAAAAAGTACATTTTTTCTCCAGAAATTCTTGGTGATTGTGAGTGACTGATACAGGTGTGAGTAGATGCTACTGACACTGCTGTGTTCATTTCAGTTCTGCAAGTCAAGCTTTGAATCTGTGGCCAACTCTAAGCCCTTTTTTGTGCCACAAATTCTCACATCACCATCCAATAGCTCATATTGAGGGCCAAAGGCCCTGATACACGTCTGAGTCCATTTGTAAAGCTGCTCTGCCTTTGGTAACCCCTTCCCACTGTTGTGTGGTGGTTTGTGTGTTATTTCAGCTCTTTGAAGTGCGTCCCGTGTGGTCTCGGAACGCGGTGAAAGCCAACATCAGCGTCCATCCAGACAAGCTGAAGGTGCTGCTGCCATATTTGGCCTATTACATGGTGAGCAAGGGAGCATCTCCTCCTGGTCCTTTACACTTCTGAGGTCCTGCCACTAAGTACCTGAGCTTAATTTAATGTAAAGAGACAGAGGGAAGGAAATGCTTTAGAACCAAAGTTGAAGCCAAGGAGGATACAGTGGCTCTTTGCTCCACAGGTTCTAATCACCCCTGCAGGTCAGGCAGACACTCTAAGTGACTGTTCACCTGGCAGTGGTAGCAGGATTTTTCCACACAAACACTTGGCTGTGACCTTGCAGGTTGGTTTGTAGAAGCACACAAATATTTGTGCTTTGATGCTTTGATTGCCAAGTCTCAGTGTATAAATATTAGCATGGCAAATGAGCAAAGAGCTGGTAAAACAAATACCTTTGGGCAATGAGGGAAAATATTAGAACTTTCCAAGGACCTCTGTACTGAAGGAGAGTGCAACACTGTGGTGCTTTTTTGTAACCATCTTCCCTCATGTGTTTGTGCAGTTAACAGGTCCTTGGAGAAGCTTATGGGTTAGGTTTGGGTATGACCCCAGGAAACACCCCGAAGCAAAGATTTATCAAGTGCTGGACTTCCGAATTCGCTGTGGAATGAAATATGGTAAAAGGGCCCAACCCACAGAGCTGCTCTCTCTGCTTTCTGGTTAATCCTGGTAGTATTTTTCTTTTTATGTGTTTTTCCAACTCTTTTGCTATATTCCTTCTCTGATGAACATGTCACCTTTTGAGTTCCTTGCTTACTGTAGTTCCTTCTAAAATTTCTGTAATACTTTCTTTCATAGTATACAATAGGTCTTTTCTCATCTATCATTCTAAACTCAGACTTTCCTCCTCCATGTGTTTCAAGCCCAAGTGGGTGTAGCAGAGCATTCTCCTTCTCACTCAGGGGTGGCACCAAGCAGGAATTCTGGTCCTCACATATCAGCTTTTCCTCAAGGACCTCAGCATTTCCTGCAGGATGCTGGGTCTCAGACCTTGGATGTGGGGTTCCCTGCTCTGATCTTGCAAAGGACAAGTTTCCTTGAGGAAAAGGAGTTTCTGATGCCATCTAATAAGTCCATGACAGAGCTGGCATCCACTCATTGACATCAGATCATATTTCCAAGTTAAAATTTTGTTGATCTCCTCCCCACCCTGCTAAAGCCAGCATATCCCAAAGACCAGCCTGCCCTTCCCACACCAGTCCAGCCTTTGTGTTCCTGAGCTGGGGATATTCTGCAGAGTGCTTGCTCTCAGTTCATTACTGGATTTTGGTTTTCATTTCTAGGTTATGCTGCTACTGACATGCCTGTGAAAGCAAAACGCAGCACGTACAACTACAGCCTGCCCATCACTGTCAAGAAACAAGGTATGCTGGGCCAGAAGGGCTGCCTGGCTCTTCTGCCTCTCTGTTTGTCCCATCCTAGTCACAGGTGGTGAAGGGTCTTCCCGTGTTCTAGCTGAACCAAAACTGGAGCTTGTTTTCTGGTTATAATATTGCTGCTGTTTGGCCAGAGAAAAATCTCCTGCTGGGAAGTGTTGTGGGAGTCTGGCTGAGCCACAACATCTGTTAGCAGGGAGTTCTGCAAGCCACACTGGGAATTCAGAATTCGCTGAGGTGTAGAGAATGGGGGAGTTCTCTTTTCTATGTCAAAAGAGAGTAGGAAAGGTTAAAATGTTGAACAAATGGACTCTGGAAAAGGCTGCCCAAGTCAGCACCTTTCCTGGGACTGTCCATCTCTGAAGAATGAACAAAGCACATGCTCTGTTGCTGGTTGGTCTGGTGTTGTTGAATCAACAGAGAGAAGTGACAGTGCAATATGAAAGGTGTCCCTAATTAGGACATTTGTTTTCCTTTCAGGAAGTCACACAGTCAGTGTCCACGACCTGAAACAGGGGCTGGGTTCAGCTGGTACATCTGGGGCAAAAAAGCCCCCCTCCAGCAGGTATAAGCTGAAGGTAAGCATGACTTTTTATACCAAAATCTTGAAATACCTCAGTGAAATAGGAACGTTTCCTAGTTTATCAGTCATCAAGGGATCAGCTTTGAGTCAGTTGGTGTGCTCAGGTGTGCCTGGGAAGCTCCTAATTGGATATGGCACTATAGAAAATCACCTGAGTGTATTTTGTTATGTGCTGCAAGGTGGGATTGGTGCTTTCCACCCTAATCTTAGATGTGAGGAGCATTTTGCTTCAATTGATAAAGTTGGAATTTCATGGGCAGCGAAGTGCAAAAGAATCACCATGTCTTTATCAGGTCATGCTGCAAAATCCAGCGGGGTGGAATAAATAAATGAGTCTTACTCTTCCTTTTTTGCTAGAATGAAGCCCATGATGCTCTGCTAGGCAGTGACAGGCTGCAAACAGAGCTGCAGAGAGGAAGTGGTGAGGTGTGGAGAGGTGAAGTGTGTTCGCTGCACAGCAGTGCTGGTGTGACTGTGGCTGCAGGGGCATTTTGGGGCATTCCTCATTCAGCTTTATCTTCTGCCACATACAGATCTATGCCTTAAAACTTGTTTCTCTTGGAAATACCTAGTTCTTGGAAGTACTTTCAGTTATAACATAAAATGCACTAAAAATGAATCCTTTCCCTCTTTCCTCCTCTTAGGAATCTGTCTACATTTTCCGAGAAGGAGCCTTACCCCCTTACCGACAGATGTTCTACCAGCTCTGTGACTTAAATGTGGAAAGGTACTGCACTCTGACAGCTGAATCTTAAAGACAGATTTCAAAGCCTGTTGTTTATACCCTGTCCATTCACCCCTCTCCCCTGAGCACGAACATCAGAGGTGTTTAGTTGCTCAGTAACAACAGAACTGTCTTTTCACACATAAACTTCCTTTCCCATCTGACAATTACGTGGTTAACCAACTGTGCTACTCCAGCTCAGTGAGGTGGAAGTAAACCAGTGTGTCTCGTTTGAAACTCACATCTGAATGCAGAAGATTAACGTTTCCTTCCCTTTTGCTGCTCTTTAGCCTGCAGAAGATCATCCATCGGAACGATGGCACGGAGTCGGAGTGCACGGAGCGGGACGGGTGGTGCCTTGCCAAGACAAGTGATGACCTGAGGGATAGCATGTCCCTGATGATAAAGCAGATCATCAGATCCACCAGACCTGGTAAGGATGCTTTGAATATGAGGATGTTGTAGCTGGCAGTGAGGCAGAAGTGTTGCTGCATCCTCTGTGTGTTCTTTGGGATGTAGCTCATTCCAGTGTGGGAGCTGAGGCTGCTGGCTTGCAGCAGGAATGTGGGTTGGCATTAGGGATGGCTGGGAGTTAAGGTTTTCTATTTAATCTTCCCAGTATCAGCCCTTCAGCTTTTAAATGTCTTTTGCACAGTGATAATCAAGATCCTAATTTTGCCTGATGTATCTGTTGGTGGCATTTTACTTTTTATTGATATTACTGATTGACCAAGAAGTGAGGAAATTATTTCTTCATGATGCTGGTCCAAAGCAATAATATCCCAGTGAGTTAGGTCAGAATGAGACAGGAGAGGAGGCACAGCAGTGCAGCTCAGCTGCTGTTTTGCTCTCCTTCCTGGAGTGTGGAGACAGATTGCTCTGGGCTTGATCAGATTCTATTAAGTGTACTAGCTGTGCTTGAGGCTGCTGCCTTCCTCTTACATGTTCTGTGAACTCAACTGCAAATGCCCCCAGGTTGCACTGAGAGAGGCATCACAGTGTCTTTCTTTCTTCCCAATTCAAGCTCTTTTCTCAAATACAACAAGCAGTGAAGATGGCAAAGAACAGCTGGCATATGAGTCTGGAGAGGATGAGGATGATGAAGAGGAGGAGGAAGAAGACTTCAAGCCTTCTGATGGGAGTGAAAATGAAATGGAGACAGAAATTCTGGACTATGTGTGAACTCAGTGAGCAGTGTGCCTGCTGTGGACAGAACTGTCTCTGTTCTTGCTCCTTGAGAGCCAAGGGTGTTCAGCATGAGGCTCTGAGAAAGCAGAGCTTGTGCTAAGCTGATGATGTTCTCTCTGCACTCACTGCTGGTGGGCAGCATTCTGGATGTTTGGGAGGCACTGCCTGCATTTTCAGAATTGCTGGCTGAGAAACCCTCCCAGCAAGCTCAACAAATTCCCAAGAGTGAGCCCAGAATCCAAACCAGCTGGTAACACACCAGAATGTGAGTGAAGCTGCATTCCCAAATCTCTCCATGTGTGGGAGTACACTCTCTGCAGGTTGGTGGCCATATGGAGAATAGAAAAGGTGCCTGAGGAGATGCTGGGAGAAGAAGCAGTCCCGTGTTCCTGGAGCCCCTAAGGCAGGTTCTGCCCTTCTGCTTGTCCAGAGGGAATGAAAATATTGTGCCATGCCTTCAGCACTGAGCCTTGCCGGTCATCTTGGAAATAAAGCCAGCAGGAAAATACACTGTCTGCCAGTGAATAATTCCTTTCCTGGGATGTAGTGTTTGCTGTCCTCGTTACCTGATGCACTTCTCAGGTCTGTTTTGACTTCTCCAGCTAGCAGTTAACAAGGACTGAAGGCAGCTGCCAGAGGGGAAGAGCTTCAGGTGCTCAGATGTTGGCCACTGCCAGCTGCATTGTTCCTACCAAAAGAAAGTCCCAAAAATTAAAGAGCTGCTGGCATTTTCAGGATCTCGGGCATTCCCCAATGTGTTCTAAGCACACCTGAAAGCCAAGCTTTCTTTTTTCAAAGGAGGAAGACCTCTTCTCCTCCATTGAGGAGGCCGTATGGATTACAGTTGCTTCTAAAGCCGGTATTTGTAACAAACGTAGTAAACCCAACAAATTATAATTGGAAAATGCAACAGTTTCAGTTCACAGGTTCAAGGGAAGGCGGGTCATTTCAAAATTGAGCCCTGATCACTCAGCCAAAAAGCCTATTTTTTTAAACAAAGTCAACCCACCAGAGTAAACATAAACTTAAATAAAGTATAAAGTATAGCTCATAAAGTATGAGCTCCCTCCCAGTCAGGTCCATCCCTCTTTCTCCAGGAAGACCCTGGCATTTTGGGGAAGGAGGACAGGACAAGCCCTGCCTTGGGGCAGAGACGTTTGAGCATCAGTATTTTATTGCAAAGACTAATTACATTGCTGTGTACAAGTCACACCGGGCAGTGTGCTCCTTCATTGAAGTGGTACAAAATACATAGGGTACAGCCAGTCCCCCCGGTGGCACCGGCGGGAGGGGAGGGGACAGTCCCAGGGTGGGCAGGCACGGAGCAGAGGGAACACTCTCCCAGAGGTGCTGGTGCCTGGGGGAAGGAGCTTTGGGCAGGGGGGAGGCAGGAGGCTGCCCGTGCGTCAGGGAGCCACGAGCTCCCATCATGTGCATCGTGGGCAGCGCCACCCGAGGGGCCACGGGGCTGGAGGAGCTCCGTGCCAGCCACGCTCATACCCAAGCAGCCTCTTCCCCACCAGCCCAAGCTCCTGGAGTGTGGTTCCTGTCCTGGAGTTGGGGAAGGCACCCCAACCAGGCAGAACTCTGACAGATGGGAAACGGAAAAGATCTGCTGGAATGAAGCGCTTAAAAAACAGAGATGGAGGCAGGAGCAACAAAAGGTCCCCCCTTTGGTTAGTGTTTCCTACAATGATTAAAACAAGCATCTCTGCCCCTGCTTGAGCAATTAGTGGTACAGAATTTGGGAGGGGGGAGCTGGCAGGGTCTGCACCCCGTGAACACAGCAGAGCAATGCTGCTGCTGCTGCCAACATCCCTCCCAGCAGCCTTAAATACCAGGGGGGGCACAGGACAGGGACTGGGCTGCAGGGCAGGGGGAGGCTGGATTAGTAAAATGTACAAGTTTGCCTCTTCTATTTACAACCAATAAATACTGAAAAAAAAAAATCAGTAAACTTTTTTGTTTTATACAAAAAAAAGTCTCATTGCTGCATCTCCCATGGTCAGTGTTTGAAAAAGTCCGGTTAAAGCCCAAGGTGAGTGGCACTTTCTGTGGGTCAGGCAGTGGCAGCTGGGGCACCTGGAGCATCCTGAGCTCTCCGGCCCCTTGTGTGCCCACGCAGACCCGAAGTCTCTATTTACACAGTTTCAGACAGAACTTTGCTCTCCTCCTCTTCCTCAGGCTGGCAGCGCTGGGGGCATGGCCTGAAGCTCCCCCTCAGTACAGAAGAGACACTGGCATTTGATCTTTGGTGCAAGTTTGAACGTGGGCCGGCCCAATCCAGCTGG
Organism: Hippolais icterina; assembly: GCA_013400075.1. Taxonomy (NCBI): domain Eukaryota; kingdom Metazoa; phylum Chordata; class Aves; order Passeriformes; family Sylviidae; genus Hippolais; species Hippolais icterina. Next base: position 10,616 of record VWYN01019887.1, read on the forward strand.
AGGATGCGCTGGATCGGGAGAGGAGCGAGACCACGCAGGGACAGCACGAGGCACCCACTCCATCATGGCACGGCCACAGCCTCCTCCACAGGGCTCAGCACTGGTGCAGGGCTGCATCCTCCCAGCTCACCTCCCAGCACAGGGCATCCGTGGCTTTTCCCAAGGGAAGGACAGGCAGAGCTGTGCGGTGGTGTGGCAATGCCAGTGATCCCAGGGAGGACAGACGTGGAGGTAACACCGGGAAAGCTGGGAAGGAGGCTTGGCAGCCCCTTCCAGGGTGGTGGTGGCTCCTGCTCTGCTCTGTCACACGGCCCCTCTGCGAGTCACCGCTCCCCAGCTCGCTCAGACACAAGGCACCTACGGCAGAGGCGGGCTCCAGCTCTGGGCTGGCCGGGCTGGATGAGTGTCGCACCGTGGAAGGTTAAAAAAACAAAACAAAACAAAAAAATAGACAATTCCCCCCCCCACTGCTGCCTTCCTGTGTAGAAAAAAAGACCTGATTGGAATGGGGGCTTGTGCAGAGAGAGGCAGAGGCCGACACCAGTTGCCCAACTCTCAGCTCTGGGTGTGGAAGGGAGGTGCACGACCGTCGCCCATGGGTGAGGGTCACTCCTCTGCCCTGCAGGGCGGCACAAGGACTGGCCACAGCCAAGCCTGGAGCAGCTGCCCCCAAGGCCCCGTCGGTGATGGGTGGCAGTGGGGCTGAGGCTAGAAGATGCCCTTGGCGATCTTCAGGCCTTTCTGCTTCATCCTGGGCAGGGTGGAGCTGGAGCCATGCTTGATCTTCACCCCCTTGGAGAAGCCGCGCTTCTTGAGCACAAAGTCGTAGTTGGCGGCAGAGTTCATGGCGTAGAAGACGTTGGCGTTGTCGGGGATCTTCAACTCTGGAAGTGAACAAGGATGAGGGTCAGTCAGGTGCCCTTTCCTTGAAAGGGGACCAGAGTGGGACTGAGGTTTGTCCCCAGGTGCTGGGACCTCTCTTGCTGTCACCTCTCATCCCAGCTCTGTGCTGCCCAGCTCCAGGAAAACCCCCATGCCCAGCACACACACACACCTCTCTCCTCTGAGATGATTTGGACAAGCTCATAGTCTTCAGGCCGGTCCCCGTCCAGGTTGTGTTTGGCCATGGCCTTGCGAATAACCACGGGGGTCTTGTCCTGGCTCGTCACCTGTGAGCACAGAGTGCTGTGAGCTCAGAACACTGCTGAAGCCTCCCGCTCCTTCCAAAATGTGCCATGCCCATATCCGAGCAGGACAAGCCACCCCTCCCTGGCGTTTCCCCGAGGATGTTACTAACCAGGATGCTCTTGTACATGTTGCCGTTGTCCACAGCCAGGCTGACTCGGATGATGCAACAGTCGTCGACCTGCTGGTTGTAGAGGGGCAGCGAGAGTGAGGAGTAGCTGGAGATGCCGGAGACCGAGCGCTTGTGTGTGCGGGAGGCCGTCACCGGCGTGGAGGAGACGGAAGAGGAGGAGGCACTGCTGGAGCCTGAGCCGATGCCTGACGTGTCCAGGGAAGAGAGGGAGGTGGATTCCCAGAACTGGAGGGCAGGGAGGAGAGGGGATGCGGAGGACACAGTGGGTTTAGCTTCTCCATCGGCCACAGACGGGGCGTACCAGCGCTGGGGGAGGGAGGCCAGAGGGATCTCACTGACCTGTGACAACGGGGGACCGACACAACTACAGCCACCGGAGGCACAAGAGCCTTGCCGTGCTGCCAGAGCAGCCAAGGGCAGGGGCCTCCCGAGCAGCCCCCAGGATCCCGCCTGCTCCTCCCAGCCCCAGCGCCAGGGCAGAGGTGGGACAGTCCCCACCACGATGGCCACACCGGCCCTGGGACCCCTGCAAGCTGCCACGTACCTTCTTCTCCTGGCAGTCAGGGGACTCGGGGATGAAGCTGATGTTGATCTCCTCCACGTCGGAGCTGCTGGAGCCAGCGGAGGTGACACTCACTGAGTCGGTGGCGTCCCCACTGCACAGGTACTGCCCACACTTGAGCTGGTCAAAGGATTTTGAGTGGGAGCTGCCGCTGGCGCAGGGCTCAGTGCTCGGTGGCTGCCGGCTGCCAGGAGAGAGAGAGAGGTGGGGCAGGTGACAAGGGAGCAGGGTGAGGGTGCATTTGGCTGGCAGGACAGGGGCCATGCCAGCCTGGTGCCCTGCAGTGCCCAGCCAGAGATGCCCCACGCTGGCCCCCACCTCCCACCAGGGACTCACTCGCTCCATCTCTTGATGATGCCAGTGTTTTTCTTGGCCTTCAACGTGTTGCTGGCTGACTCTGACAGTGGCTCAATTTCACACGACAGCCCATAGCTGGGAGAGGAAAAAGGAGGGTTTGAGCTCCCTGTGCTGCCACCAAGTGTGAGGGAGGCAGAGAAGAGAGGGGAGCATGGGACAGCTGCTGCTGTCAGAGGAGATGAGTGGTGGCACCTCCCGAGGCACCAGCACAGCCCCAAACCTCTCTCACTCACCTCTCGGCCTCGCTGAGCCGCTCCAGGCTGTGGAACCACTCCACAAACTGGTCCTCCTGTGTGAAGCTGTAGTTGTTGCAGGCTGACTGGAGCAGCTTGATCTGTGCAATGACTTCGAACTCCTGCAGCAAATGGAAGCCATGAGACCAGAATTCCCTCCCCCAAAACTGAAGAACACAAAGTAAAAAAGGGAGAGGGATCAAGCCCAAAGTGACTGGCACAGGCTGTGATTGCTGTGCAGCTGCCAGGGCAAAGCTCTTACCTTCCTTCTCTTCTCAAAGTTGATCAGCCCACTCTGGAAAAGAAAGAGATGCAGGTCAGTATGGAGCAGGCAGAAGAATATTGCTCCCACCCCTATCTATCTCTGTCACTGCAGTGTGAGTAACCCTGCTGAGAAAAAATAGCCCATTTCCTTGGGACAGAGGTGGATGGGCACTGTTGGATACGGGATGTGGTGTGGGATACAGGATATGCAGTGTGGGACACAGGATGCAATGTGGGATACAGGATGTGCAGAGTGGGATATAGGACACACAGGGGACCAGCCTTCCTTTTATCAGCCCAAGCTCTGGGAGGAAAGGGATGACAGGGAGGAGGTACATACATCCAGGAAATCCTTCATGGCCGTGTCCAGCATCACCAGGTCCGTGAGGAAGGTGCCAAGGTAGGGAATGGTGCCCTGCATCACGCCCTGTGGGGACAGAAGGGACAGTGGGGTCAGCAGAGCTGGGACCAGCCCAGGCAGCTGCTGGGGATGGGGCACAGGGACAGCCCTGCCAGACTCACCATCTCTCGCTGCTGCTGCTGCCGCTTCTGAGCCCTCTTTGGGTTAATCTCCAAGGTGGCAAATTTGGATGTGCCCTCCTGGATGGTGGGGAGAGGTGGGATCAGCACAGATGGGAAATGGCACTAATACCTATTAGCTAAAATCCACACCCATTTTCATTTACATAACTTTCATTGTAGGAAAGAGGAGGAAATCAAAGCTTTTTCATGCCTCACAGTGAGGAGAGCCTTAGTGAATAGGAACTGCTGCTCTCATTTATGTAGAAATGCCTCCCTAAAGGGATGTTTTGTTCCCTTTTGCATTTTGTTTCCTCTCAGGCCCTAAACCAGAGCTAGGCTGGGATCTGTGGAGAAGCTCCACATGGAATAAAGACATTTTTGTCTGCAGCCTTTCACCAACTCCACCACCCTACCTGGAATCAAGAGGACTTTGCACTGGACGGTTAACATGCAGCTGCCTTGGAGGAGAAGCTGTCCCCTGGTGTTCTGGATCCCATCCCAGTGCTTATCTGTTCCCTGAATTGTTTTGCCAGCTCCAGGTAATAAGTTTTGGGCAGAGAAACAGAAATCCTAGCCTTGGTCTGAAACCCCTGCCTGCTCCCCAGACTCAGCACGCCCTGCCTGCAACTCCAGCAGCTCTGCCAGTGTCTAAGTTTAGGGTAAATTTGAGAGGAAACTTCTTAATGGGGTTCTTCTGGAAAGTAAACGGCTTCTCTCCTACAAGTGGTTCAGGAAAAAAATAGACGATTTGGGGATACAAGAATAATAAAGTCACCCTAGGACAGCCAGGGCTTTATCCCTGTGGCTGGAACACCATGGAAACCTGAGCTGCCTGCCAGGAACAGGGCAATGCGGGTATCCTCCTTCCCCCTACCTTGATGAGCAGCTCCCGGCTCAGCGAGTGGTTGTTCTCATCAGAGAAGATCTCTGAGAGCTCGTGGAATGTGCGGAAGCTCTCCCTGCACAGGGGGAAACAAAGAGAAAAGTCAGCAGTGCTGCCACGGTGGCATTTCCTCCTTGGGCTCTCCTCTGCTCATCCAAATGACCCCAGTTATGCTCAGCTCCAGTTATGCTCCAGCTGGGCTTTGCTGTTTGGGAGCAATTCCAAGCTATTCTGTTTCACACAGAAGGGTGAGATGACAATGCTTTTATTTCCTCACCCTCCTTAGGTCCCTGACACCTTACACTGGTCCCTGGGGTTTGGGCACACTCCAGGAGGCAATGCTGGAGCTGAGGTGATCCCATTTACACATTCAAGTGCCACAGCACATTTTTCCCCGTGGAAGCAGCCCCACAGGAGGGCTGGGAGCAGGAGCTCCTTACCGCAGGACCTCGTCCCAGGTCTTTTTCAGCCGGTGCACGGCGTTGCACTGCAGGGCCGAGAGGATGGCTCGGAGGGAGGAGAAGTTCTTCAGGATGCGGCACTCCTGAGGGCAGACAAGGAGATAACAGGATTTGGGTTAAAAAAAAGCTGGAGGATCTGCTGGTATTCCAGCACGACAAAAGCTCATCCCTTGGGTGGAGGTGGGGGGTGAGCTGCCCTACCCGAGCCACTTCGATCCACCTCTCCACCACCTTGGCCCTCTGCTGTGGCTTCAGGGACCTGTCCCCGAGACAAGTGGCAATGACACAGTTGGCCACACTGTTGAACTGGGAGACCGTGGCACGGATGGTGGGGGCCAGGTGCTCTTTGCCCTTCTTGTCCCTCTGGGACCAGATGCAGCCCAGGCAGTGGTAAGGCACCACTTTCTTGAACAGCTCCTGGAAGATAAAGGGATGGAGAAGGGTTTCTTTGTGTTCTCTGGGGAGAGAACTTGCCAGGAGGAAAAAGGGATGGGAAGAGCGCTGCCTATGCCCAGAGCAGCACTGACCCAGCTGGTGGGTGACTACTCACAGCATCCATCAGTGTGAACTGTTCTGCCACCATCTCTGGGGAGAAGGAGAGGAAATCCGGCTTCCCATCCCCAACCCCGTTCTCTTCCACCAGCTGGAAGGTGCAGCTGCCGTGGTCCACAGCTGCAGGAGACAAGGGTGGGGCTGAGCACTGCAGTGCCCACACCAACCCACACCAGCCCCCTGCAGACACCCACACCCCCCCTCCTGGGACCCTCATTCCCATCTGGCTCTGCACCTCCAGCAACAAGGCTCAGATAAAAGGATAGTCATTTTAAACCTGGGTGCAAGTGTCTACAGAGGATTAAAGACAGATTAGCTAATCCACTTAGAAATCCCACTCCTGCTGCAGTTGGGTTGGCTTCCCAGTGTACCTTCATGTAAACAGAATTTATAGGTGTTCAGCCACGTGGCTCAAGTTTTGGAGACTCTCAATGCCAACCAGCAGCATTGCCTCCACCTGCAGCCCCAAATGACCCCTTCGAGCCAGGGGAGGAGCCCACCTTCTGCCTCAGCCTCGCTCTGCTCTTGCTGCTGGAACTGTGCCAGCAGGATGCGGGCTCGGCGCTCCAGGTCGGAGCCGGGGATGTTGTGGCGCACGTAGGAGATGAGCTGCTTGAGGCAGGCAAAGTCGGGGGGCTTGCGGAAATCCTCCGAGTACTGGTCCAGCCAGGCCCCCAGGATGGAGGAGATGGTGCTGTAGAAAGGAGGAAAACACAGGCAAAGAGAATCAGGTGCCAGGAGAAACCTGTGTTCACCCCCACAAGCCCAGGAGCAACGCTGGGACAACACATCCCTCCCAAGAAGCTGCCAGCAGAGCCACCACAGCACAGGCAGACTTACTTCTTCAGCTCCAGCCTCTCATCCACGGTGTGCCTGGCATGGTCCCCATTCGCCTGCACGTGGAGTTTGCCATACCTGGTGGGGCAGAGGGGAGGTGGTGAGCACCCTGCACTCAGCTGCCTCTCAGAGCAGCCTCTTCTCCCTCCACATCACCCCCAGCTCTGCCAAGGGGTCAGCATGAACCTGCCACAGTGTCCTGCTCCCCTCTCCCTCTGCCACAACCTCCTCTTTACAGGAAGAGGGAAGCAACCAGCACTGACCATCTCACTGGAAGAGCTCCAGCTTTCCAGTGAGTTGTGTCCTCCCTGCCCTGTCCCAAAACCTTCACGCTGATGGCAGAAGCCACCAAATCTCTAAGGCATTGCAGCAGAAGATGCTCCACGACTGGTCGCCAGCCCCAGCTGTGTTTTGGGGCTCAGGGCAGCCTCACCTGTTAAGCAGCAGGTCCAGCACTTGCTTGGTGGTGGCGAAGGCCCGGTAAGTGCACAGGAAGATGGTGACATAGGTGGAGTCATTGCCCTTGAAGGCTGACACCAGGTACTCCACCAGCTTCTCCAAGGTCCCGGCTTTTATCGTCCGCACCTTACACGTCTCGTAGAGGTTTAAGGCCGACTCATTCTCGAACTGCCAGGACAGGAGCAGAGGTCAGAGGGCCAGGTGAAGACAGACACCATCAAGTGCAAAGTGCTCCCAGCAGCTTCACAAGCTCAGGTCTAGGCCGGGATCCCCAGTGCCTGAGGCTCTCCTAGCTGGGAAAGCTGAGTCTCCTTGGACAGCAAACACCAGCAACCCAGCTGAGACTACCCAAGGACTTGGGAAAGCCCAGGAAAGGCCTCAGGGTTGATAAAATCTAGATACAAATCGGAGCTGCCCTATTTTTCAAAATGAGGCTGCAGATCGTTTCACCTGTGCCCTTTCCCATGCAGCAGAGAGCAACAGCTGCTCCCACTCCCTGCTCCCAAATAAATACAGGATTCCCGTGGCAGGGAAACATCTGAATCCTCCCCTGTGGCAGGAGGAGCCCCCAGCTTACCCCCAGCCAGCGCTGCCCTTTGTTGGCCGTGTGGTGGAGCTGCACTTTGCGGAGGGATATGCTGTAGATCACACCATCCTCCAGCTCTTCTCCGATCTCCTGTGTGGAGCTCTGCATGGAAAGACAAGATATACTGTGAGATAAGGAGAGCAAAGCGTGGCAGAGTCGCTTTTGTGGCTCCTACGAGGGATCCCAGCAAGCCAAAGGCAGCAGCTGGCTGGCAGCGAGCCTCCCTCACCTGCTCAGAAATGCAAACCAGGTGACACCAGTGTGTCTGGCCACAGTGGAGCCAGGACTTTGGGAAGCTGCTCTTGTTCTGTCCCACGTCCCCTGGCTCCACGTCTCAGCCCTTCAGCAAAGCCAGGCTGTGCCAGTGCAAGGTGGGACCCCTCACGAGGCAGGGAAAGGGACAGTGACAGCAGAGCTCAGTGCCCAGCCCTGGCTGCTCCCCTCCCCAAGCCTCTGCCTGTCCTGTGAGGTGACATTGGCTCCTGTTCTGAGCAGAGTCTCAGTGATCTGTCCCTGCAGGAACCAAGCACTTCCCTAAGAAATAATCACTGTCAAACCAAGCTGCCCACCAGCCCTGGCAGCCCTGGCACAGCACGAGGCAGAAATCCAAAGCTCAAAGCTGGGGGGAAATCCCAGAGATCTGCACCAGGGTGGGATCAGGCACAGCCACGACTGGTCTGGGCACAGGGTTCAGGCACCTCTGAGTGACAGGCACCCATTTCTGGTGGAGAGCACCAAAAATTTGCTGAGGAAAGGGGTAGTGGTTCTCAGGGCATGTCCCCAGGCACACACCTCCCCCAGCACGGGCTCAGCAGCAGTTCCAGCCCCACAAGGACAATTTGGTTCCCTCCTCCTCCTCCCTAACCACGCTCTGCTGAGTCAGTGCCTCCCTTAAGAAGGTTTATCCAGATCCTTTTAAACACTGCAGGGATCTCCCCCGCCCTCCATCCCCCTCACCAAATGGCAGGACATGGACGAACACACACCAAAACCCACAGCTCAGCAGATGGAGAAAATGCCCGAAAGCAGCGAGCTGGTTTGGAGGGGGAGGTGACCATCACTGGGACACAGGGCTGTGGGGACAAACCTCTCCTGCCAGAGCCAGCCCACAGCTTTCCCTGCAGCTGCCCTTCCAAGAGCCCTGAGCATTGACAACAACACTGCGCTCGCTGAGGAAGAAACTGCCACAAAAGGACTTGGGATGGAGCCCCAGAAGTGATGCTGCTCCCTGCAAAAAATCCTCCTCCAAACTGTCCCCTGTGAACATGGGGACAGCCACACCCAGGCTCAGAAGAGGCTGCACACCTCAGAAGGCAGGAGCAGAGCACAACCCTGAGCTGAGGGATCCAACGTGCACCCACAGGCTCTTTAACCACCCTCCTTTATCAGCACCACCACAGAGTGGTCACTGCTCTGTTATCACCCCCTGCTCAAGGAATGTGTCCTTCCTCAGTCACAAGGAATCAAGGCAGGGAAGTACAGCCAGCTCAAAGACTGAGGGGAAGCTAGAAAAAGCCTCTCATTCATGGTTGTAATGAATGAGGGCAGAGAATCCCCCTGGGCAGGGTTACTGACTTTTTCACTTTCCGCTGAACCTGCTTTTCTCACTTCATGCCAGACTATGGAGAGGTTTGGTTTGCTGAAGTTCAAGGAGTTGTGAGGCTCTGCTGTGAACATCAGGAGCCTTTCCCATGGTTCACAGGCTTCCAGACCAACCCTGAGAACACCCACATGAGGCAGCAGACACCAAACGTCCTTCCTGGCACCTGTCCCTCTCTTGTTCTGTGCTCTGGGATAAATTATGGCACAGATCTGTGTTCAAGTACACTGCCCTGGGGACTGCCACAACCTTGGGAGAGGGGCTGCCAGCACAGCTAAAGCTTTGTGTCCATGCTGGATCAACCATCTACTCTGACAGCACCTAACCAAGTTGGCCAAGTTGTCTTTCTTCCACCTTTAGACGCTATTTCAAAAACAAAACAAAACAAAAAACCAAACCAACAAACAAAAAAAAAACCCAAAAAACCAAAAAAACCCCCCACAACCAACCCAAAAAACCACAAAACAAAACAAAAAAACCCCCGAGCAACACAAGCCATGGAAACACTTTCTAATTCTTCCTGGGCTTTTTCCCAGCCTTCCTCCTACAACCTGCACATCAGCCCTACCCCTGTGTACCTCCCACTTAAGCTGAGAGGAAAGCTCTGGGTCCAGCAGGACCAGAGCCCTGTACAATCTAACTCAGGAAAGAGATTTGGCTGGGCAGTCGTAAACCCCAGACAAAAATACCAAGAAAAATCAGATGCTTGCTGACATGCAATTAAATTCATAAATTAAATCATATGGGAGGAAAAAACCACCTCAGGTTCAACCCATGAATCATTGGCAGCTGCTGTGCAAGTACAGTGGAAAGTATTGCCACAACTGTGCAGAGTTTTCACTCTGCATTTCGTGTCACGTGCAGGGGATACACCCCACTCTGATGTGCATAAAAGCAAATTTCATTTCCTTCCCATATCCAAGACTGTCAGATTCATTCATTTTTCTCTGTGCTGACTTGTGCGATATCCCCCAAAGTTCCCCCTTTGCAAACCACACACGAAGGCCGCGGCTTCCCAGCGCTCTGCAGGCTCCTGCCAAGAGCCAGGAGAGAGCTGCTACACTGGGACATTCTAAAATTTGGCTATTTATATTCCATGTGAGCTTCCTCTTTCCTGCGGCCGCTCCTCCGAGATGCTGATTGTGCATTCTGTGCATGTGGGTCAAAAACCAGCCAAGCAAAAACAGCGGCAGCAGGACGGAGCCAGAGGAGCCTCACCCCAACACCTGCACAAAATACACATTTCTCCCCTTGTAGACGAGGAGGGAGAAAGGCAGGGAGAGATTCAAAACCTTGACCTGGGGCTTGTGGGTCCCAGTCACCCAGAATCCTGCGCTCACACCAGGGTTTCCAGCAAGTCAACCCAAGCTGAATGCCTTCAAAATGGTGTCTAAAGAGACAGATGAGTGCTGGTAAATACTGCAAGAGTCACTGCTCTGCACTGCCTGCCCTGCACATCTGCTGGGATTTTCTGCCCTTCAGAAGAAGAGAACATGAGTCAGGCTCAGCCAGCACAAAACCTTCCTCCACCTCAGCCTGAGGGTGAGACACAGGTGAACAGCCCCTTCTGTTGGCACAAGGGATGAATCAAACAGGCCCAGGCAGTGCTTTAAACATCTGCAACAAGATTTGATGGTTATGGCATCTGCTCCTTCCACCAAACTCACACAGGTGGGACCTGGCAGCCCAGAAAGTGAGATCCAACACATTTCAAGATGGGCACCAAGAAAAGCAAAGGCACAGAAAAATGAAGGTTTGGATTCTCCAGCTCAGTGTGAAATCCTGGTCCTCTCCACACATCAGGAGAAAAGCCTCTGGCTGGAGGGGCACAAGGAAAAGCCACATGTTTAACTCCCCCCAGTTGTGCAGAGCAGAGGTTTTTGCAGGAGCAGCGTGAGTGAACTCTGCAGGAGTTCATCCCCTGAAATATGAAACGGGAGGTCTGCACCAGATGGCTGCCCTGGGCCTGGGGACTGCCTCTTCCAATTGCAGCCAGCCCTGGAGCTCCCACTGATGGTTCAAAGCTTTTGTGACTACACCAGGGAGGAATTCCTGCTCCGTGCAATAAACTCTTCTGCTCTCTGGTGAATGTTCTTGTACTCGGCGTGGTGTCAAACCCCACGTCTTCGCACAGAGGATTAATAAGGAGCTCGAAGATGCAGCCAAGGTTTGTGAGCCTGGAGGAAGGGTGTGAGGGACCCTGAGAGCCATGCAGAGAGCAGCAGCAGCAGGGACTCTGCTTTCGGCTCCTCCCGACAGATGAAAGGAGGGGGAAAATGCAAAAGCCAAACAGCAAAGCAAAACATTGGCTTGGGCTCTGCATTTTGGAAAGTGCTCGAGCTCAGTCACAAAGGTGGTTTTAGTAAGACAGGAACAAAGTGCAGGATTAAGTGTGAGCACGGCAGCATCCCCACACTTACACACAGACAATTACCCAACAATTACCACGTCTTAAGAGCTCTGGTCCCGCGTGCCCCGGGTTAGCGCGCTGGCCTCCAAAGGCACAAAAATAATGAACTGTTAGTGGAAAAAGGTATTAATTTCAGCACACGTGGAGGAGGCACAACTGCCTAAAGTGCTTTTGCTGATGCTCTCTGGACCGCAGCTGGTTTAGCAATCAAGATATTCGTGTTACTCTGCTCCTTTTTCAGTCGAGTTACACAGAATGCCTGTTCTACAGACAGGTACGGAGCAGCGCCGAGAGGATCTCTGCACCGTGATTTCAAAGGGGCTGCTGCTACCAGCCTCAAGAGAGGAGCAGACACTAACCCTGCCCATGGGAAGCCAGGAATGTGTGCCTGTTGGGAATTAACAGTCCCACCAGCTAACGAGACAAGAAAAGGCAGAGCTGAGCCTCGGAGACGTCACCAGGGGTTTCCCATTGAAGCTCCGCGCTTGCACAAGCTCAAAAGAACTCGATGAAAGGTGGTAAAGCCAGAAACAGCAAGTGGGAATTTGGTCTTTACAATCCCCAGCCCCTTCTCAGAATAATCCCTCCCCACCAGCAAGGGGAAATGGGCCTTCCCAGAAATGAAAGAAATCAGCTCCAGCAGGGCCCGTGTCCTCCGTGGCTGACGCCAACCCCCAGTTAACTTTCACTTCACCCTCAGGAGCAAACCCTGAACCCCTGCAAGGAACAGCAGCAACTTTGGGACCTCTTATGCAAACCCTTAAGTATATGACATTATGTAAAAGGAAATAGGAAAAAAAAGTCACCCCCAGGGTAGTGAAAGGAAAAGAAGCCCAGTTCTGTGAACCGAAGATAAAGACCGCAAAAGCAGAAGCGCCCTGTGTCCTACACGTCCAAAATAAGCACACACAGCACAACACTCTTCCCCGTGGGGACTTCCAGGCAAAAAGCCCTGAGGTGGCTGTTCCCCCATGGCTCTGCCTCGAGGGAGCATCCACTCCTGGCACTCACAGTTTCCTTCCCCTGGCTGTGCTCAGGAAGGCTACAAGGACTACCCAGAGAGGTGAGGAAGCTGACAAACATCCCCTGTTTGAGGGGAAGGAAAGGTGCCCACGCTGGTGACTCACGGCATGTCCTTTGGAGCAGCAGCCCCACTGAGGGCAGGAGCACTTTTGCTCCAAAATATCATCCCAGCCATGGCCATGGTGGCCCTGGGCAAGTTGATCTCCCACTGTCTCCTTTCCTTGAGTGCTCCTGTTGCTGCTGATGGAGCTCAGCCCCCTGCCACAACTCGGCTGTTCCCAGCCCCTGCTCCCCGTGCAGAGATGTTCAGCAGAAAGACATGATTCCTTTGGGTTTTCAACACTCTCTGCCTTCCTGCCTGCTCCGAGCTGCCTCAAACCAGGACCGATTCCAAGAGCCCATTAAAACACTGCAACAAAAGGGGAAACAGGAAAAAAAAAACCAAAAAAAGGGCCAGAAGCTAAACTTAAAGCCACCATGAAAAAGGGGTGGTTTTGCCAGGACACCAAGCCAGTGGCAACAGCTGAGGGCCTGTTCTCTCCCCATCAGTTCCCGGGCTCCACAGCTGGGTTTGCCTGACACTCTGCTCCAGGTGTTTTGGCACGGAAAGCTGTGCCCCAGGGGAACAGCCCTGGAGCCAGTGCTTCACCCAGCACCAGGATGGGACCACATCACCCCATATCTGCCTCTTGTGGGGATCTTACACCTCCTCCCTTGGGCTCTGTGGGTCCCGAGACCGAGAGCAGCTCTGATCCTGTGTCTGTGACCCAGAGGGGTTGCAGAGGGTGTCCAAAGGCAGCCTTCTCCACCCTGGCAGCTTGGGGAGAAGGGAAGCTGGCAGATCGGTTACAGAGGCATCTTGTGACTCACACACAGTGAGTCAGTGGCTGGAGCAAGGATTAGGAGCTCAGCGCTTGGGTCCAGGAACGAGACAGAGCAGATATGCAGGATTCCTCCTCCATTTGCTCCTGGTTTGCTTTTGCAGAAAACTAAGAGCCTTCCCACGGGGAGAAGCTTTTTCACTCTTTTTGTGGGTTGGAAATCAAAGACTCTGCATGTCCACTCCATCCTCAGCCTTCAAGGGGCAGGATCAGATCCCCGAGGTGGGGGAATGCAGGTTCTGAGGGGGTCAGCCTGACACGGGGACTCCCCAGGGAAAAGCAAACTCCAGGCACATCAGGGATGGCTGATGAACTGTGTTTCCTACACCCAGGAGCAGAGATGACCACCAGCCATTTGCAGCCCATATGGAAAGAACACCCTGGTGTCCCCTCCCAGGGGAGGTGCTGGGATGGGCTCCCCACGCAGGCTGTTCGAAGAAAACTGAGTGCAGCAGGTTTTGCTTCCTCTCTAAGTCGATGGAAAAAAAGATCCCGCCGACACAGCAGATCTGTCTCTTGCTCCACAGCCCTGAGCCCTGTGCTCGTGATGGCCTCGGCAGCATCCCTGCCCAGAGCAAACGCCTCCACAGAGGCAGAGGGAGCAGAGGGATGCAGCCCTCGCTCACTCAGCAACTGCTCCGCCACCGACTCGCCCACACCCCTCGGGGCATTACTGGAAGTGAAACCAGAACGACACGGCTGGTGAAAAACGGTGCATAAAAAATTAATATAGGTACTGCTCTGCGAGGTTAAATAAAGACTGAGCGTCTCATCCCGAGTCATTTCGGCTTAGAACAAAAGGTTTGCGTTTTACCGAGATGGAACAGAAAAATCTCCAAAAAAAGTAACTGAAACAAGTTCAAAAATTGATTGGGTTTTTTTTTTTTTTCTGGGTGTACAGTAGCACCTGGAAGTCACATGCAACATGACAATTCCCCAGTGCCTTGTTCAAATGTGAATTAAAACATGAGGGGTGTCCTGGAGAGTCCCAGCCTACCCAACCTAATGCTACTCTATTAATTTCACCTCTGAAGAAGGGCTCTGGTTCACCAAATGTGTTATTTCTGCAGCAGCAAAAGCTGCCAGGCACATTGGGAAAGAGATAGAGATGAGGCTGGCACTCAGAGCTGATGTTCCCTGAAACTGGTTGGAATAGTCACACCTAAAATGTCAATTCTGGCTTCCCACACGTTCACCAGGACACACAGACTTGTTCCTTGTGGCAGCTCCAGGGCAATGCTTGTCCTTTGCATGGATCAGCACCTGCAAGTGACCTCATCTCCACAAAAGTCTTTACACTCCCAGAGATGCAAAACCTTGAATATTCTCCTGCTCTCAGCCCATGCGCCAGCCCAGACAGCCAAAAAATTTGTCCTAAAAGAATTTCTCTTATCAGCTGCAATAAAATCAGCTCCTTTTGTCAAACCTGACCCTTGCCCTGGCACATCCACGTCCTGCATGGATGAAGTGCTCACCTGGGCCTGCTGCACGAACACGGTGAGCTATGCAGGAAGGGCAAAGAAAAGATCACACCTGCTAGGAGTAAAACACCAGCCCAGCCCCAGGAGGAAGCTTTCAGCCCCCCATGCCAGGCTGAACCATCCCAGTGGCCCCACACTGACATTCCCAGAGAGTTTCACCACACAGTACTCCCAAGCAGCCTGGTTAAGCCGTAAATGTAAATGTGCAGTAACCCTCCTGCTGCAGCTTGCAGAGGGAAAAAGACAGCAAAGTCACATCTCCCTGGAATTCTGAAGGTGCACATATTGGGCTGGCCAGGTTGGGGGCTGTCCAAAAGCCACAGCCTTGCCTGGCCGTGCTCTGGCTGACAGAAACTGCACCTTTCCCTTCCATTTCCATTTGAACAAGGTTAACTTCAGTTTAGCTGAGACACATCCTTAGCTTAGATAGACTGAACCGAAATAATCCCTAGTGAAATAAATGTGTCCACCCATGTGTTTACTCTGACTAACGGCTGACATTCCCTCCACCAAACCTGGGCAAAGCTGGCAAATCCAGACACTTTGGGGTCCCCTCTTACACTCCCATGGCCACAGCCCGGGCAGAGGAGGATGCCCCCAGCCCAGCCTGGCCCCGGGCACGCTCTGCCAGCCGGATCAATGGCACCACTGTGCTGCCGGGGCCGCAGAGGGGCTGGCAGTGCCGGTGGCACAGCGACAGCCTCGGCCGTGGCTCTCTCTTTGTGTGCGTGTCTGCACCAGGGTGACCCAGTAAACAGCTGAAGCAGAGAAAATGCGGGAACAATCCAGCGCAGGGAGGCAGAGAGAGAGGGGCTGACGGTGAAAGGACGGCTGGAATAAATGCGAGGCTTTGTTCTCCGGTCGTGCCCTCCGCGCCCAGCTCCCAGCCCGGCCGGGATGACGCGCGGCTCCTCCATTTGCTGCTGGCATTTGTGCTTCCCGGGATCAGCCGGGCTCGTCCCAGCCTCCTCCTGACACCCGCAGCCCCAGCGTGTCCCAGCACAGCCCAGCTGCGGCTTTCAGGCCGTCCCCTTCTCTCTGCAGAGATTCTCCCTTTGCAGGGCATCCCGCTACTTGTTCCCCTCCCCGCGGCGCCCGTGGGAAGGTGGAAGAGGCAAGAGCGAGCACTGCTGCTTTGTAATCAACAAAATCTCACCTTGGGAGTATTACTTAAATAGGTGTCAACGAGGCAGGAGGTGCTACGTGAGCAGGTGTCAACAAGCCGACACCTGGGGGGTGCAATCCGGATGCTCTGCCAGCTCCGGGTGATTTCCACGGCTGAGGCAAATGAGATTTTACGATTAACTGGCACCTCTGGGGAGAAAACTACTGGAAAAGGATAAAGATCCCGCTGTTGTCAAGTGCCTGAACACACGCACAGGCAGCCTCAGCAGTGAGGTTTCACCCTGAGCGCTGAGTGTGACAGATCTGAGCCACAAGGAATGCCCAGGCAGGGAGGAGGAATTCCATCCCCAGACCCTCAGCCCTGCCCTGTAGGTGCGGGTTTGGCCCTGGACAATGTCGGAGCAGCTCAAACACCACGCAGGTGCCTGTTCCTCCTGGCCACGGCGCCTTGGTGAGCCGGTACAGGCACGGTGCCACCCCAACTCCTCTGTTCCTGCCACCCTGCCCCGTTCATCCCCTGGGATTGCCAGCCACAGGTGAGCACTCCTGCAGCTCACCCTCCTGTTCAATACAATTATTTTGAGCTCCACCACCCTGAGATACCCAAAAAGCTGAAGTGCACAAGGACTGCGGGGCAGCATCAATGTGAAGAGAGCAGAGGTGCCCACCTTCCTTCCCTGACTCTTTTCCTTTGATGTTCCCTGGAATAAGACAGCTTCCCTCAAACCGCCCCATCCTCCCAGAGCTGCCTTTTGCTGAGGAACACACTAAAATCCATGGGAATGAAGACCGGGAGAGATGGAGTTTGTGGAATACCCCCCCAAGAAGCACGTCGGGGAATAAGTGTTTGTTATGACACTGGTGTGATCCATAGCAAAGCTCTGAGTCACCCCAGCACTGCCAGGGGAAGAACCAGCCAGGCCTGTCCCGTCCTCTTGCCAGTTCTCAGTGTTGCAACCGGGACTGAATCGAGTAAACCACATTGTCTAGAAATCCAGTAATCCCAGTGACCGTCACCAGCAACGGGCACCGCCAACGCAGTGCCCAGCACGGAGCTCCACACCAGACAGCCATGAAAAATATAACCAAAAGCAAACTGATAACAGCATTTGGAGGAAAGCTGGGCTGCTTTAAGATGATAAACCAGCCTGAGTGTTGGCTTTGCCCTGGACAGCCTGCAGTGATTGTTGGGGTCACAGCATGGGAGGGCTGGGGGTGACACCATCAGCCCCAGCTCACATTCCCCAGCTCTTCCAGTGCACACAGCCAGACCTCGCCAGCACAAGGCCACCAACTGAGCCTTTTAGACAGGAGTCTGACGAAAATCCCCGGGGTTTCAGCCTAAACTGGAAGGTGAGGTCCTGAACCCCCCTCCAGCATCCTTATTGACTTCCCAGAGCTGAGCTTTTCCCCCTGCCAGTCCCAGGCAAGGCGCTTTGCTTTGCCCAGCTTGGCTAAACCCTGGTTTCCTGGAGTCGGTTCCAACTCCTAGAGGTGAACCCAAAGCAAACACATCATTTCACAAACACACACTGGCTGGAGCAGGAGCCCGGGGCAGGCTCTCAGCTTGAAAGTCTCCATGGAGACCCAACCACTGCAAAGAGCGGGGAAAGGCCGCGTGGTTTTGCTCCATCACATGAAAAGAAGTTCTGGTAATTCGGGTAACGAGCCCTTTGCAAAGCAGGTTTCCACACAAGCCCTCAGTTCGGCTGCTGGAGTGTGGTTAGCAGAAAGCAAAGCTGCTCTAAAAATAATGCCTCAGCATTCCAGATGAAGTTGCCTCCGATGAGTTTCCAATCTGCTCTGTTTGCAAGTTAGACCAACTTTTTTTCCCTCCCATCGGCTCTGAGGGCTCAGCTGGTGCCTGGCAGCCGGAGCCATCCCCATCCTGCCTGAGCTGAGCCCGGGGCTCCCCAGGCAGCTGCTCCCAGCACCCCACGTGCGGAGGGAAGACGCCCTTTCCCGTCCCAGCATGTCCCTGACAGCAGAGCTCCTCCAAATACCGACGGTGTAATGAAAACAAACTGCTGGGGAGCCAGCCGAGGCAAACGGGCCACGCCAGGAGCCTCTGCGTGTGCCTAATCTCCACTGACATTCAGCTGTCACATAACTCCTGACCCTCAGGTGGAGGGAACTCGGCGTTATCTAATGTGAAAGTGCTGCCCTACAAGAACCCGCGCCAACACAGCCCCGGGAATGTAACCGAAAACCGGAGAGGTGATTTGCATAACATCACAAAAACAAACCCCAACCAGGTGAGAGGGACGCGGGTTGGAGGTGCTGCAGTCACCGCTTGAGTGCACCGAGGAGAGCGGTGCTGGCTCAGCACAGCCCACGCTGCCACATGCCGAGAATTGGGAAAGGACTTTCCTGGCGCCTCTGGCAGAGCTGTCCCCAGGTGTGAAGGGAACTGAAGGCCACAAGCGCCCTTCCGCAACCCCCCTGTGCTAACCCGAGTGCCCAGAGCAGCCCTGCCCCTGCTCTGATGCCCTCCCCGTGACTCCCTTCAGGCGGCCAAGCTGCCAGCCCGAGGAGGGGCTGCGATTACTGGGATTACTGGGATTAGTGCTCCGTGCCCGAGCTCAGCGCTCCCTTCCTTTTCCCTAACGACTCAGGAGCAAAGTCCAAATGCATCCTTACTGGGGCTGCTGTGACGTGCAGGTGAGTCCCCACCTGGGCAATGAGACAACTGATAACTGGAGTATCCAAACATCCCAGTCCTGCTGGTGCTCCCAGGAATGCTCCAGCCAGAGGCTGCCACACAGTTTTAATGTGATGCTTCTTCCTGGGCATCAACCCCCACTGCCAGCATCACCTTTCAGCCCACAGATGCTTCTCTCTGCAAAATTAAAGGTCCCACAGACCCCTAGAACAACAGACACATATTTGAGACCAGCCACAGATGCTGTTGTGGGCTCCAACCTACACCGACAGCACGAGATGAACACATTAACCTGTAAAAGGAGTGAGTCCCACAGCTCAGCTCTTTCTCCCCAAAGGAATGTTTCAAACCCCAATCCTCCTCACCCAGGAGGAGGGTGCCATCCCACCAAAGCAATGCACAAACCCTGACTCGCCATGAGCTGTGCCGGAGCCCCCCGGGGCCCCCCGCCAGCAGCTCAGCCAGCTTTGTATCCAAATCCTGCTCCTTAGCAACCACATTTTTTTCCCCCCTCTTGCTGAGTCCGTGGGAGATGGAGAAATATTTGAGAACTGAGACAGCCCTGCTGCAAGGATATATTTAAATAAAAGGAGCGTGTCCGTTTGAAAGGCAGTCATTAGGCAGCTCTGGAGTTGGAGAAAGTGTGAGCAGGGCATACCCAGCCTTTAAATGTGGTCTGGAGTGACCTAAATAAGCTCTTTCCTCCTTCAATCACACTCCCCTCGGGGGACACAGAGGCTGGTTAGAGAGCTGGGGAGGGAGATGGAGGAGCTGCTGGTGGTCAAACCCTTCCTATGGCCAGACCAACTCAGGGGGCCCTAAAACCAGCTCGTGCTCTGGCCCCAAGTGTGGGGTGGTCACAGCCAGCCCCCCAAATCCCAAACAGTGGTGGGTGCCAGCTAAATGAGACCCATCCCTGCAGGCACAGCTGGCCTGATGCTCATCACACCCCAAAGCCAGGCACAGGGGCACAGGGAAGTGGGGAAATACTCCAAGAGTGCATTTACTTGCCCCTGCCTGGTGATGCCACCCTGAGAGCCAGAAAAAATGAGGCTGCAGTGGAGCAGTAGTGTGATCTGGGACAGGGGGCTTGGGGGTGGTTTGCCCATTCAGCCTGTGAACAAACACAGATTTCAGTTTCCAGGGCTGCCAGTCTGGTACTAAATACACAAAAACCTCAGTGAGACCCCAGTAAGGGGATCCCCCCCCTTATGGAAACACGGCACAGCAGCCTCCAAGTAAAACAATTATTACACAAACACATTTGGAAGCTTCTCTCCAGCTTTTCACTAACCATATCAAATAATAATAAAAAAAACCCCTCCCACCTCTGTTATTCCCACCCTGCATCAGCCACCAACAATCAGCATCCCAGCCTGCTCCAGGCCTCACCACAGGCTCCAAACCTCTCTGGAAGGGAGCCAGAAGGTTTTCCCCATCCAAGAAATACCAACAGATGATGTTCATCTGGCAAATTGCAAGGGACATATCAGGTTGGGCCTGGGGGGAGGAGAGCAGGCTGGGAGAAAAGCATCTTATTCCAAAGGCACCACAGGAAGTGAAAAGAAAACGGCTTTTAAGAGATGTCTTTTAAGAGAGCCTCTCCCTCCCAGCTGTAAAGAGCAAGCACTGACCTACAAGGCATCTGGGCTGAGCAATTCAAGTATTCAAGGATTCATTTAGGAACTGAAAATCTCCTAATTGTTCAGAAAACAAACACAGCCAGAAATGCAAGGACGTGGGCTTTTTTTATAAAGAGTCAGCCCAGCCTCGTCGGAGGTTCAGCAACAGCTGCTTCATGGAAGTTTCAGTCTGTGTCATCTGCAGTGGTGTTTTAGGCCATTCTTGCCCAGCAGGACCAGGAGGGCCACCAAATTCACTCTGCTGGACTGGAAGGATTGACACCCACTGCTGAATATGGAATGGATTGGAACTGAAAAGGTCAAAGCAAAAGGTCTGCAAAGCTGCTCTGTCAATCTCCCACTTAAGACAGTCATTTAAACCTTCCACCCATCCCCTGTGGTTAAAATCACGGTGAGAACACTTGGCTCACACGGGCAGGAGGGCTCAGAGTGATGCCTGGTGATCGATATCGTTGCTGTGGGATACAGGCAAAGTCTTCCCTGCTGCCATCTCCAGGGGCTCAGCCAGCACCATAGAGTGAGCCACATTCCCTGCAGCTTTCCAGGGATCCTCTATTCCCTCTGGGACCAGTCTTTCCACCCACGAGCTGCCAAAACCCAGCACAGCTCCCTGCAGCAGAGGTGACAAAGGTCCCACCGTGTCCTGGGGACTGTCACTGGGCTCAACAAAACACTGATGGTCTCTGGGGGTTCTTATTCAAACAATCTGCCTTCTCCTCTCAGTGTGCATCTACAACTCTGCCTGAGGGTTGCAACCCCACCAGGCCACCACAGTTGTTACAACAGTGACACATTTTTTCCTCTCCCCAGTCATGCAATGAACACCCTGTGCATCCCAAAGCTGCTCAGGAGGCCACGGGTCATTGTGCACCCCTGTGGGATGCCCCTTTTCTCACCATCACTTGTAAATAGGAAAAAAAAAAAAAAAAAAAA
>VWYN01019887.1:33624-119498 GCA_013400075.1 Hippolais icterina
CGGGGAGGGGGGACGGGGGCACGGGAGGCGTGAAAAGCCCCGAGGCCGCAAAAAGGGGAGGTTAGCAGGAGGAGGATGCTCGGGGGGGCTGAGGGCAGGAGGAGGATGCTGAGGGGCCGGCGGGATGGGGGTGGCCGGAACCCCAGCTGGGCGGGGGAAACACCGGGGTGTTACCGTTGATGGGAGGGAGCAAAGTCGCGCAGGTGACAAACGGCTCCCGGAGAGGATCTTTTGTGTCACCAGGTGCTCGCAAAGCACCTGGGCTTCACACACCACCGGCCAAAGAAAAAGTGTTAACTGCGAGCTCGTGAGTATCATCATCAGCGCGTGTTTTCGTTATCTCAGCCCATGAGCTCAGCCCCTCGCTGGCCACAGCTGGGCTTTAATGGCGTGACACGGTCACAGCCCTGCGGGGACAGCAGGCAGTGTCCCCTGCCAGATGAGGTGATGTGACCCACCGTGAGTCAGTGCCAGGCCCCCCATGCACAGGCAAAGGGGGGATTAGGGACCTGCTCTGGGCCCAGCAGGGACTCTGGGAAAGCAAAACGAGCCTGGGGGACAGCAGGATCCCGCTTTAGAGAACTCCTGCAACATAATTTTGTTTTCAGAGGCGGAGAGAAAGGGGCAGAACTGTTTGTCATTCATCAGCCCCCCGCGCTGGGCACAGCGTGCTCCAGCCCTCCCCTGCTCTTCCCCTTCCCTCCTCACACGCTGCTGAGAAGCTGCATCACAGGGTCCGGGCGGCTGCTGCTGACACCACCAAAACCTGGCTTTTCATGCCTCAGCTCCCTCTGCAGCTGAAATAACATCGGCCTCCCCGGGCCTTGCAGCCCTGCAGCTTTATTTCCACTGAGGACATGGAGCCAAAGCTCACATGTCCAGCTCTGCCCAGGGCACCAGCAGCTCCTGCCCGGGCAGGAAGGGATTAACAAAGCTGCCAGGCTGTGATAGGCTTCAAACTGGAAAGTTTACCGGGCAGAAGGATGAGCCAGGACAACGTGGGCTATTGTCCTGCTTTATCTGGAGCCAAAGAGGTCAAAGGGGACTTCCTGGACACTCTGGGAAAGGGGACCCAGCCCAGCAGCAGGGCCTTGCACTGCCCCTGGCAGCCCCACATCTTTGGGGGCAATAAACATTTGAAGGCTGCCCAGGCACAGAGATCCAGCCCTGATCCATGCTCAGGTCGCCCTGCAGTGCCAGGTGGGTCACTGGAGCTCTCTCCATGGCAGAAGGAGGTGATGCTGCTGCCTGCAGGGGTGTCCCCAGCCCCACTGACACGTCATGCAGGAACCACGTGGCACTGCAAGATGTGCTGTGAAACTCAGCGTTGTGCATCCCTTTGCTCAGGACATGCCAAAATCAGAGGCAGGGACCTGTTCTGCAGCAGAAATCAGTGTTGCCTCTCTGGGCTGGGAAATATTTGGGAGGGAGACTCTGCTTTGCTTCATGTTTGAGTCTCAGGGCAGAGTGATCACAGCCCACCCCTGGAACGGCTTGGCACCGCCCAAGTGCACACAACAAACAACAGCACCACTCATTTTCAGCCGGCAGAGCCCTCCCAGAGCCTCCAGCTTCGTCTGACCTCTGCAGAAAGATGCGGCTCTGTCTGATGGGCAATTTTCACCGTCCCTCGGTTGACCACTAAAGATGGTTCCAGGGGAAAAACACTTCTGATAATGGATAATAAATAATATAAGGCAGGAAAGGCAACTTGCAGGGGTTTAAAAATAGCCAGCCAGTTTCCTTTCTCCTCTCTTGGGAACCTTCTGGGTCTGAAAAGCAAAACACTCAAAGCGGGGTCAGGAGCCCAAGTTCAGGATGTTTGCTCTGCGTAGCTAACCCCAAGCACTCAGCCGTCGGGCAAGGCTCTTGAAAATCATGAGATTCAAAACAAATAACTTTTCAGGGCTTCTTATTCGCCTCTAAGCACACAGCTGAAAGGGAACAGGCAGGATCACACCCTCAGGTTTCCCTCTGGCACCCTTGAAGGTCTAGAAATTGTTGCAAAATGTGATTAATTGGCGCGCACGTGACTTCAGGGATTTAAGAAAACGATCAATGCTTGAGTGACTCATTAAAAAAATATACTGTCAATGTGCACTTGGCAAACTCAGCAAGAAACTTTTCACAACACACTGAGCTTTTTGATGTCATCTGTAAATGTCCCATCGACTCTGGCAGGCGCAGGAATTGGGTGATGTGGGAAATCCATCAGTTTTTGTCTTTCCATCACTCTGAAATCAGTTCTTGGCTGGATAAATATAAACCCACGGAGCAGCTCTGCTCCTCTGCCGCAGTCTCCAGCCTTTCCTGCATGGTCAATAGCGTGGAGAGGGTAACACAGAGAAGCTTTTGGAATCTTTAAGCCAGTTTTCTGGTTTGGGAATCAATTTGGGTCAATCTGTTCTAGTCAGGAGCTTCAGATTCAGACCTCAGTTAATCACTGGGCTCAGCCTGGACCCCGAGTTGTCTCTCCCCAGCACGTGGTGTCTGAGCATTCCCTCAGCTACATCCTCCAGCCCTCCTTTGCTTCCATCTCCCTGCTCTGCTGCTGAGTGGGGCTTTCCAGCCTATTTCCTACAGGGCAAAACTCACAGTGACCCAATTCCTGCGCTCAGTGTTGCTGTGGGTTTTTTTTCCCCATCAAGCGAGGCTGCCCACCCCAAAGCATGGCTCACAAACACTTCCACAGGAGCTGCTCCTGCAAACACCCCAGTGCTCCTGCCACCACCCCCAGGGCACTGCCACCACCCTGACAAACCCGTATTCTCTTTGAACCTCAGTGAAACCACAGCAGGACCGATGCCAAGAGCTGCAAAGAGCTGCTCTCAGCCCTGAGCAGAGAAGGCAGGAATCACCCTCACAATCCCTAACTGAGCCTCTCTGGAGCATCACACACCTCCAGCTTTCACTGTTTGGGACCAGCGAGGGACCCAGGACCCAAACCAGCAGCCTCTGAGGGGAACTGGGCTGCTTTATGTGGGAGTTGCAACATTATCCGGCCTCTGTCCCAAGCTCTGGCACCAGCTCACAAGGCGCGTCTGTGTCAGGCCCTGACATGGAGCCCTCAGCACTTCCTTCTATTGTGCAGCTGGGGAAGCCCTTTTTCTTGCTGTTTTCAAGGCACTTTGGAGGAAAAGTACCCAGTTACAAGAATTGCTAGCTGAAGGTTAGGCATTATGTGCTAGATCAAAACTTTTTGGGGCATTCCAATTTTTATTGGAAGAGAGTTTTGTTTTTGCTGCCCAGGCTCAGCTGGAAGGTTATTTTATCAATAATAATAATAATAATAATAATCCAGCAGTAAACAACCAGTGCTATCTCTTCCACTTCAGGAGGAGGAGGAAAACGTGTGCAAGAAGGGAAAACGATGTCACTGCTCCATTCAGACAATCTGCACAGAGATGTGAGATTGGGTCCCCCCCAAATTTGGGGATCAACAGATCTCAGACCCAATTCTCACTCTCAGCATGATCAATGCCCTGATTTAACAGATTTTAGATGAGACCCAGCCACCACTTCCACAGCTTACAGCAGGCATGGATTTTAGGAGATTCTCTGCTGAGTATTTCAGATCCAGGGCAGTTGGATCGCTCTGCCCCCAGGTTTTGGGCGTTTCTCAGGGCCATTTTTGACAGATCAGGCACTGTGGAGTCTGTGCTGGCAGGGAGGAAGGCTGGCTCAGGCTCTCCTGCCCTTTGTGCCCCTTCTGCCAGGGACAGCCATTCCCCAGCTGCAGCACCCTGTGCTCCCCTCAGCCCCCCATGGGCAGCCACTGATCCGGGGCCGGGTAAATTCGGGAGCAGAGCTCCCCTCCACACCGAGCATTAACACACCCAGGCAAGCCCCTAATTACTGTCAGCTCCTAGCAGAGGAAGCACAGCAGATCCTCGGGCAATCAGGATCTCAGAGTCTCCATCCAGCTATTCTGTGTTTCATTTCCTGCAGCCCCTGTGCACAGCTGGGCTACGGCAGCTCCTGCCGAGGCTGCCGGCTCCTGAAGCTCAGCAATTATTCCACAAGCCTTGGAGACTCAAGAGCTTGCAGGAATATTGCTTCTCCATCCTTACACCACCCCTTTGGCTGTAGAAGAATCACAGATTTTTTTGGGGGGGTGGGTTTTTTAGGTTCCAACAGGTTTGGGTTGAAAGGAACCTTAAAGCCCATCTTGTTCCATCCCCTGCCATGGGCAGGGACATTTTCCACTATCCCAGGTTGCTCCAAGCCCTGTCCAGCCTGGCCTGGAATGCTTCCAGGAATGGGGCAGCCACAGCTTCCCTGGAAAACCTTTGCCAGGGCCTCACCACCCTCACAGGGAATATTTCTTCCACATATCTAATCTAAATCCACTCTCCTTCATTTCAATGCCATTGCCCCTTGTCCTGTCGCTCCAGACCCTTGTCCAAAGTCCCTCCCCAGCTCTCTTGTAGCCACTTCATGCACTGGGATTGCCCCAGAACCTTCTCTTCTCCAGGCAGTTCATCAAGTATTTGAGGAGCTTCCATCAGGGCAGCAAGCAACAGTACAAACCTCTGTTTTCCAAACTTTCTGACCTCTAAAAGCTCATTAGAACAAGGCCAACATGTGAGGTGGGGGGAGATCAAACCACTTTCTCAACAAGGGGTGACCACAGCACACTTTGGGCAGACACCTGGATTCCTTCGCAGCAAAGAATAAAATACTCAGAAAAATAAGAGGCAAGATACATCTGTTAACATCAAAATGTGCCCAAAAAGCTGAAGACAGCAGGGCCCGAGGTGAGAAAAGCACCAAGAGACCTCAGAGCATTTTGCAGGGCACTGCTGGCAGGGGGATGCAGGGACCAAAGCTCAATCAGCATTCGCTGTTTCAGGAAGATCAGAAGACACCAAGAGAATTTTGTTTGGGACCATCCCCACACCGGCAGGAGGCTGCAGCTGCAGCTCCTGGTGGCAGCGTTTTCCCTTTCTCCACGTGGCTCTCTGGGCGCTCCCCGGAGTGCAGAGTTCAGCAGGCATTAAGCTGCTGCAGCCTGACACGCTGCAGACACGCCAGAGCTCCTCTGCTAAGGACCATTTATTTCTTGAGCTGTTTGTCTTTTAAAGGCCGCTTTTATCTCCCTATCACCTTTCTGCCAGAAGGTTTCAGTCAGCTCTTTTTAACAAATACCACCTAAGGTGCTTGCAACCAAAAGGAAAACAGGAAAAACATTTCTCCCTGTTGCTTAGCAATCGGTGTGTGGCGAGTTCAAGCGTCCCAGGTGCTCCGTTATTCTAATTTCCATCCTTGCTTGGCTTCTCTGCAGAACAGCCAGGGAAAGGAAAACCACTGGTGGGAAAGGGGGGGAAAGGTTATGGAGCCACAAAAATTTGCAGGGAAATGCTGGGAATAGGTGTAGCCCCTGAAGATAAGGGAAACTCATTTCTGAAATCAAGCTGTTCCTTCTCATGTGCCAGATAAATTAAATGATATAGCTAGATTTCATTTTATATTGAAAACACACATCCACCACCTGGGTGGATACAGAACAGAGCAAAGCTCTGGCTCTGCTCACCTTTCAAAAACACATCCAAGGGCAGGCAGTACAATTTTCCACCCACAACAACCAGCCAGAATGACACGTTCAGCTGAATCGTGTAAAAGGAGAGCCCCAGAAACGAGAGGCTCAGGCAACCGATCCATGGAGAAATCCCAGTGGACAACAGAGAAACTTTGCTTGGCAGAGCAGCTCTTCCTCCTCCTCCTCCTCCTCAGCTCCTAGCTCAGCCTGAGCTCCAGCCCTGCTCCCACCTGTGCCCTCCCTGGTGGGCTGTGCTGCTGCAGGGACAGGTACACCCACCTCACCTGTGCCAGACACACACACGGTGTCTAATAATGCATCCCACGCTGTTGGGGAAGACGAAACAGGAAAGCTTTATAGATATGACTGCTTATTTTAGAGAATATGAAACATATAAGTGAAATAGAGTTGAAGGCAAGTTTTGATGTCTAAGATGCTGAGCTTTAGTTACTGAACAACTGGAAAACAATGGTATGGCCAGCCTAAAGTAATCCCCCCTTGATTAAACAATGCTCTTCTCTTTACTGAGAGTCTAAGGGTCAAAACAGACTTTACTAGCTCAGCAAGAGGGGTCTAAAGAGTGGTTTTTAGAGTTTAAAATATAACACAGTATGGTAATGATTCTTATAGGCTGTATGTAAATGCTATAGGATTTGTATCTTGTACTAGATTGGTTAGTGGCCAATCAGAATATTCAGTATAGAAGAAGATTAAATGTATTGTAATGGGAATTTCGCTCTCTTGCTCCTCTTCTTCTTCACTCTCTCCTTTCTCTTCACTCTCTCTCTGTGCTCTGAGCTGTGGCTGGCAGCTCATGGCAGGGCCCCCTCACCCATGCCCTGTGCAATAAACTGCATGCTCCAAAACCAGCCTTGACTCCAGAGATCTCTCATCTCCGCTCATCCCATCATCATCCCGACCAACCCTCATTCCCATACCACGCTCCAGCCAGGAGAGCAGCAGGGCAGCCTTATCCCAGCTTTATTCCCCAGGCTCTGCTGGGCCAGGGAAGGCCGGGAGAGGCTCCCCCTGCCCTCTGCCCAGGTGACAGCACATTCAGGGTGTCATTGAGCACCTAGGGACGCACTGTGACCCCACGCTGCTCGTTCTCCCTGGGGACAGTGGTGCAGGCTGGCGTCTGTGTCACCACCCCAGCACGCTCAGAGTCAGCTCCCTGAACCTGAACAGCACCATTCATTGCCCTGCTCCTGGAAGGACGTGCCTGGACACACGTAGGGGAAGGGAATGATGCCACGGAGCTGCTGAGAAGTCCAAGAGAAAAGTGATGCCACAGCACAGGCACAGGGAAGAAGCACATGGAGTTGATACCTTGCACAAGATTAAATTATATCCGAAGGCCAGCTTAAAAATGGAGCCAAACAGGTTGCAGGGTGCTGAGGTGATCTGAAGAGATACAGGGAGGGGAATAAAACAGATTTGCACAAAGTTATCCCGGCATAGGAATAAGGTGGAACAGATTTAAATGCCAGATCATAGGAATAAATGAAAGAATAGCAAAGGGTTCCACACACACAACGTTAATAACACCAATAAATAACTGAGATTACTGAAAATAAGAAACCCAGTTAAACAGGAACAGAGCCCCTTGAGAGGGGATATGAAAAGGATGTTCCAACAATGGTCCTGTATCTCCTTTGACCGCACAAACGTCAGGGAAAGCATAAACCAAAAGCCAGACACGTCGGGAAGCGGCAGGAAAGCTGACTTGATCTGAAGTGAGGAGTGAAACCTTGGAGCCAGGCTCCAGCAGAGTGAAGAGCTGATGTGATTGAAAGCGAGCAGCCAAGAGAGGAGCCAGAGGGCCTGGAACAGCCGCAGGGATGAGGGAGAGGAGCTGCAGGAGGAGCAGCAGCAGGAGAGACGTCCGGCAGCTGGACCAGCAGCCAGCGCGCCCCTGGTGCTGACACTGCGCGGCCCCTGCCAAGTCATCTGGGCCAAATTCACCACGGGCTGGGCAGGGACACAGTGAGTGGACATGAAAACATTCTGCTGTAACAGCCTGAGCAAACACTCACTGGTGTTGGCCACGTGAGAGTCAGGAAAAGGGGCTGGCAAGAGCTGGAAAGGGAAAGTTTCGCTGCCCAACCCCTGAGCCAGCTATTGCAGAGATGAAACAAACAGTGACATGGCTGAAAAGTCAATTAAGAATTGGAAAAGTCTTTCAGTACTCCCAGATATTGTTAGGTGCTCAGACAAAGGATGTTTAAAAGAAATGATTTTCCCTTTGGTAATTACCACTTTGAAAGGTTTCCGCTCTGCATTGTTTGAGTGGGGGGAAGTTATTCCAGGGCCTCTCTCCATGGCCAGCAGAGCTCCTTTTGTTGTGGGGGTTTTGGCATAGAGGAGCAGTGTTGTCCCAAACAATACTGTATGCCAGTGGCCGAGGGCCAGGTTTGTCCCTCAGTTACAGTGGTAGAAATATCAACAAACTCATCAAGTGCCACCAAGTCACACCATGGCTGAGTCCAGCCACAGTGTTGCTGACCCTCCCAACTTTTTACTTTTGAGTCCATGATTTATGTTGTTTTTCCTTCAAGCCTTGGCTCTGGGAATCACGTTGAGTGCCAAAAGGATTTCAGGTTTTATTAAAATAAAAGGTTATCCCATGAGCACTGAAACTACTCGTGTTGCTTCCTATGGTTTTGTGTGTCTCGAGACTGGTTTTGGTGCCTAAAAATGTACGAATCGAGAATGAAAATGTTTTTGTGGTTAAGTGTTTGTAAGAAGCATCTCCCACGTGGATTTGCTGGTGTCTAATAATACATGAACTCATGCTACAGATGTTTTGGGGCATTTACAAGATTCTTTCCCTCCCCTCAACCATCTCATTTCATCATCTCTGCATAGACTTAATTATCTGCAAGCCCTTGGCCAGATCTGTGGGACGCAGGTCAGCGGGTTCAGAAGTCATCTGGGGAGAGAGGGCACAGGCACAGGGATACCGTGACAGCATTAGCCTGATTTTGGTAGGAAATTAGATTTTCAGCTCTTTCTGGCTCCCCTAACTGCAGGGAATCCAGCGAGGAAACACGACCTGACCTCGTACAGGAGGGTCAGGGAGCAGAGGGTGAGTGGAACAAGCTGCTCCCAGAGGGTCTCACCCAGAATTTCTGCAGCAGTGGGGCCCTGGGGAGCTCCTGCCCTCTTTGCCTCCTGTGGCACAGAGTGCATGGCCCGATCCATCCGTTCCTGAGCTGCCAGCACCATCCCAGGGCGACTCTTTTAACCTCAGCAGTGAAGATCAGGCACGTATGGATGGTTCATTACCCAATGCCACTCGTGCCACGCGGGTCCAGAGCAGTGTCAGGGTTTCCATGACATGTGGGCACATAACACAGCAGCACAGACGGTGCCACCCAGCCAGGGCATGCACTGAGTCACCTCTGACAACAGCCAAACCCCTGGGGAGCTTCCCTTTGTCCCTTCTTGTCCCAGCCCCGGCTGAGAGTCACCTTTACAAAGCTCCTTCCCAGGGCGGGTGTGCCAGGGCACAGCTGGCACCCGAGGGGCCATGGATGGAAGTGTGTCACAGGTCTCAGATGGGGTCTGGTGCCATTCTGTGACCAGCTGGGCTGGCAGCAGCAGCCAGTTTGACCCCAAAGTAACCGGGGAGGGCTGGGAGAGCCAGTTCCCCGCAGGGGCTACGGGTGCAGAGGCGTCGGGAAAAGGTGGAGCTGAGCCCACTTAACTTGTCCGTCTCCTCCCCTGCGCTTCCCGCATCCATCTCCGCCAAACAGAAAGGGAAATCCGGGATTTTCTGCTGCTTTTGATTCCCTCTTGCTCTGCACACAGCAGGGTGGGGAAGGATTAGTCTCTGTTTCCTGCCTCCAGACAGCTCCAAGGCTGCCCAGGCGGGATCCCCCTGGTCAAGGGCTCCCCGACCCACGACCACGACACTGCCAGACCCCACGGGGCTGGAGCAGCTCCTCCATCAGCTTCCCTGCCCTCAGCTCTTCCCCCCAGAGCCCCCAGAAGTGCCTCCCAGCTGCTCTGCTCGGTCAGCCCAGGCTCTGGCGCCACAAACCGCATTGCCCCTCCTTTCTTGCTTGGTTGCAGTTTCTAACTCGCACTCCGTTTCCAGGATGGGAAGGAGAAGTGCTGGGGAGGGTACCGTGATGAAAGAAAAACCCCCTGACTCTCAGAGCAACGCACACGGGAGCCGGAAGGGAGAGGGATGAGCAGAAAGGGGTCATTAAGGGAGATTTCTGGGTGCTGCTTTCCTGGCAGGCAGGAGAGGAAACCCCCTCATCAATGCAGCGGTCAGCGCTGCATTTCCCTGTCACCAACACCACAGCCAGACACAACAAAGACTGTCACACCAGCCTTGTCCTCCCAAACAGCTCCTCAGTATCTCCAGGTGAAGGGCCTGGTGCTCACAGCTGTCCTCTGGGAGCTCACAGCACCCGAATTACAAGGGCAGCTGTCAGCAGGATGGGATTGGGTATTTCCCACTCCTGGGCTGTCAAGAGGAAGCAAAACCCCAATGTCCTGCCTCCAAAAGCTGCTGCAGCCCCAGCACACCCAGGGACAACGCTGGCACAAGCCCAGAGGAGCTAGGAGAGGAGTGAGGACACAGGGCTGAGGAGATGCCTGCACAGAGATGACACAAGAAAATCAACAAACCAGATTTTGGATGCAAACAACCTCTGAGGTTCTTAAAGTCAGGCCTTCACCAGCACCTGCACAGAGGTGGTGCCCAAAGCCTGAGCTCTGGAGCACAACACTGGGGTGCACCGTGTGCTGCCCTCTCCAGACACCACGAGTGACGCCACGCACATGACTCCAGGAGCTGGGAGTTAAAAATACCAAATATCACAAGTTCTGCCCCAACTGAGCCACCAGCCCTGCCTGTCCTGTTACACCATCACCATATGATGGGGCAGGCAGGAGGATCTGGGGAGAAGCAGCTCCTGGGGCAGTGGAGCCAATCCTTCCAGCAGTGTTGGTACCACAAAGTTCTTTTGTGAGCTCCAAGTTCATAAAAGAGCCAACACCAAGCTGCATCTGGCTCTGCCCCTTCCCTGTAGTGTTTTTACCAACTCATAAGCAACTGCACAGAAACCAAAGGCGCTCTTTGCATCTCAGCAGCATTTAACAGCCAGCAGTGGCCAAATCGAGCTGGTACAGGACAGAACTCCTGGCAGGGGCGTTTCTCAGCAGGATTTGAAACTCCCATGGCTAAATCCAGCCTTATCTGGATACAGCAGTGGTGCCTATCTGTGCTTGGCAGTGCTTCACAAAAGCAAGCTGCTCTCTCCTGCACAGGGACACCAATGAGGGGCAGGGGATCCTCCAGAGCCGTGTGTTGGCTTTGAAGCAGAGCCAAGAGCCCCGGGGCTCACCGGTGCTGCCCGAGGAGCAGCCGTGTGACAGGAGGAGGTTTCAGTGACACCACGGACCGCAAGAGCATGGCTCATGTCAGCACGGAGTGGTGCCACCGCCTCTGTGGTGGCAGCCACATCCGAGGCCAGGCAGGGTCCAGCTCAAGGCGTGGCAGGCGCTCTCAGCATTGCCACTCTCAGCTGTCTCAGCCCCAGGGGTAATTAAATCTGCTCATCTCGGATGGAGCCCCCGGATGGGAGATGCCCGGGGTTACACCCATGCTCTGCTGTTGTGTTAAGGGTTGTGAATGGGGCAAAGCCTCCATTTCCCCGGTGTTTGCAGCTGGCACACTCCAAATCAAATCAGGCTGTAGTGATGGCAGCCTTGTCCCTGCCCCAGCCCGGCTGCAGGACCTGGAAGGGGAGGCTGAGCAGAGGGGATGGAGCCACGGGCAGGCAACACCCACACACCCCAACTCAGCACCTCTGCCTGGGCAGGGCAGGACAGCCAGGGGCAAACAGTCCCCACGCTCTGGCAAAGCCCCAAAGCTGCAAAGAGCCTGCCTCTGACAGCCTGTGCTGTGCCAAACCAGCCAGCAAACTGGGTTTGCCTTATTTGAGCACACGTGGGCAGCGGGCAGCGCTGGCAGCGCTCACGGCAGACAGGTGCAACAGCTGCTGCTGTCGGCGCTGCCCTGAGCCCCATGCACCGTGACAGATGAGAGCAAATTGCACTGACGGGGCCCTTCTTGAATCAAACTGGCAGAAGGCAGCTGCTCCGGGGCCGATGTGCCGTGAGTCAGGGTGCCCAGCCCCGGGGGCAGGGATGGAGGCAGCTCCTGCCAGCAGCACACGGGCACCGGGCTGTGCAGCTGCCTCGGCAGCGCTCCGAGCCACGGGAAAGGCTCTGCCCATCCCAAGGGATGGAAACTGAGAGCAGAGAGTGAGAGAGAGCTGAAAGCGCAGGGAAGAGATCCCATTTCACTGGAGAGAGGGAAAGTGCAAGCGCCTGTGCTTCCACATCTACACGGTGAAAGCTGCACGGGGAGCAAATTCTCACATTGCCCTCGAGCTTCAGACAGAGAAGTTGGTGCTGAAGGATGGGGAGGATGAGAAAAAAGCAGAGAAACACTCCAAGAGGTCACCTTGAGCATCACATTCTTAGCTAGGGACAGGTTATAACGCCACCAAAATCAGAGGGTAGCCTTACCTGGTGTGCACCAGCTGAGGAAGTAGCACAGGGTATTTTACCTCCTTTTCTCACAAGCACAGACCCAGCCAGGCCACTTAGAAAAATAAATTGAAAATAGATCGACTGAACAATTACTGGAAACATCATTTCCTTCTGCCTGGCAGAGGATTAGCACGGTTTTAATTGCACCAGGAACTCTGCAAGGGCAGCAGGGGTGATTCCAGCCCCTGCAGTGAGCACACACGGGTGACCACCACAGACCCACTGGTGCGGCCACACACGGGCAGGCACAAACATCTGGTGAGCACCAGGCATCTCAAAACCTGCACACAGCATGTCCCAGAGGTGGCAGAGTTCAGGCAATAATGACAAACCCTTGGCCAGCCCAGTCCCAGGACAGGCTGTACCCCAGGGAGCTGCGTCAGATGCTGGCCAAGGCTCCAGAGGTCTGTGCTCTCATTCTATTTCAGCAGCTCTTGTCTGCATCAACACCATCCTGCTACCTGCTTATTTGTAGGAACCCTGGTATTACTGGCCTGGCACTCCCAGGGCTGTACTTCACCTGTTTATTCAGTGTGGGAACACAGGCACGGGTGAAGATTCTGGATATTTTAGCACCAGTGACCCAAACAGCAGCTACTGCGGACCCTTTTCCCCATCCCTTTTAAACCAGTGTAAGGGCTCAGCCACCACAGCAACTCTTCCCTCTCTGAAGCCTCATCCAGGGCTGGAAACAGGGATTGCCACCACCCCAAAAGCTCCTGGGACAGCATCAGCCAGTGGCACAAAGCAGAGTGTTCATGGCCTTGCATGTTCATGGGGTTCAGATGGCTCGTGGGGCAGTGTGGGCTCGATATTTCTGAGCCTGAGAGAATTCTCAGCTTGCTAAATTCCATGCTCCTTTCTTAAGGGAAAACTTTCAACAGTTTTCCCTTCTCAAAACATCTTTCTCCTTTTCCTAAAATATTTCTAACTGGGCAGTGGTTTTTTCTCATAACAATCTTCTCTAGCTGTTGCTTTCTATTACTTAACTAATGGAAAGAGGTGTCAGTCCTATTGACTAATAAATACTTTTTTTTAAGCGAAGCACGCTATAAAAGAAGCAAAAAGATTGTAAATAAAGCCTTTCTGATGTTCTCTTTGTAAAACTAGAGTCAACGTATCATTATTTTGTGTCCTACCGGACAGGGACAAGCAGCACAGAGGCACAGATCAGCAGAGGGGTTACACACAGCCCCGGGGCTGCAGGGACGCCCCACAGCACTGCATGGATCCAGAGCTGCACAAATGCTGTGGGATGGACTCACCCCTCAGCCTTGCCAGGGCAATTCCCAGAAATCCCAAGACTTTGCTCCTAAATCTCTGCTTTACAGATGAGAATTAAACCTGGGAGTGTTTCTCCATAGTTTCTCATTATCTCCAAAGGAACAAAGCAACGATTTGCCTGAGGGAAAAAGAGAGTTTGGCCAAGAGCAGGGATGGAGGGATTTGTTGTTTTTGCCTGTAACTTGTGGTCAGGAAATGGTCCTACGGCTCATTTTCGGCTCCTCCCTCTCGATAACATCTACCATATGCATGCAGTGGAAAAGAAACAGCCTTTGATACAGGCACGGCAGACTTTGATTCACCACGGGGCCCTTGGCAGCTATCACCGCACCCCGGCTCCAACCTGGGATGGACACCAGCAGCGATTCCCTGTCCCTGCTTGACCCCCCCCAGTTAAAAAACCTCT
Source organism: Hippolais icterina (assembly GCA_013400075.1). NCBI lineage: Eukaryota > Metazoa > Chordata > Aves > Passeriformes > Sylviidae > Hippolais > Hippolais icterina. Next base: position 47,430 of record VWYN01019887.1, read on the forward strand.
CCAGCCTCGACAGCTCCAACCTGGGATTGACACCAGCCTCAGCTCCCTGGCCCCGCTGGACTCCCAGTTAAAGCCTTTCCAGCCGGGAAGTAACACCCTTCCCACCCAGTCCCGCAAGGATTAATTGGCTATTTATGATGCAGCGCTCCAAGGTGATACCGCTGCTGCGGACAGGAACAACGAAGCCGGAAATTAGCAGCTCATTACTGCTGGTCTGAAAGTTTTTTTTCTTTCTATGTGCCAGAGGATAACGTTTCACCCAGATGCCCGGGTTGCAGGCAGCTAAAACTCTTAAAACTCCACAGAACGAGGTCTCAAATGCGGCAGGGAATAAGCCTGTGCTACAGCAAACCTGGGAACTAATCATTTGTTCCCATCTCCAGCTCCTCTGAGCCTGGCTCTAAGGTCAAACCAAGCTTTTATCTTCTCCTGTATTTCAGCATGCTGAGGAAAAAAAAAATAATATTAGAGGAATAAATTAGCATGTGAAATGTAATTTTACTAATTAGCTCACTGGAGTGGAAAATATTTGCTAACCACTTTGAAGTCAGTCCGATTGCACTTATTAGGACATGACAGAGGAGAAAGGGAGAAGGCAAAGATGGGGAGGCCGCCAGGACAGGCTGTGGAGGATGCAAGTGCCTCAGCGGGACAATGAGATTTTCCCTGATTTCTCCTCACCCTGCAGGGTCCAGCTCGCACAGAGTAGTGCTGGGAGAGCCCCCGGCTGCGCTGCTCTCCCCTGACCTGCAGCAAGCGGGATTTTCCCATTTTCCCAGCGCTTTCCATCACTACACAACGCTGTGAGAGCTGTGTGGCATCAGCCTGGAATGCCCTGGGATGTCCAACAGTGGGTAAAACCCAGCAGGCAGGAGGGATGGAGCGGGCAGCAGCATCCCACCGCCGCGGGATGTGGGGGGATCCGCACCGCTCCCTCCCAGCCCCGCGGGCTCGCACTGGCACGGGAGTGGATGTCGCCAATTAAGGTGACAAACAGCGAGCCATAAAACTCCATCCTGTCAGGGAACCGCCGGAGATGCCACAAAAAGCCGTTATGTCACTTGCAACAGCCTGCTCATTGATTTCCCCACCTCCTAGGCGTAGGAACTGTTGCTCTTTTATTAGCAAAGCTTTGGAAATCCCTCCCCATCGTAGCAAAAGAGGCAGCACCGGCAATTTTGCAACTGCTGCGGCTGAATTATGAAAGGGGGGATTACAAGCCCACTAAAAGCCATCGAGGGAGGCAGAAGGGAGAGTCTCCTCTGCCTGACACACAGCACCACACTGAGGGTAACCTGGCGGGGATGTTTCTCCCCCAGCTGGCCACCACAGAACGTGGGCATGAGCACCTCCAGTGCCCACTGCCATCTGGGGAAATGTCCCCCAAAGGAGACCCAGCCCATTACTGGGCAGAGCAGTTTCCCTGAAAAACAGGAATATGAGATGTTGGCCCAACAGAGTTGCTGCCCTGGGAGAAGAGATCTGAGGCAGAAATTCGTATTTTTGTGGAGTGCCTCCAACTTGGGCTTTGCCTTGCTCCTTTTTGAAGTCAAAGCTTTGCTCCCTGGGAATCCAGCCTGAAAAAGGTCAGCTGTGTGTTCAGTGAATGGATTTGCAGCAGGAGAAAAGCCCATTTTCCATGCCAGGCCCTCCTACAGGCATGGCCCAGATGTGCTGGACGCTGCCGGACAGGATCCTGCGGAAGAGCCTCAGGAAATGCAGCCCCTAAACTTTCCCCAACCTGCCTGTGTCATCTCCAAAAAGAAAGGAAATTAATGAGCCTGAAATAGGAATTAAAGTCCTGAAATAGAGGGGGAAATGCCAACACTGCTCCCTCCCTGCTGCCCACGCAGACCGGGGAAGCGACGGCAGGAGATGAGCAGGGACCTGCAGGTGGGTGTGAGACAGCAAACCCTGCCTGGATGGGGGAATATTTCAGCTCTGCAAGAGGAGTTTCCTCATCACCCCACAGATAAAAACGCCACTCAGGATTTCCCTGCTGGCATTTCCCCACCAGTCTGTGTTCTGCAGCAGCTTCCAGCAATGGGACCCGCTGTGCCCCCGCCTTCCAGGAATGGAAACTGAGCCTCAGAGCAGGAGTACATGAGCATGACAGAGAAGCAGAGACACTGAGAAGCAGAGCAGGGAGACCCTGATCCACCTCCTGCCCTCGGGTGCTGCCAGACTGTGTTCATCCATGTGGGTTTCATCCCACTCTGCCCAGTGCAGGAGAGGGCAAGGGGTGAAAGCACCAGTGAGCCCAGAGCTGGGAGATGTGAGCATGGCTGGGAAATGTGAAAATGGGGATGCTGGAGATCCCCGTGTGCCCCCCTGGCAGTTTGAGTTTCCACAGGGAAACCCTAACCTCTCCTGTCCCTCACTGATGCCCCAGCCATGACCTGAGGTCTGGGGACACCCTGATGTGCCAGTCACCAACTGCTGCCTCACTGTGACACTGCCAGGGCTGGCTGTCACCCAGCAGTCTCCAGAGGGCTCGCAGGAATTGTTAAAAATGCAGCCAACCAAATAATAAAAAAAATCCCAGCGCTTACATATTGCAGAGTCCCCTTAAAATTATTTCTCTTCTCTGCTAAAAAACAGGAATATAATAAGCAAACAGAGGTCTCTGAGTGACCCAGGCCAGAGCACTCCCCATGCCCGGTCCCAGCCGATGCCCAGCACAGGGAGGGAAGCAGGGAAGCCTCCACCTGTGTCGGGCAAACCCTGAGGATCCCCCGCGCTGCGCCAGGGGCTGCAGGGAAGTCCAGCACCAGACTGCACTGCTGAGCAGGAACGGAGATCGTAAGCCTGGAGAAATCTGCCGCTTAGGAATCAAGCTGAAGGAGAATCAAGCACCCAGGCACTGCTTCACCTGCTTCATCCCCCGCTCCAGCCACCTCCCACCCTCCTTCCTTCCCAGGAATGCTGCAGGAGGCACCTGCTGCCCACCCCCGGCACACCCCAGCAGCTCCGCAGTGGCCGTCACAGGTATCCTCATTATCCTCATTAGTGCAGCAACACTGTCGATGCCGGCAAAGCCCCCCGGGGTGTTTCTAAAAATAGGAGGCTCCCTGCAAGTCCCCTGTCCCTGCAGGGACACTCAGGATGCTGGGCTGGGGCTCCCCGCCCCGGCTTGCCCACCATCCCTCTGCCCAGGGATCCAGCACACCGCCCTGCAGGAAAGTGCTCTCTCCTCCTCCCTCCTCATTTTGGTGCTCTCATTTAACCTCTTTAAGCACACAGAAAATGCTGAAGAGAAGGTAACGGTGATTGTGACAGATCATTTGGTGGCCATGGAGAAAATCCAGATTTAAGGCTCCTGCAGTGACACTACACGCCCTGAGCACATACAGCAAGAGAGGGGCTTTCCCTGCTCCAAAAAATCAAAGCAAGTTTTGCCTCAAATATTAACAACACCTGGATCACACCCCAAATCCTTACACAGGTGGGACTGCTCACCACCCACCTGCCCTAAAAACATCGCCCCTGATTTTGGGTTCTCCCGTAGCTTTATCCCAGGGCCCTTCATGCACAGCCAGATTTGGGGTGCATTTCTGTGAGGGGCAGAGTCAGGGTGGCAAGAGGAGCCCTGAGCAGGGATCCCCTGACCCACATTGGGAAAGCTCTGCCTCAATGCTGCAATCGACACCAATTTTTGCATCGTGAAGCAAACCCTGCAGCTGCAACACAGCGAGAGGGCAGGACCGAAGTCCACGGATGGTGACACCAGACAGGGCAACCACCAAGAGCTGCCTCCCCGGTTTTCACACCCACTCCAGGGCAGCAGAGCCAGGACAGGCACGGCAAACACTCCCTTTTGCATCGAGCCACAACACGACTCTTATTCCACACAGAGAGGCTTCCCCTCCCTCCCAAACCCCTCCTTTCGTTTTGGTGCCCTGGATTTGGCAAGCGCCACAGTCTGCCTCGAAACACGGCGCTTCAGAGAGAGGAAACGGTCACATCTGGAGGCGGTGCCAGCTCCTGGCATCGTCAACTTTGCCACAAGTTCACCACCCCCGGATGGTGCCGGGGTGGGGTCACAGTGCCCCTCACACACCCTCCGTGTCCCCGAGCCGGGCCGGGGCCGGCAGCTCCCTCGCCCTTTACTCACATCGTCATCCTGCACGCTCAGGGGGATATCCAACATGCACATCTGCACCGGCTGCACCAGAGCCTTCTGCACGTTGAACAAAGGTTTTGCCTCCATCTTCCCGGGGATGGAGGGGCTGCTCATCTTCCTCTCTCTCTCTCTCTCCTCCGCCGCTCCTCTCCCAGGAGCAGGTCCAGCCCAGGCGGTGAAACCGATCGGAGATCTCTCTCCCTCTCTCCCCGTCCAATTTTTTTTTGTCAGCACATCTTGCCAACAGCTGCTGCTTCTGCCGCTCCTGCGAGGTCTTATTTCCTCCCTCGCGAATCAAAGAGCCGCGAGGAGCTGCACCGGGAGGCTGAGCGTGCGCGTGTGTGAGCAGCGCGCCCGTGTGCGTGCGGGTGTGTGCAGCCGCCGCCGCTCCCCGGGCTGGGGAAGCGGCCATGGGCCAGCCTTCCCCGGCTCCCTGCCTGCCCCCAGCTTCTCCTTTCTCTCGGGGTAACCTCGGCGCTGGCTCGGCCCCGCCGGGAGCTCCCCAGCCTCATCGGCATGCGTGGCACTCGCCAAGCCCGCGCATTGTCTTGGAGACGCACAACAGGTCCTGCCTGCTGTTGGTTTGTGATTATGATCAAACCGAGTCTGCAGCACTTACAGCATTTCCCTCTGGCTGTTGTGACAGGCAAACAGGCAGAGCTGGAAGGATGAGAGGGTGTGAAACGGAGGGAGCATGAATGGTCGGAGCTGGAGCCTCCCCCTTTCTTCCCGTCTCTTCTCCCATCCCTGTTTTCCATTGTCAGAGGCAGTTTCAGCTCAACGCCTTCCTGTACTCCGAGGACCACAGTGAGGCTTAAATAATTCACATCCACAGAGTGCTCGGGAGCCTTATGGCACCGGGAATGCAGCACGGCACTGAGAGACCATCATGTCTGGCGATCACTTCGTTTGTAGGACAATTGTGAGGGGAAAGTTTTGCCCAGGTGAGCATTCCCAGCTGCCTTTCCCACCAGAGAACCCAAACTGGAGCTTTGCTAAAGGAAGCACGGCACAAAATCAGGAGGTTTGCTATGAAAAGCACCTTCCTATAGAATTTTCACCAACAGCAGCAGTGGGGTAGGAGTCCCAGCATGGAGCAACTCAATGTTATCACCTGCAGACACAGATCTGTGTCATCAATTACACAGATATTATTGCTCTCACAAACAAGAGTGAACCTGGACCAAGCCCATGAGCTATCTCCTCACCCTCAACAGCTGCAGAGCCCAGACTCAGGGACAGGGGTGACACCCAGGGTGTCCCTTCCCAGCGAGGGCAGCAGGAGAGAAGAGTTTGTTGGGTTCATTGATTCACACCCAGCCAGGGGAGACACTGGGGCCAGCCACGTACCCAACAGAGGGCCCAGGGTGAAATGCCAATGAAAACCCCCACTGCCCTCAAACAAACAGGAGTTTGTGTCCTTACAGCTGCCCTTCTCGCTGGGCCCAGCAGGGTGACATAAATAGGATGAGCAGACCCTCCTCCAGGCAGGCGCTTTGGGGTGGCTTTGCGGGTCCCACTTTGAGGAGCCTCTCGCAGGGCAAAGGTTGGGGCTGTGCAGTTTTTTCCCGGCTTTCCCAAACGCTGCCGCTGCCCGAGGCCACAACCGCGGCTCGCAGCACTCCCGGGTGTCGGAGCAGAGCCGAGGAGCCCCGCTGAGCCAGGCATTCCTGCGGCCTTAGGTAAGCTGGGCTTGGCCAGCCCCGCTCAGCGCCGAGCCAGCGCCGGGCTGACTCATCCGCGCAGGAGCCGGAGCCAAGACCCGGGGTTAGATGGGTCTCACACACACGGACCCTCCGTGCCACCCGCACTCGGGGCTGGGCCCCTCCCCAGCAGGCTGGGGGCTGGGTCTGTCCCATCATTCCTGGGGGAAATGCAAGGATGAGAAAAGCAGCCCTTACATGCTGCAGGAATGGCAGCTCATGGGCAAGGCTGGAACAAGGCCAAATAGGGATAAAGCCACCATAAATTAAGTTTTAACTGGAAATTAGGCAGATTTTTCATCCACCGTATGGCTGAGATGAGCAGCAGCAAGGACAAGAAGGCAGCACTGCAGCAGCCCCAGGAATGGATTTGCAGGGGAGGAGAGAGGGGAGATCACAGCTGGACAATCCAAAATTTCCAGGGCCATGTCCCAGCTGCTGACTGACAGAATTTTGGCAACTCTTTTCACGGCAGAGAGGCAGTGCCACAGCCCTGGAAACTCCCTGGCAGAGGCATTCTCTGTCCTGCCCCTTGGTGATTCCTTGGTGACTCAAGGCAAAGTGCATTCCCATGAGGACTGCCCCACATTCCAGCAGCACCAAACCCTGCCCTCAGCACTGGCAGTGCCCGCAGCTCTGGTTCCAGGAAAGGTGATTCAAAGCTCTGCTTCAGCCCCAGCTCAGGTTACTCACCTGCCTGCAACAATTGGTCAGCAGAGCTCAGCTTTCCAACAACAACTTTCCAGTAACAAGCTGGGCTTGGTCAGCTGAGATTGCAGCTTCCAAACATCCCGAAGAGGACACAGATTTCACATTTAGGTGCCAGAATCTCCAAGGGCTGCCATTCTCAGGATCTCATCGTCCTGTCCAGCAGCTGATCTGTACCATGGGAATGGGAATCTCTGCAGAGGTGGTGTGGAGGTGTAGGAGTCCCATCACCTGCTGGTTCCCTGCTTTCTGGGGCTCCCCTGTACTTCAAGGGCTAGGGACAGGCTCAGAGGTTGTCACACACCTCTGACAGGAGCTCAGTCTGCTCTGCTGATCCCCAGAGCCCAGTGACCTCCCACCCAGCAGCCATAAAGATGCCAAAAGTGACAATCCTTCTGGAAAAGTCACAAACCACACAGGCGGGCTGCAAAGGAAAGCGAAACTCCAAGTGCAGAGTCCCAGGAGGGACACCAGGCAAAGCAGCAGCAGCAGCAGAGCTTGGACAAAAGAAGAGATGCTCCAAAGAACCATCTCAAACCAACAGGAACAGGACACGGTGGATCGATGGGACATGGGAGCTGCTGTGCATGGAATGCTTTGGTCAAAGGTAACCAGCCAGAGGTTGAGGGCATTCACACAGCCCCAGAGACGGTGTGGGGCCATCCCCTCCTCTGCTGGGGCCAGCTCATGCATGTCCACCCAGCAGTGTCCCCAGCCACCCACCTCAGTCACCGGGGGACAGAGGTCCCTCGGCAGGGTGGCTTTGAACACTTCCCCACTGGGAGATCTGCAGCAGGAACACAAAGCAAAGAATCCCCCACCATCAAACCAGCCCAGACAGGATGATCCTACGCAGATGTTGAAATGACAGCTTCATCCTCCTGCTCCTCCAGTCTGGCTGACGTGAGTGGAAACCGTGCCACAATCCCAGATCTGCCGGCGACAGCAGCCGAGCACCGAAACCATGCATGGGAAGCAGAGGAGCCACCCCCACTGGCACAGGACTGAGGTGCTGCTGGAGCCCCACAGCAGTGTGGTGAAGGAGAAAGCTCCTCCTGGTGCTGCCTCTGGAGGACAGGGAAGCCCCAGCATGGCCACTGATATTTCCCTGTTTCATTTTGCACTGGAGCTTTACTGTGGCAGCTCCAGCTGAGCAGATAAAGCCCATCATGAGACCTCAGTGCTTAGCAACCATTACTGGGAAAATACTGTTTTCCAGTAAGAGTCTTGGCAGGAACAGAGCAACTGCAGGGCAAATTCATTGCAATTCCTATGCTGGGTGCATCCTGCTCCCAACTGCTATGCTGCTGCCCCAGGGAGCTCCTGCACTGGGAAGTTCGTCCGTGCCTTAAGGTCCAAACAGCTTCTGCCACCTTGCAAAAACATCATTTTGAGCACCCCACGACTGAACCTGTGCATAGTTAAATGCAGATTTCAGGGATAAACTCATGCACAGGAGGATCTTAGCAGCCAGCACTGCTGCAATGGTGTGGACATTTGGGATGCTCCAACAACCAGTGACCAACCTTTCCCATGACGCTGGGCATTCCTGACACCCAGTGACTCACAAAGGCACACCTAAGGAAGACTGATTCCAATGCTTGATGTCAAGCATCAAAGAGCTCCACAAAATGAAAGAAATTCCCCAGGAATAACAATGGCGAGCTTGTTTTTCAAAGGAAATTGCAGCTCCATGCCCAAACATCGCAGCATCCTGCACCAGAGCGCAGTGCTTGAGAGAAATGACACAAAACCTGCAGGTTTGTTTGCACTGTGTGAGGCTGATAGAAAGGGCAGGGGGAAAGAAAGCGGCATGACAAGCAAATGACAAATGGAAAATCCCAACAGCTCTTCCCCTTTGACACTTCTCAGTAATAGAAAGAGGAAACCTGGTTTCAAAACCACAGAAATCCCAAACGAATGGCATTTCTTTGCAGAAATGTGGCGCTTACAGAAAGCCTGTGGGGAGATTTAGAGAGGCTGACATGGAGGTGGAGCCTGGTGGGATATCCAGGAGACCATGAGCAGGTAGGATACCTATTTCCCAGTGAAAATCAGAACCACCTTGACATCTAGGAGGGATTTCAAATGGGAGATACAGAAGCACCCACAGAACAACCACTAGAAGTCTTGTCCCAAATTAATTGTGGGAACAAATCCCATTGATTTGAAGCTGCACCCTTGTTTTCAGGCATTTATTTGGAGAAGCCACTGTCATTTCCTCAAAGTCAGCTCCTGAGAGAAGGCACAGCCCGTGCTGCACCTCACGCCTCTGGAAAGCCTGTCTGGCATTGAGCATCCTGAATAAATTCCCATGCTCCCCAGAATAGATGCGTATGCAAAATTAATTCACAATCAAGCCCGTGCGAAGCATGAGGCGGCCTTTTAATAGGTTCAGAGCAGCAATTACCAGTGTGGAGTGAAAGCCAACAAGCATTAAAGGAGGGGTGGGGGGAAACCAATTAGTTTCCTCGGGATTCCTCCACACACTTGCCACTTGAGGGATTTCCATTTCCACGCTCCCGTGGGGGCTGGGAGAGCACCCCGGGAGCCAGCGTGTCCCCGTGGGGAGGGGGACACATCGCCACGGCCTCCCCGGGATGCAGCTGTGCCGGCCCGGTCTCCATGGAGACTGTCACCGCAGCAACGGGGACCCGCCGTGCTCCTGGGGCTGCAGAGGATGCACGGGGGGCCGGGACCACCGCTCCCGGCTGGGAAAGGGAATATCGGGTACCCACACGCCTCCTTGCTGCTTCCCAGAGCGCTTCCCTTGCACCGGCAGGGGAAAAGGGATCCTGCGGCCTCGGTGAGTCGCAGGGGAGCCGGGAATACCGAGCTGTCACGGTGGGAACGGCACCGGGAGGGAGCCGTGCTCGGGGCTGTCATGGCAACAGCTGATGGAGTTTCCACAGCCTCCCTTGCTGCGGAGGTGGGGACGGAGCTCGGGATGGGAGCACCCCTGCAGCAGCCCCCGGGTGGGCAGAGCTGCTCCAGGAGGGGATTCCTGCCCTTCCACCCCTCCAGGAGCGCTCACACACGGGGTGGGGGAGGATCCTGTGTCCCTGGGGTGATCCCTGCTCCCTCCTGCCCCCTGTCCCACCCCAGTGTGGGAGGGAGTGAGGGAGGAGGACAGGACCACACAGCTCCTTGCCGTCCGCGGCTGCTCCCACCACCCCTCGGCTCACCCCAAAATGGTTTCCCAGCAGATTAAGCCCCTTCAATGACACGTTTCTGGTGTCCCCAACGGCGCCACACCACACGGGGGAGACGCGGGCGTGGCTCTCCTGCCTGGAAATCCCTGGCACACGGCCCACACCCCTTTGGTGCCCGGATTGCTGGGCTGCCTGTGCTCCTACAGGGCTGCCCGACTTCCCAGGCCAGGCACACACGTCAGCCTTTGGACCTGGCACTGCAGGGCCATGCCACAAACTGCCACATGCCCACCGCTGTCCCCTGCAGCTCCAAACTTATGGAAAAACCTCACAACTTCCCCAAACACCTGCCTGGCAGACTGGGGACAGGGATAAGCTCCCAAACATCAGCACATGCTGTCCCCTCTAGGGCCAGCTCTGGACACTGACCTTGCAGGGACCAGGTGGGCACAGCACAGGTCACAGCAGGGCTCAGCTGTGCCCACGCCAGCCCAGCAGCAGCACCAGGTGCTTCCCACTGCAAATACCTTTGCTGGAGAGGAGAAAGATGCCAGGGGGAACGGAGAGCTGAGGGTGTTAGCAAGCCATGACAATCCCTACTGTTGCAAATCGCAATTTTTCCGCAGGGATTTATTCCAGCTGCCAGCAGGCCAGAGCAGCAGCCGTGTGTGGCAGCACCAGGCTGGCAGCAAGGTCAGGGCACCTCTCTGGGCACATGTGTGCAGGCAGTCAGAGCCCAGCTCAGCACAGCCTGGAGCATTCACCAGAGATGGGGTATCCACTAATTCACCCATTGGCCGAGCCCCCAGTGCTGGGCAGGGCTGTTCCCTTCAGCACATTTTCCAAGGCTTAGCTGCAGTTTAAACAAACCCAAAGGAGGAGGTTCCAGCCTCCCCAGCCCTGGAGCTCACTCTCATCATTCTGTTTAACACAGCCCCAGCTCCTCACGCGTGCTTTAACCCACATTACCCATGGCCAAGAGGTTATCTGCAGATGCACACCGCTGCTCCCTGGCAGACAGCAAACCCCGGGCTCCAGAGATAAGAGGCACAGCTCTGGCAGCCTGCAGGTTTCCAGCCCCACACCCTGAGCCAAAGGCTCTCCCAATCCTCCCTCTTCACGCCTGTTTTGCAGCCTCCAGGGATTGAAGAATTCTCGACCACGTGCAGCCCCCTCTCTAACAGCCAAGGGGATGGGAAACACTTTTTGCACGGCCAGATTCCTTGAAGGAGGTTGATTTTTCTGGAAGTTTCCCTCAGGGCTCCCGTTCAGCTGCTCCCCACCCTCCCACTCTGCCGGCAAAGGGTTCCAGTGGCTTTCTTGGCTGCCAGGGGAGCCAGTGCCCTGAGCAGAGCTCTCTGGGGAGGCAGACAGGGAGAGGAATTCCAGCCTGGAATCCCCTGCGGGAGGGCAGGGACAAGGCAGGGTGGGACTGAGCACACTCCGAGGCTCTCAGCTCTGACAGAGGCCCTTCCCTGTGGTTTTTCCAGGCCTGGTCCCTGTGCAGTGCAGAGGTGCAGCCCACCAGGGAGGGGCTGGGAGCCTGCTGCGTGTTGGGGACAGCAGCTGTGAGCTGCCTTTGTGCATTACACAAACTCATGGGCCCATCCTGCCAACCTGCTGTCTCCAGATGTTTGCTGACAGCAGAGGGGAGGGCAAAGCCCCCCAGGCATTGCAGCTGCTCTCAGATTTCAGGCCTAGACATCATTTTTGACTGGAGAAAGGGAAAACTCCTGGGTTCTGTGCACCAGCCCAGCAGCAGACACAGGAGCTGGGGAACATCCAGCACTTTGGGGCAGACAGTTCCTCCTGGCATCTTTCTCCTCTCCAGCAAAGGTATTTGCAGTGGGAAGCACCTGGTGCTGCTGCTGGGCTGGCGTGGGCACAGCTGAGCCCTGCTGTGACCTGTGCTGTGCCCACCTGGTCCCTGCAAGGTCAGTGTCCAGAGCTGGCCCTAGAGGGGACAGCATGTGCTGACGTTTTGGAGCTTATTCTTGTCCCCAATCTACCAGGCAGGTGTTTGGGGAAATCATGAGTTTTTTCCTTAGGTTTGGAGCTGCAGGGGACAGCGGTGGGCTTGTGGCAGTTTGTGGCACAGCCCTGCAGTGCCAGGGGTGTCCTGACTGCCTGTGGGATGCCAGGCACTGCTCAAGCTGGGATCCTTGCAGCTGGTGAGACACACAGCCTGCAGGAGTTGGTTGAGAGCAGCCTCTGCATTTCAGAGAATCACAGATTATCCCAGACTGGAACAGCCCCACAAGGATCATCAAATCAAACTCCCGGCCGTGCACAGGCACCCCAACAACCCCACCCTGTGCATGTCTGAGAGCATTGTCCAAACTCTCCAGGAGGTCTGGCAGCCTCGGGGCCGTGCCCAGTCCTTGGGGAGCCTGGGCAGCGCCCAGCACCCTCTGGGGGAACCTTTCCCTGAAATCCAACCTAACCTTTCCCTGACACAGCTCCAGCCACTCCCTTGGTGCTGTCACTGCTCACCAGAGCAGAGAGATCAGAGCTGCCTCTGCACTGCCCCTCGTGAGGAAAGTGCAGACCTCAAAGTCTCCCCCCATCTCCTTTTCCCCAGCCAAAAATCCAAGTGACCTCACCCACTCCTCTTACGGCCCCACTAGACCCTTGAACATTTTCTCTGGATGCTTCCCAATAGCTTTACACCCTTTTTTCCCTTATTTCCAGGAGGCCCAAGCAGCGTGGGGAGCAGCAGGGAGGGGGCAGCACGCCCTCCCTTGAGCAGCCCTGCAGTCCTGGCCACACACCCGTGCAGTGGCTGTGCTGGAAATGGGATGAGGCTCATTCCCAGGGGCCCACCATTGATTTCCGTTGCCTGACGACAGGAAAGCTTTATAATCCTATTAACTAAACACCCTTTCAAGCAGCACTGGGAAGAGTGCAAAGGGGACTTGTATAAGCAGTCACAGCCACGCCGTGCAGCACTCAGCCCCAGGAAATGCTGGGCAAATGTCCCCAAAACAGGGCTGTGACACCCACAGTAGCCAGGCAGGCGTCAGTGGTGGCCAGCAGAGGGAAAATTTGGGTCCCACCACGAAACACAGGCTCTGGCTGCAGAGGCAGGAGACTTTGCACAGGGACACAGTGCCCACACAGGCAAATTCACAGCAGCTGGCCCCTGAAATTCTGACAAATATCACTGCACCTGGTCCTGCTTATGGGTGTTTGACAGCAAAAGAGACAAAACAAAAAGAGACGGCTCGGGCCAAAATATATAAACATTCCGTGGGGGAATGGGATTTTCCTTGCTGCTTTCTAAGGAGAAAGGATACATTTCATGGTATTTGTAAAACGTTTCAAGAGTGCAGCCCTCCCCCTCAGTTAGCACCGACAGCCAGAGTGGGGGGAAAAGCCATAAATCGAGCACGCAGGGGATGTAAAATCCCGGTTTCCGAGTCAGTTCTGGGTACCCAGAGCCATGCTGCGTTTCCATGGGAGTGGGAGAAGCCCCCAGGCTCAGCTGAGCTCCAGGGAAACGCAGGAACAGGGATGGGAGCAGCCGCGGGTCCTGCGGCCGCACCTCCCTCCAAGTGCCACACCAGGGGCTCCGCCACCGCTCCGAGCAGGGATGGGGGCCTGGCTGCGGCCTCACCCGACTGAAATCCCCCCGGGATCGCTCCAGACGGCAGGTGGGGATATCCGCAGCCTGAGGAGGAGGCTGTGCGCTGCGGCAGGAGGGGCACAAACGCCTTTCCAGCAGCAGAAACGCACCTTCCCCTGGCTGTGGCAGCGTTCATCAGCCATCTCCCCTTCCTCTGCCTTTAGTTATTCACACGGCGTTGCAGAGCGCCGGAGCTGCTGATTTCCCTGGTGGGTTTTGGATGCAGAGGCGCAGGATGGGCTCTGTGTCAGGGGACGTGGTGCTACAGCACCACCAGCAGTGCCACACTGGCAGGGACAGCGCAGGAGGCTGGGCACAGTCTCATAAACAGCCCCTTCCTCCTTTTGGGCTTATCCCAGCGGGCAAAATCAGCTGCCCTCTATGGGCACTGAGGAATCTGAGTGTTCAATCCAACGCTGGACACGGGCTCTGCCTCCCAAACCCCCCCAAGGCACAGGGCTGGCACCAGCCTCATTATTTTGGTGGCACCGAGGACGGCACAGCCACCAGAAGAGCCTTCCTGTCACCATGGAAATGCTGAACGGGAGGGTTTGAAGCCTGCTGGGACTTTCAACCTCTGCCAAGAAAATCAGGGCCCTTAAAACCTCCACAAGCCCTCATTTGTGCGAGGGGAAGACTCATGCTTCCCTTTGGCCTGCTGGTCATGGGGCAGAAAATGTGGGACCTCTCCCAGGGTAAAAGCCTCATGGGCTGAGATAAGAACAGCTTAATTATTGAAGTATAGTAATAATAATAATAACGATGATGATGAGAAAGAAAGGACACCCAGCCTTGCTCTTCCAGCCTCCACCCAGGCAGAGCTCAACCCCATCCCTGAGCTGCTCCTGCCCTGGGTGAGCTGGGTCTCCCAGCGTGCAGCCACGGACACACCCAGCTGGGGCAGCAGCACCTTTCTGAGCCTGCACAGCAAAGGCTTTTGCACACCTCGACCAAAATCACCGCCGTGGGAAGCCTCCTCCATCCCCTCCCGGCAGATTCCACCAATGGCTCTGCCCCCAGGGCTGCCCAATCTCCTTGGAGAGGGGCTGCGAGCAGCCGAGGTTCTTTGTAATTCAAGGCCATGGCCGTGTTCCTGTTCCCTGTAATTCAGGGTCCTTGGCCGTGCTCCTGCTCCCTGTAATTCAGGGACATGGCCGTGTTCCTGCTCCCTGTAATTCAGGACATGCAGCAGTCCCCATGCCCAGGATGTTCCTGCCTGCCCTGGCTGCCCGTGGTTGTTATTCACGTCCCCGGGGAGGTGAAGAGCCGAGTTCGTGTGGGACACCTCTGACAGGGACAGGCAGGAAACACTCGGTGGGAAATCCGCTGCGGGATGGAGCCAGCGGGGCCAAAAGAGCAGGGCAGGGCGGCTGCGGGAGATTTCAAAGGGACCTCCCGGCCGCGCTGAGGGATGACCTCGACCTCCCCGTACCGTGCCGAGGGCTCGCACGGAGCCGGCCGGGCTCCTCCAGCGCCTTGCAGGATTTGCTTCCTGCCGCCATCCCATGTTTATGGCAGGGGAATGGGAAACAGAATGGGGCTGCACGGAAGGGGAAGGATAAAAAGGGACAGCGGATGTCCCGAGAAACCCCTGGGCCAGACGGGCCTGGCAAGGAGTTATCAGCACACACGAGAGCAGGCTCACACGGCCTCATCCTGAATGGCAGGCACAGTGTCACCCCCAGGCTGTGCCAGCAACCTGCACATCCCCTCCAGGATGCCTGCGGTGCTTCACCAGTGATCGCTCCCGACAGCGCCGGCCAGCCCAGTCTGCACCACACCTCACCCATCTCTCCTCTCCCTTTCTCTCCCAGACCCTGCAGGGATATGTGGGGCCTGATCTGGGATGCCTTGGCATCCCATATATTCACATCCCAGAGCTCTGCCACCACATCTAAAGTGTCTGATTTTCTCCAGATGGACACAGGGCAGGACAGACCAAGGAAGGGCTTCCCCACCCTCTCTGACCCACCAGGGCACCACTGCACCCCATCCTTCCCCCCGCTCCCCCTTTCTCATCCTCGGAACTTCTCTCCAGGCAGGGTGGTGAAGGACATGGAATTACAGCTACACCTCTCCCAGGGAGCGTGTGAGGTTCGGCGGCTCCAAGCACAGGAGCCCTCAGGGCCGCAGCAAACCCGGGAGCACCGAGGGGGCTGTAAATCCTGGCAGAGGATGAACTCCCGCTGCACTGCAGGGCCTCGGGGGAGCGGAAACTCTGCGATCTCCCAGCACGCCAGCACCGAGCCGCCTCTGACGTCTGCTGCTGCCTCCAAACTTTGCCTTTGACCCGTGGCCAAGGCGTGCAGAGCGGGGGAACAGCGGCCAACACCCGCGGGGCACCCGCGCAGAGCCGCCCCCCCTCCGGGAGCACCCGCGCCGCCTTGGGAGCCGAAAGGTCCCCAGGAAATCCGGGCACTTAAAAAACGCCAATCCTCGAGGAAAACAGATGGGTGAACCCCACCGCAGGTCACGCGGGCTGGGCTCGGGCGATCCCATCAACAAAACCTGTCAACATCTGGAGGCTCGGCCAGCGCGTCCCGCGGCAGCCGGCGCCGGGCGGGGCGGGATGGATTTTGTTTGGGAGCACCCGAACAGCTGCCAGCAGCTGTCACAGCCACAGCCCTGAACGCCAGGGCTGTGACAGCGCCCCGGGCACGTGGAAAACGCTCCTGATGTGACAGATGCGGCAGCCGGAAGAGCGGCACGGGCACCGCTCGCCGCCGGGCCCGGCTGATGCATGGAAAGGTCACGCGTTCCTGCTGTGTACGGAGCGCGGGGGGACAGCTGCGGGAGGGCTTGGCTGGTGACAGCGGGGACAAGCACAAAGGGGAGCCGGGGATCAGGGATTTCTTTTTATAGGAAGGAGGCGGTGATTGACGCGGCCTTGCTGAGGGCTCCCGCTTCGGGGAGGCTTTGGGGTTGGACCTGAGATCCCCGAGGATGGAGCTGGCTCATGTCGCTCAACGCAAGCATGGCTCCTCCTGGGTGAGCAGTGCCCGAGCACGGAGCTCTGCTTGTCACAGCAGAGCCCAGTTTGGTGTGCTGGGCTTTCCCAGGAAGCCGGACGCTGGCCCTGTCCCCGCTCCCATCACCGCTGACCCTTCCCAGCGTCGAGGAAGCGAAGCCACGGCAATAACTCATAGGGAAAACAACAGTGCCATCTGCTGCACAGCCCCGCCGGGCTCGGGGCAGCCCCGGCCGGCCCACGCAGGGTCACACAGCCTGGCCCGGCATTTCTACCGAGCACAACACCGAGCCAGCAGCGTCCCTGCAGAGGCAAGGCCACAAGGTCCTGAGGGCCAGCCACAGCTGGATGGCCTCTGGTTTGCACAGAAAGCACAGCAAGATGAGAGGCAGAGCAGAACATCCTGGAGCCCATCTAGTGACTGCAGAGTGTGAAGGACATGGAGGAGGGAACAGGCTCACCCGGCTAAAGCAGGCAAAACCTCTCCTTTTCTATCAACGTCCTGGAGCTGCGACCCATCTTCCATCCTCAAAACAGGCAAGGGGAGGGGGGAAGAGGGATGCAGCCCCTGACACTCACCAAGACTTGGTGAGCTCCTTCACACCATCCTGAGCATCTCCTTTAGAGATAAATCCCCAATCCTGGCAATAGACACCATTCACTCCCCCCACCTGTGCTGTATCACCCTGATATCCCAGGGAAACTGCAGGTGGGGACACCTGGGAGAGCAGGGTCAGCCTGAGGGAGCTGACAGCAGCTCCTCTGCTCCTCCAGGCTCAGCACCCGTGTGCAGTTGCCAGCTAACCAGCCCTGCCCCATGAGGGGTGGCAGCTTGGTGGCAGGTGAAGCAGTTTCCCTGCACACACTGCCTGGGAAGCGCACTGGCATCCTCGTCAGATGGGTTGCTATAGCAATGGGAAAGGTATCAGAAGCAAATTCCATCTTGATGGACAGTGCAGATTGCTTTGAAGATCACCACCTGAGATCAGAAGCCCTGATTGCCCCATCAGGTCCAGCAGGCAGGCACCATTTAGGGAATGACAGAGTGAAAACACTATGAGGAGATGAAAACCACAACCCCAAAGATGCCCAGAATAACCAAAGTCCTGAAAATCCCCTCGTTTCTTCATTTAAAGAGTCATCTCTGAGCAAACTGGCTCAGAGATAACACACTGCACTGAGCTAGGGGATGTCAGATCCATCATTACAACATCCCAGAGATTTATTCTGGAGCCTGCAGCAGTGGCTGCATCCTCTGCTCATGTCTGATCAGCCCAGGCACACAGACTCAGGCGTGAGTGGGAGCTCCAGATGGAGTGGCTGAGCCACGCCGAGGAGGGACTTTGCATCCCTCCACCTGCTGCCTTCCAGCCCCTGCTGCCAGCTGGACCCTTGCTCGCTGTCACTTGTTGCCAGCTCGCCCCCCTGCCCCTGCAGAGCAACACCAAGAGTTAACTCCAAGCCACTGGAGCCGCTTCAGACGCTGGGAGCAGATGAAAGGAGAGACAAAACCAAACCAAACGCAGCTCCAGCCGCGCTCGTGCTCGCTGCGTCCTGCCCCCAGCCAGCCTGAGACTGCTCATCCACCATCTGCTCCCTTTCTCCTGCCCAAACGGCCAGGAAGGGGGAGAGGGGATGAGTCTGCAGCTCTGGGAGCTTGGTTCGGGATGGAAGTCACCCTCTGACCCAGCTCAAGAGCAGGTTTCCATTTTAAAGTCTGAAATTCACCCTTGCACGTGAACCTTTGCTTTCACATGTCAGGACACCTGGAACAACACACCTGCAGCACTTAGGGATGAAAAAAAGAATTCTCCTTGTTTGCTCAGTTTATTTACTTTGCAACGCTCAGTTTTACCAGTTGTTTGTGTGGGTCTTTCCCTTAGCAACCAGGGAGAGGAGCATTTACAAGGCATGAAAAATGAAGCTGTACAGCCCTCAGAACTGGCAGGGTGCGGCTGCGGGTGCAGCTGGAAATTCCTCTTAAGTGGTGGCCACAAACAATGGGACCTCAATGAATTGCACCCCTTAAAAGGCAGAGTGGCTCATCCTCCTCAGCAGGCAGAACCAGGAGTTTAAACCTCTGCTCTCCACCCACGCAGGATCCTGGGCTTGGAACAAATATCTCTACGTGCCTCAGTTTACCCATATAAAATATACCTATAAATAAATGTATACAATGGGGCAAGCATAAAAGAGTGACAGGAAGATTAAAGGTGAGACCTTCATGCAAAACATTCCATAGGATTCCCCAACCTGGGAGGCTGAGCTCTGGACATCATTTCCTAGACAACCTTACACCTTTAGTTTTCTGGATCTCCCAACAAGATCAATCTTCCTACTCCATAATGACAGAAAACTCTCATTCTTTACCCTAGGGAGGGTCAGGACCCAAACTCCGGTGTTTTGGTTGCCAATCCCCTTTTCCAAAGGGCCATGCCACCATTCAGCACACACTGGTGTGGCACTAGGCCTGCCTCCCACACATGCCCCCATGAGAGCTAATTCAGCTTTTGTTTATTGGGCTGGACCAAGGTGAACGAGGCCCAGACCAAAGAGACCCACAGGGTGCAGGAGGCAGCTCTGGAACGCACATTTTCCAGTCCAAAAATGGATCCCAGCCCACTTCTCCAGCACAGCATCAGCCCTTCCCTTTATTCATTCCTGGTCTCCAAGGAGCCATTGCTGCCCACCCACCTTCCCAGCACCCCCACAAGGGCAGCACAGCCCCCCCCTTCTCAGGGATGTGATCAGGAGAGGAACATCAGATGAGGAAGTCAAAAGCCACAGGAGCATCAGGACCAAACCCAGAGTCACGTTCTGGTGTCACCCCCAAAATTTCATACCTTTGCTTCATCTTCCCCTACCCCAAAAGCACCAGTGGGATTGGGAGTGCAGAGCTTTAGCCCTCCCCGGCTCGATTTGGCTTCTTTGGCCGCATAAACACACCAGGCAGAGACAAGGGACCTGCTGATGCCCCTTGGCCTGAGCGGTGCCAGGGGAGCTGGCCCTGGCTTGGCACAGCCCGCAGCAGCGCCAGCCTGCCAGCAGCATCGCAGCACAGCGCCCGCTGCAGCATCGCAGCGCCCTCAGACCCCCGTCCCGAACTGCGTCCCTTCCCTTCCCAATCCTCCAGCTCCTCTCCTCCCAGCCGTATTAAGCATTACACAAACAGAAAGCGAAAAGAAATAAGGAAAAAACGTTGAAAAACCGACTTTCCCTCACTTGCTCGGCAAAGCCGCTTCTCCTCCGCTAAAGCCCCCGCTGCAGAGCAGGGCCCGGGGCTGCTGGCACCTACAGTGACCCCGGCCCCAACAGGCAGCAAGGGACGGACACCTGCAGCTACAGAGCCCCGGCAAGCCCCGCCAGAGCCCCCCAGCACCGCGCACCCATCACTTCCCCGCCGCGGACACGCGTGGGCCGCCCTGAGCCCCGTCTGAGGAGGGTTCTGGAGGGGACCGAGCCCGGCAGCAGCGCACCGAGCCGGGGTAGTTCGGGGGGACAAAGCCGGCGAGTGCCCCGCGCACTCACCTGGGTGTCGATCATCATCGTGCCCCGCTCATAGCCCCAGCGCCGCGCCGAGAGCCGCTGGCCCCGTTGCGGGTGCCGGGGCCGCACTCACGGCCCCTCGGCGCTGCCCGGCGGCCGGGGGCGATGCTCCGTGCCGGCCATGGGCCCCCGNAGCGCGTCTGCAGGGGGGGCAGCAGTGGGCACCTTTCTGGTGCCACCCGCGCCCGTGGGCACCGCTCCAGGGGTATCGGGGCACCCCTTGGCTTTTTGGGGGTGTTTATTTTGGGTGGCAGGACCCGTGGGAGGCACCGTGCAGACCCCGCCGGGGAGCGGGCGCTGCGTGCGGGTACAAACAGAAGAGCCCGGGGCTGACAGAGACCCCCGGGCTGTCCCCCTCCAGGAGGAGAGGCAGGGGCAGGGAGGCAGGACACGACACCGAACCCCGGGCGCTCATCTCCGCTCAGCCCGGCAGCGAAAAGGGGTACGGGGGGACCCGCGGGCAGCGCTGCCGGAGCTGCGGGCGCACGGTCTGCGAGCTGGAGCGGGAGCCGGGGAGCCAGCGGGGTTGCCCTGGAAACAGAGCGGCTCCGGTGCCCATCGTTTGTCATCATGAGGCCGATGACATGAGCCATTACAGCGATGGCAGGAGAAGAAGGAGCCGGGGGAGAGCTGTGTCAGTCTATGGCCGGGTGCTCCCAGCCGCTGCAGTGCCGGTCCTGGGCACCAGCACCCCGCGCCGGCCCCAGCAGCCATCCCCGCTTTCTCCGGGGTCACAGCGGGGATGAGCGACAAGGCACAGCCCATCGCACCTGGCTGTCCCGCTGCTCCGTGGCTCTGGGCCAGCTGAACCAGCAGCTCTAGCTGGGGAGCGCAGCCAGGAAAGCAAAAGGTGCTGCCAGGGCTCGGGCTCTGGCACTAGATGCTGCTACAGAGCAACATCGTTCTAATTATAGTAACGGTGTCAGTGCTCAACAGTGAGAAAAACATGCACTTCAAAAGGTCTGGAACTATGTAATTTGCTGCTGGCAAAACTCACTAGAAACCACACCGGAATGAAGCACCTTTTAAATGTAATTTGTACTCATCTGGCTCGCTTTAAATTGGCTAGAGGTTCAGGGGAGCAGGGGGATGAGATGGGCACACAAGCAGTAGAGATTTGTGGTTAAAACTGCCTTTCTACTCCTAAGGCTTTACATTAGTTTTACACGAAACAGCGACATTTGGTGGATCAATGTTGAAGCTAAATATAGCACAGGAAAAGTCACGTCAGTACAGCAACACTCGTGGAGAGAGGAGGGAGTCTGGTGGGCAGGCAGACACTCAAATGTCACTCTTCAGATGTGTTTTTCTAGTGATGCTTCCCTAAATCATTTGATTGTGTGGAGCAGAACTCCAGGGCTGGGGATTTACCAGGAGTAAAGTACAACCCAACCCACTCTTGTAACTCCTTCTGCAGGTCCTGCTGTCCCCAGAGTGACCTGTCACTGTCAGTCACTCCACCTGGAGTTACTCCTCCAGGGCTGGGGATTTACGGGGAGTAAAGTACAACCCAACCCACTCTTGTAACTCCTTCTGCAGGTCCTGCTGTCCCCAGAGTGACCTGTCACTGTCAGTCACTCCACCTGGAGAGCAGCTGTTGCTCTGTGTGTGTCATCCCTGGGGTCCCACGGGGACTTGCTGGGGCAGGAGGTGAAGCAGAGCAGGTGGGATTCAAGTGAGAAATTAATAACCTTGGTGCTAAGAGCTGCCCTTTGAGATCAGAGCAAATCCTCACTGAGTGGCCCTGTGCAAACACAGAACAAGAGACAGAGACACTCCCTCCCTCAAAAAGCTGAACAGGTGAGACAAAGGGCAGGGGAGTGAAGCCAGCAGCTCTGGCAGGGAGCTCCCAGCCTTCCAGCTCCTTTCCACCACCATGCTGCTTCAGCTGCATGAAGCCAGCCAGTTAGTTGCACGTGGCTTTTCCACAAGCTGGAAATGTGTAACTGATGTTCTTAGCCCTCCTCATCCCCCTCTGCTCAAAGATTCTCATTTCCCTGCCCCACAGCCACAGATCTCACCCACAGGAAGTTTGACTAAGGCAGTCCTTTCATAACTGGTGCTGTGTGGAACAAAATGACATTTCGGGTCAAAACTGTCAGGGAACATCACCTGTGGGAGGGTTATGGGGAATCCAAACAGGAGTGGAAAAGAATCCTAATCTGGTTCAGTGGAAATGATTCTTGTCCTATCAGTGGGGAGAATGAGAGGAGCAGAGTCTGGCCCCACCTCAAATCAGATCCAGTGCTGGAAGTTTCTGTTTCTGCAAAGAGAAATTTGCCCTTTGGGGGTGGATGCACTGGGCAAGACAGCAGCAGGGAGAAGGAAAAGAAACAGCCTGTCAGATGGGTGCTTAAATTAGAGGGACAATGAATGATGAGTCTGTTCCAGCTGAGCAGAAAGGGATGGAAAGGAAAAGGGGCCCTTGGGAAGGCAACAAGCTGCTGATCTAAGTCTGGGTTAAGGGCTTGAGTGGGAAATACCTTGAGAGCACAACCACATCCCCAGGCTGCGGGGTTTATTTACACGTGGTGATTCAGTTTCCATGCAGCTCCCTGCATTTCTAAGTCCAAATTCCTTTGGCACAGGAGCACGTAGGACAACACTGTCCCCCGTGGCGAGTGGAGGAAGGCAAGAGTGACACTGTGCTGCCTTCCTACCATGTGCCTCAGCTTCCCCACCGTGCACAGGGTGTGGGTGGGGAATGCACAGCACAAAGCAGGTCCTGGTGAAGCTCCCACAGTGCACACAAGCCTCAGGCTGCACAATCCAAACTGGGAGAAGTAAAGCTCGCTGCTGCTGCTGCTGCTGCTGCTGCTGGGGGAAGGGGATTAATCAGCAGGAGATGACAACAGAAGTCCAGCCGTTCATTAATTAGAGGAGGGCACGAGCTGATTCAGGGAGCATCTCCCACACAGCACTGTGGTTTGGCTTTTTTTTTTTTTCTGCAGACGTTCTCCTGCTCCCTGGAGGCACTGGGAGATTGTAGGTACTGCTTCAAACCACAGCCCTGTGGAGCAGAACTGTGTCACACAACACAAGCCATTCCCCTGGGGAGAAGCTGTGGGCCTGCCAGGAAAATAAACATGTTTGGCACAGCACAAACCAGGCCATTATGGTGTCAATCAGAGGGCTGAGGATTCGGCCAAAAGGCAGCTTGGATGCAGAGCCCTTCACAATTTGCAGAGCTCAGACCAAGCCTTTCACTTTTTTTTTTCAAAACAGGTACCCCAGAAACACAGACCACCCTCCATCACCCATCATCTGTGCTGCAGAACTTCCTCTCACAGAAGATTTATGAATATCTGCACAGGAATTCAATAATTAACATGGCAGAATGAAGCCCTGTGGCTGCAAACCCAGAGCAATTTCCAGCAGAATTAAGGCATAAGGGGAATTGGACATTGGCACAGCTGATCCATGGGTTTGTGGCTGCTATGGAACTTCATGTTTTTCTTGGAATCTGAATACTTTTCTATGAGGTCTAGCCCAGCCCAACCAAGTACTGACACCAGGAGATAAAATTATCTCACTTGTCCTGTGCAGAGCAGGCTGGATAGTTCCTTCTGGCTGGTAAAGAATCCATATGCATATATGTATAATTAGCATAATGAGAACCCAGTTTCAGTATGGCCTTGGGGCACTAACTCTTTAACAAATAAGAAACAGAGAATATTAATCCTGGGCTGGTTGGAAATGTATCTTTCTGGAAATATTTGGATAAGTATTTTTCCTCACCATTTTGGCTTAGATGAGGTGCCTGGTTGCCCAACATACATGGCAGGGGTTTCAGTTCTGGTTTAGTTATGTAAAGGGGCATCCTCCTCCTGCACCACGTCACTAACAACAGTCTGGAGAAAATGTAATAAAGACCCTTTGCTGGATTAAGCACGAATCAGCCAACCCAGCTGCCACTGGGGCTTTGGGGCTGGAGGTATTTCAGGTACCTTATCTATATTATGGGTCCGTGAAAGCTTTTCTAATTAGTCTTCTGGAAGATGAAATGCCTGCAATGACAGTGGCAAGTGCCATTTCCAGCCTGCTCACAGGACTGAAATGGCTCGTTAAGTCATCTGCAATCAGTGGTGGGGCCCTGAAGCTTTGAATACTTGATTTGCTGCCATACAGCAATTTTCTCATGTGAGGAGAAGCAGGAACAGTCAGGCACCTCTTCCCTATTTTCCCTCTCTCTGCCAAATGAGCTTTCTTTTTTTCTCCTTTTCTTTCTTTTTCCTTTTTTTTTTTTTTTTTCTCCCTAAAGTGTTCCCTTAGAAACAGCCCGTTCACCCTTTCACCCCGCTCCTCCTCTCCCCGCTGAGCGCTGCCGCTCCCCGCTGCTCCCGCGGCCTCTCTACCGTTCCCTCGGAGCGAACAGGGACTGACGTGCTCAGCCCTGTGCTAGCAGAGGGAGATGATGTTTATGACAAGGGAGGTGGCACAGGCAGCGCCGTGCTGTGACCTCAGCTGCCAGCCACAGCCGTGGCTGCTCCCCCAGCGCTCACCCGGGGGAGCTGTCAGGCTCTAAATGCCCGGTTCAGCTCCTCGGCACATCCGAGGAGAGAAAATGTTAACCCCAGCCCACTCCCAGCCTCACCAGAGCATTTCATTCCGGAATGAAATCACTGTTTGCTGGAAAGGCATCAGCTCGTGCTGTCAGCTCCAGCAGCTTCTCGCCAATTTATTTCACAGGGCTTAGAAAAATTGGAAAGGGCTGAAGCGATGGAGAGGAACACGAACATCTCAAAACCAGATTTTCTGTGTTGGAAAAGATTACACGATCCACAGAGACATGTGACCCAGGGAAAAGGTTCAGAGCACATCTGTGATTGAAATAAACCCGAAGAAGTTCAGTCTGCTCTGAGCTGTGCCAGTTCTGTCTAAACTTGGGTCTCCAAAGCATAGACTGGAATTTGGGAGATAACTGCTAGATGAGTTCATGCTGTTTGTCCTGTCAGACCAGGGCTCTTACTGGCAATGCCTGGCATTTCTCTCTGCTGAGAAGGTCCAAGAAATCCTGCTGCACACCAGGCAGGGATAACGTGCTCCAAGTGTAAGTTTTCTCCTGATTCTGACAAGAGGTATTAGTTTAAATCACAATGCAGGAAAATGTATTGCCCTGCAATGTTCTCTTTTTTTTTAAAGAGAAAAGGTCTTTACCAAAATCCAAGGTTTTCTTCTCCACAGGAACGTCAAATACCATTTTGATTTTGTTAAGTTTTCACCAGGCCTCAGGAAAACACTCAGGCAAAGGCAACTACAGCCATGCATTGGGTAACTGGCCTTTTGGATGCTTTTTTCTGTGCTACAGCCTCAAGCAGGATGTATTTACAAAGAATGGGACTCCAGAAACCTTTTCAGACCTGCACTTTGCTCTTTCTGAAATGCATTTAGACTCTGTTCTTCAGAGGATCTATCCACACATTCCCTTCCAAGTTCGCTCCTACCAGGAACAACAATTCATGTTCAGGGGCACATTCTGCAGGAACTAATTTTGGTGGCATTGGTTGCATGGAGGATCTCTCTGCAAGGATCAGACTGTCAATTTCGGACCTCTTTGTAGTTCTTACCCACTGTGGAGAAACGTATGAGGCGGATTTCTGGGGGCTTCGGCTTCCTGTCATCCCATAAATACTCTGGAGAAAGCAGCTTGGAGGGTTTGTGGGACAGGAAGTGCCTGTTGAGGTGACTCTCCTCCTGCCAGGCTGCCATGATCCCGTTGGCTTTGTCTGCCAGGATGGTCATGTGACAGGCCTTGGTGAACTCACAGACCTTCTTGACCAAGCCTCCAAACACGGCCCCTCCGTAGTAGAAATCCCCTTCTCCCTCAGGGATGAAGGCCGCTGAGGAGCTCCTCCTCTCATAAGGGAACTGCTCTCGTGGCACCT
This sequence comes from Hippolais icterina, assembly GCA_013400075.1. Lineage (NCBI taxonomy): Eukaryota > Metazoa > Chordata > Aves > Passeriformes > Sylviidae > Hippolais > Hippolais icterina. The sequence goes on from VWYN01019887.1 coordinate 73,140, forward strand.
CGAAGTAGCCGGGGTGGATGGCTGCCACCATGTCCCCCAGGGTCTCGGGGCCCCAGGGGTTGTGGAACACCATGTCAATGTCCAGGCAGAAGAGGTACTGCACCTCCCTGTGGCTCACCTGGGCCACGTGCCTGTTGATGGCCTCCATCCTGCGCATGGAGATCTCCTGCCAGCTGGAATATTTCTGGATGGGCACGGTGAGGAGCCTGCGGCCTGGCTGCAGCTGTGCCTGGGGAATGCTCTGGGGGCTGTCTGTGAAGATGTAATAGTTCACACGGTAGCCCCGCATGAAGTGCTGCTCTGCCGACTCCAGGAAGCGACGCACAAACCTCGTGTACCTGCGCAGACACAGCCCCTGGGGAGCACAGCAGGGACAGGGAGGGCCTCGCTGTGCAAAGGGACTTTTTGCAAGGGTGTGGAGAGATAGAGCAAAAGGGCCTTCAGCTGAAGGAGGGCAGGGTAAGGTCAGATATGAGGAAGGGATTCTTCTCTGTGAGGGTTGGAGGTCCTGGCAGGGTTTGCCCAGAGAAGCTGTGGCTGCTCCATCCCTGGAAGTGTCCAAGGACAGGTTGATCCAGCCTGGTCTAGAGGAAGGTGACCCTGCCCATGGCAGGGGGTGGAAGGAGATGAATTTTAAGGTCCCTTCCAACCCAAACCATCCTGGGATTCCAAGGGGATGCATGGTGGATTGTGAAGAGCACATTAGTGAATGCAAGGGAAGGAGTGAGGAGAGCTCACTGATTATCACTGCAAGAATCCACACACTACACATGCAACAGGTGTGGTGGAGGATGAGGAATAAGTGGATTATGCCCATTTTGACCAGCTCTAATTCCCAAGCCACCTGCTAATTCAAAAAAAATACTCTCCACACCTCGGGTACCCCAAGTGTTGCCATCCCATGGGCTTGTGTGATTACGGACATGGGAACAACCCCCCCCTAGAAACTGGGACAAATTTCAGGAAAAGGAAAGCCATAATCATCTTTCCACAGAGGAAGGGCATCACCCCAAGAACTGAGTGTGCACTGAGTGCTTCCCTTACTTTCCAGCAGCAAAGGCTGTCACCCCTATGGTGAGGTTCAGGGGTCTGTAGGCACTGTCCAGGACCTCAGGATCGAAGGTCCCTTCCCAGACGATGGGGGCCAGCCATGGTGTGACTGTCAGCACATCCTGGCGCCTGAGGCGGGTAAAAACCAAAAATATTAATGAAATGTAACTGTTCCTGTTGGTTTTGAGGCCAGTAAATGGTGAAAAAACATCAAAAAGGCAGCTAGAAGACTGTGTGAATCAGCATTAATTCGCCATGGAGGGTATTAGCCTAAGATATTTTCTCCCTGCACTCCTATTTGAGGTTACAGAGCATGGACATTTCAATTCCTGGGCTGAAATTAAGCACTTTAACACATCAGCAAAAACCTGAGGATCTGCTAAAATCTCATTTAAGGACTTTGCTGCTGAGGAGAGTTTAATGACCACTGAACTCTCAGAATGGGAAGCTGTGCCTATTTGCTATCAGCCTGATGCAGATTGCTACATGCAGATTAAAACACAAGTAATAATAATATGAAAATTACTATAAAAATATACCCCATTGCTGTGTTATTAAAACACAGCTTGCAGCATGACAGCTTATTTTTCCAGTAGTTATATATAGCTCCAACACATTCAGATATAATTTAAAATGCTGTATAGGAGCCAGCATTCAAATGTGTAACAAAGTTAGAAAAAATCCTTAATCTCCTGTGAGGAAAGTAGAAATACTGAATATAAATGCAGCAGAATCTGATTCTGCCCCATTACAGCTCTGCAATGCTGTTTCAATTTGCTGCTTTGTTTTCAGTGTTTCATTCTTACCTTTTTGATTTTAAAAGGAGATGTCATTTATGGTGGAATTCACCCCAGCCTGCACAAATTTGCTCCAGACCAGGAGCTGGAGCCCTCAGCTAATGAAATTTGTCACACACAGCATGTGGCCACACCTGGGGGCTGCCAGGCTCCCACCTGACACAGTTCCAAGGCAAAACAGCACCAGAACCAAACTGGGGGAGCTGTGGGGAGCAGCCTGGTGCCTCAGGCAGCAGATCCAGTCACATCCTCCAACCCAGATCTAATACTTTCAGTCTGGGAGGATACAAGAATAACAGTTTGACTCCTTCCTACAGCAATGCATGTGACTGAAAGATTAAATTATACAGGAAGAAAAATTTGGGTTGGGGAAAATGTACTAAATTATCTGTTCTGTTTCTGGGCTGATTATCCTTTTTTTGAGAGAGAGAGAAGGAAACATGCATGTTCACTTCTCTAAGCTTTTAAAATTTCATTTTAAAGAGCTGCCCTGGGTTTCCCAATGAGTCATGGTCATCCTCTCAGTGCCAGTGAACTCCCTCCAGAAGACACAGAGCATGAAAAGCTTCAAGATTCTCCCCTCCTTTAGCCAAGCATATACCAGCTGATTTAGCACAGAAATTTATTCCAATATGGGAGAAATATTCAAGCTGAGAACATCCTGAATATGTAGGGAAAATAATATATATATATATATGTATGTGTGTACCAATAGGGTGTGTTAGTTAACGTGCAAAAGGATGTGGTTGTTGAAAGTGAACCGATCCAGATAAAAGCCAGGTTACAGGAGCAGGGCCAAAGGAGTTTGTGGCAACCTGAGCTGCACAGAGAGTTTGTCCAAGCCACTTCTTAGTGCTGCTGTCCCAAATCTTCCCTTAACCTCGCTGCTTTGGCTTTGTCTCAGAGATTTGTCTGTGTTTGCTGAGACCACTGCTGAAGGTCACACAGAACAGCTGCTTTTTTTTGCCCTGAAATGGGTTCAAAGCTCTCCCACAGCTGGTTCCAGAAGGTATTTCCCACTTAGAGATATTACAGATCCCCCATCTCAAACAGAATTCCTGGCCACCATAGAGTGTGTGTGTGCTATTGTAATAACTGGGAATTAACAGCAAGTGTGTTAATAAGTGTACAGTAACCAAACCCAAGCTTGGAGCAGCACAGGCAGCTGCTGACACACCCCAGTGGTTGGATTCTCATGGAACAAGGTCCTGTTCAGTGTGCCCCAGGACTCTGGAACTGTGAGTGCTGCAAAGTGCCCAAACCAAACTCAGCAGAAACAAAGTTCAAACAAAGAAACTTACTTTGGCGCCAGCACTCTTGGCTGCTGATAAAATAATCTGCAAAAAGGAAGAAATATCCATTGAATAATACATGAATATGCCTGGAAGAGAGGAACAGCAGTTTAAAGGTCAGGAGATAAAAAAGCCAGTACTTACTGGGGGAAAAGCTGGATTAGCTTCTCTTCTGTATATTGGAGTTTCATGGAGCTGCATGATGGGGTGGGAAAAGAAAGGGATTGTTATACTTAAAATATCAACCAAGTTTGGCTTCAGAACGTGCTGCTGCATGGACAGCTGTCCAAATCCAGCTGCAGCTGCTGTGGACACTGCCCAGCCTAGCCCAGGGTTAGGTGTCACCTGCACACACCTCCAGGGCTGCTAGGCAAGGGACAGTTTTGGGACAGAACACAACAGGGACAGAGAGACGCTGGCAGCAATCCCAGCCTGTGAGGAAATCAGGGTTTAGGAGTCAAAATCCACGTGGGACTGTCAGCAATGGTCATGTATGTGCTCCATGCCCTGCAAAACTGTTCCTGGTCACCTGGAGGGCTGAACAACCTGGAATAATCAAATTTCCAACAGCATTCAGAGAAATAAGCACCTGACCAGACACAATGGTTTGGAATGGGCTGGAATAATCACAGAATCATTAGGTTGGAAGAGACTTCCAGGATCATCAAGTCCAACCCAAACCTAGCCTCAAGTAAACCATGGCACCAAGTGCCACATCCAGTCTTCTCTTAAACACATCCAGGGATGGTGACCGCCACCTCCCCAGGCAGACCATTCCAATACTTTATTACCCTTTCTGTAAAAAACTTTTTCCTAATTTCCAGCCTATATTTCCCTTGGCGCAGCTTAAGACTGTATCCTCTCATTCAGTCAGTCAGAAATATCTACATGAAACATCTTTTTTTCTCTTCTTTTTGCATGGTTTAGTTTTGTTTTTACAAGAACAGTATGTCATGGGGAAAGCCACGGCTTGTCATGTCCCAGTTCTGGTGCAATGTGGCAGTGAGGAGGTCACTGGGGCTGTGGCCCTGGCCCCCCTGCACAGTGTAAATTCTCCCCTGTGCAGCTCTCGGGGAGCTCTTGGCACCAAGGCTGGGTCAGGTATAGCAGTTTGCAGTGTGCAAGAAAGCTCAGAAGCAGCTCCCCTTAATTTGTTCAGCTCCAGAGCTCAAGGCTGTCACGGCACAAATACATTCCTGGAGTGAGGGGGGAGCACAGATCTCAGAGGGAAGAACAGGAGCATGATGAGAACTGGGGGGTTATTCCTGACTGTGCCAGAGCTCCGCCTGTGCCTGTTCATGTCACCTCTCTGGTTTAGGTGTCTCTGTCTAGCGAGTGGATAATCAAAGCACAGTCGTGCTTTTGCAGGTGTGTGATTACACCCTGATAAGGAACCTGCATTAACCTTTTAGTCCTGGGTTCTGTGACCCACAACAGAGAAATTCTCCCTCCCCTGTGCAGGCCCAGAGCTGTCCTGCAGGGCAGGCAGGCCCAAACAGCATTGTTAGCTTTCTGTTTTAAGAAAGTGACTAATTACAGCTTCATAAATAAAGAACAACCGACTTGTTAATCACTGTTGGTGTTGTCAGTGAAGAGCAGGACTGCAACAACGATCTGTGTTACTCATTAGACACAAGACAAAATACTTACAAGATTTCAGGGCAAGGAAGGTAGTAGGGCAGGTAGTGCACTTTTTGACGCCCAGCTATAGCCCTGTGAGAGCAAAGAAATGTTTTAAGATAGTAAATATTGACGGAAACCTTCCTAGGATTTTCTAAGATCATCTAAGGACCTGAGAAAGATTTTGAGAGATAACTCTGGCTAACTCCATGACTACTTTATTAATTAGTGTAGGATCCGCTGTGTTCACATTTTAACACAATGTCCTGGTGCTGAGACAAGATGCATATACCCACAAGGTGAAAGTACACCAAATTGCAACATCATAAATATGGGATAATTGATAATAATTTAATAATTAATATTTTAATACTTAACAGAAATGCCTTATCTCAGATTCCCTTCCAACAATGTTTGAGTTTGCTCCACAGAATCTATAAGCCAGACTCAGTCATCAGAATATTCAGTTACAAAATTCTCAGTGTTTAAGAGCAGTGATGTCTGATAATTATAAAGCTGTCTCTGCTGACACTGAAGTGAGTTGGAACTGTTTGCAAAGACAGACAATCACCTCTCTTAAGGCCTGAGCTGAAATGTGGCTGGAAAATTCTATACTTAAGCATTTGTTTGTGAGTCTCTGCAGTGTTAGCAGCCTGATTTGGACTCAGTTGCTTTTTCTTCCTCTTTCCCTTAGGGCCTTCTCCCTCTACCAGCGCTCCTTTATCTATTACACAAATTGCTGTTCTTTCTTACAGCTCGAACAAGGGCTTCCCATAAAATACACAGCTTTTATTTTTAAGTTCTATGAATTTTACCACAAGATCTACACAGGATGTTTTAGGTATGACCAAGCTGGCCAGCAAATGCTTACCAGATGACCGCAGCAACAACACCCAGGCAGAGAAGAGATCCCACCAGCACTCTCCTGGAAATCATATCTTCTAGAGGAGAAGGAGACTTCTGAATTCCAGCAGCTCTCACTCTGCAAAGAACAAACATAAAGGTCCTCTAAGTACCTCACTCTGAGAGAAACTGATCATTTCCTCAGAGGAGGATGAAGCTTCTTGGTAGTTTTTCATTCAGTTTTTCTGGAGTGATAAACACAGAAGGGGTCAGACTGTAAGAGGCAGAGCACTGATGTAAAATGTCTGAGCGAGTTCTCCATTTCAGGGAGCTTTAACCCTAGCTCTAGTGCATGGGGAGCCTTTCTGATTTGAATCCGCTTTCTGTAGATTCCATTTTTTTCATCTCAAGCACGCACCGTTTGCATTTGAATCAAATCACCCACCCCAGTCCTATCAGAGAGCTAACACCGTTATCACCTGAGCTGATAAACTCCACCTTTCACAGTCCAGTAACCGCCAGAAGCACTCCCTGCAAATTTCCCTGTCGGAAAGGTAAACTGAGGTGTGAGACCAGCAAAGAAACATTTCACAATCCTAACGCATGTAGGGTAAAGATTAAGCCAAAGAAAATATTTCCTCTACAATAGCCATAGAAAATCAACTTTCCCGAGCCCAGCAGTCTTACCTTAAAAGCTCAAATCAATCTCTTTTTCTCCTCACAGGGAAGCAAAGATGCCCACAATGTGAACTTTGGCTTCCTGTGATGAAGAAAATGCATTTGCATGGAGCCTCCAAAGGAGTTACAAGCACATTAATAGTTATTCCTTTCGTTATCACCTTCAGTGATGACAAAAGCGGGAAGCTGTGGGTCAGGCTAGCGCGTTTTCATTTCACTGCTGCTTCAGGACCCAACCTCCACACCAAGTGCTCTTCCAGGCTGGCTGGAGGGACCAGAATAATTTCCAATTACAGCTTTCTACATTTTATAACATGATTGGAGCCTGCAGGGGAAAAAATCAACCAACCAAACAACAACATTAAAAAACACAGAGAGAAAGAGGCTTTTTATCAATGATTTATATGGTAGCATTTATACTAATGGGAGGAACTGGTAAATGCTGCTTCTTGGAAGGTTCTGAAATAATCCCAAGATCATTACTGGCCCTTGGTAAGGCACAGGACAATCCCAAAGGATCTGAACAGGCAGGAATGATTTTCCTGCTTTAATTTCTTTGGCTGGAAAAAGATGAGTGGCAAAAAGTTCTTTAGTTTGCTTTACTGTGTCACACAGAAATCCTCTCTGGTGCTTCTCCCTCACTTTTCCTTTGAGGTAATCTAATTAGCTTTCACCAGGAAGCATCACAAAATCCTACCTAAAAATAATGACTAACTATATATATACACATATATATATGTATGTGTGTGTGCATCTATATAAATATCTATGTCTTAAAGCCTTTCCACCACTTAAAGCCTTTGTGGATTCATGCTGAGCAGTTCTGGATTCTTGCCTAAAAATGCTGCAGATCCACAAATGCAGAAAGAAGTACAAACAGCCTTCCCCTTCTAGCAGTTATTCTGTGCTTTGACCAGGTTTATCTCATTCCTGTGCTAGTTGTGTCATGAGAGCTGCTGTGCTGACACCAGGATTTGTCAGTGCCACGTTCCTTACCTTGTGCTTGGTGCTTCCAGCACATGCAAAGCAGATAAATGTGCAGAGGAGGGTTTAAACACTTGTTTTTCAGCCATTCTTTGAGAGATGGTTGCACACAGAACAGGTAGGAAAGCCTTTCTCATCAGCAGGCTTCCAAATTTCCAGCCAGGATCTTCCTCGCTGCAGTTCAGGTCTGGGCAGTCTCCCTTTCCATACTTGAAAGCTCTGATGTTTCCTTCCCTCTTCACTTCTGTGACCTCTTTCAATCTTTCTTTGTAATTCTCTGACTTCAAGATCTGGGATTATTTCTGTCAGTTCTGACTGGACTCTCTCTAATCAGCCCATTCTTGTGAAATTGTTATCAAAGCAACCCAAATTCTCCTGCTGAGCCCTCAGCAGGATGAAGTAAAGCTGGATTACCCCCCAAAACTGAAAAGCTGTCACAGTTCATACATTCCCACAGGACATTTGCCTGCTTTGCAAGACCACAGCACTGGGATGACATTCAGCCTGTGGCCAAATGCAATCCATGTGTTTTCCATGGAACCTCTCCCAGCCAGGTCTGAGGCAAATAAAACCGCATACTTGACTTCATGAAAACAAATTCAATTTTCATGCTATTTGTTTTTCTGAATCATGAAGCCCTGACTGAATCCTGTTTTCCCTGGGGCTTGCAGCCCCTCCCAGCTCGATGCCACTTTCCAATTGCATAAATATCCTCTCAACATTTCCACCCAAAGCAAAAAGACACACATAAACAGTCCCACTTTGCAGTGTCTCCTTGGGATTCCCATTTTCTCCACCTGACCCATGCTCTTATTTCCATGGCATACAGAGGCTGATAGCACAGAATTTGGGTGATGGGAAAGGACAGAGGATCAAGAAAGAGAGAAGAAAGGGGACTAATAGTTATCCTCAAATTGGACAGTAAAATTAACACAGAATAAAAAAAAAGATGTGGGTGTTTGGTTATTTTAGTGCAGTTTCAGCTGTTGTAATGGGCATAGAGTACTTCCATGTGTCTTTTACAGAGTAAACATCTAATCCCTCAGGAAGAGAAATACACATATTTTGAAATATTAAGTCATTAGGAGCACAGCTGATGCATTCATCCCTTATTTTCTGTGGTACAACCCTGCCAGAGCACTGGAGCCCACTGAGATTGAAACATCTTTTGCAGCTAAAACCATCTCACTGAGATTTACCTCAGCTGATTTACAGTTTGCCATGAACACAAAAAAATGAAATAGATGTGGCTGCAGCTGAAGGAAGAATCTCCAACGAAATAGAAGTCACAGCTAAAGCATTTTTAATAGTTACTCAGGTTCCTCGAATTTGTTCAGAGGGTTTTTTAAAAGGGATATGGCTCAAAGTAGCTCTGTTACTCCCAAATGAACTTGTTTGACCTCCCAGAACAAAGCACCACTTTATCTTCAAGCCCTGCTTGGAAAGCATTCTGGACAGCTGATAAATACCGCACTTGTAGACTGTTCCATGGAAAATATTCTTTGCAGAGCAACTATTTCAGATTTCCAAATGTGTATTTCAGATTTCTACAACTTAAGTGGCAAGCTGTGAGTGCAGGGTCGCTCAGAATGTGAAGAAGGAGAAGATATCCATGGGGAGAGCACCATCTGTGCCCGAGGAGAGGTTTCCTTGCTGGACTCCAGTGTGGAACAGGCTGCCTTTGGCTCCTGTGACACAAATGTGTTCAGTCACACCTGAGGCTTGACCAGGAACTTAGCACAAATCCACTGCCCAGGCTCCTGGCTCTGCAGAGTCTCAGATTACAGCTGCACCACGGAGTTACCTGGGCTCTGGCAGGGACCCAGCTGGAAGCACAGCCTGCATTTCCCTCAGCACATTCATCAGCTTTACTGGTAAGACAAAAAAGAGCTTCTCCCAAAGCACTAGATCAAGAAAATTGAGAATTCAACTGGACTTAATTTATAACATCTTTGAGCTCAGTACAAATTATCAGTTCACATCAACCAAGATCAGGAGGGCATCAGCAAGGTTTGACTGATCTCGGGCAGAGTTGCTTTATTTTCTGATTAATTGTTCCCACCAATCTTCCCCAGGCTGAATTGCAAGCAGCCAAGCTGTACTTTCCCTCCTGAGCTGGGCAAACAGCTGCTCAAGTTTACATTTGTATTTCTGTATAAACAATAAAGGACAAAATTGGTAGTGACCAAATATAATTTTGCATTGATGAACTGCACAGAGAATAAACCCTTGCAGGCACCTGTGGTTGCCAGAATTTCTCTTTTTTTTGCCTATTTTTGCCAAAGACAGACTTGGAGCCAATCCTTCTACCATCAAGATCAGTCAGTACATACTATGGATGATCCAAACAGGTCAGTTAGCTCCACAATAAATCCATGCACGTGTACATGGGTGTGTTTATGTCTATATTGACCTAATGCTGATAAAACATAACTTATAAGATATAAATGGACAGCACTGCCTAAAATTGAAAATTATTTCCAGCTTTCTTGTGGTAGGGACGATAAATGTATCCAAGATGAACTCTCCTTTCCAAAGGTATCATCCAAGTTCATATTAAGCAAAGGTTTTACAATATCTGCAGTAGCTTTGTGTTGAGATGAATCCCATGTTGGGTCTTTTTGCCTTTTTGTTTCCTCTTCCCCATTCCCAGGGGATGCAAAGAAGACACTGTGCTGGCCATCAGAGGAAATGACAGCAACTGACATTTCCCCTTTAGAAAAAGAATAATTCCTATTAGAAATCAGCCAGAAGGTGTTTCTTTAGGATAGAAAAGTTTTATTAACGAACACACAACTGTTTTTTTAGTCTGATGAGGCTGGGAAGCTGTGGCAGTGCCTGCCTCACAGCTGGGACAGTGACACAGCCCCCTGTGACAGACACCACACCCAGGAACCCCAATGCCAGGACCAGCTGCCTGGCTCTCACTTTAACCCAGCTTTTTTCAAGTCCTCTGGCAGAACTCGGCCCTTCTTCCTGGCCCTGGCTTTCTTCTTCTCTATCCTCTCCTTCTTCTTCTTCTGGATGTTCTTCTGGCGCTTGTCCTGCCGCTGCTGCATCTTTTCCACCACCCTCACAGTCCGTTGCTCCCACTGCTTCTTGCGCTGGGCTTTGCGCTTCTCCTTGCGCTTCAGGGCCTCCTTCAGACGCTCCTCGTCGTCACGGATCTTCACCCCTTCCACCTTATAGAGAGCATTTGTCCATTTCATCTTGGTCTCCAGCTCCTGAGCTTTCTTCTCGTCCTTCTCCTTGAGCTCCTCCAGTTTATTCTTCCTGGTCTCCAGCCTGCTCAGCAGCTGCTTGTAGTTCTTGCCTGTCAGAGGAGTGATATTGCCTTTCACCGCTTTCCTCTTCTCTTTCTTCTTCTGGATCTTGTTCAACTCATTCTCTTCATGAACTTCAATCCTGTTGAAGACAACCTCAGCTTTGCTCTCCTCTTTTTTGTTTTCTGGCTCTGCTGGTACCTCCTCAGTTTCTTTCTTCTCCATTTTTGCTTTCATCTTCAACTCCTTTCGCCGGCGTTTCTTTCTCTCTCTCTCGTACTTCCTTCGCTGCCTCTTCTCCAGGACTGCAGGGGTTAACTCTTTGGCATTATCCTAAGGAGAAGGATGGATGTGAATGAGAAGCCTTAAAGGGTTAAAGCAGAATTAAATGTGGGCTGTTTCCAAGTTCCTGATTTCAAACTCCTCCTAAGAAGCACCACCTGTGATGCGAAGCTGTGACTCAGCTGTTAGAGACACTAAACAAAGTAACATTTCAAACCCTTTGCTTTCCCTCAACAGCCCATAGCTGTTCCCTTTCAGGCTCTCACTAATTTGTTTTTTTCCTAAAAATCACCAAAGACATGTTCTCTTTGAAGCTGACCCCATCTTTTCTCATAGGTTTTTCCACAGAACACACGCAGGTCACCTGGCAATACCTACAGGTAATTCCTTATGGAATGGAATCAGCTCGAACCCTGAGTCTGTGAGATCCTGTCCCCACGTGCCCTGGGAGGCTGGGGAGAATTTCAAGTGCATAAACACAAATATGGATACACATTCAGAGTCCCCATACCTGTCCAGAAGCCTTTTTAATCTTCTCATGGAGTCTCTGACGCAACAGACTGATTGCAGAAACAGAGGGGGAACTCAGTTCACTTTTACTTCCTGAAAATGAGGGGGAGAAAATAAAAATACTTAAAAAGCAGCACCAGCTAAACAGTAGCACTTTCTCTGGCTATGGGAAAAACTCTGGGAGCTCTTTAGATGCTGTGAATGGAACGGAAAATCCAAACAAACCCACAGTTTCTATTTAATTGGTTTCTTTAGAATTTCCCCTTTTATCATTCAACACTGCCAGCAGTGGCCTGGCATGCCCTGGGGCTGCCTGGCAAGCCAAAGACAAGTCCCAGGCTTGTGGAACAGAGAGGCTCCGGACATCTTTTCTCTGTGATCTGGCTTTTCATTGTCATAAAGGAAAGCTGAGCTGGCAGGACAGGGATTGCATCCACGTGTAATTCCCAAAGTTACTCACATGCACAAAACCTCTGCAGTTCAGTTAAACACCGTTTCCAGAGAGCCACCCAGTGGTGATGGCACAAATTCCTGTCCATAGGCAAAAACTTCTGGGACACATGAAATAAGCACAGATATTCTCAATTCAGGCTTTCCAAACTAGATTTGTGTGAAGCAAGTGAGTAGCCAGCTCAGCCCAAGTCACTTTAATCAGACCACGGCAAAGGTGGAATTCTTACCTGTAGGCAAACTCTCGTTTCTGTTCTGTGTGCCACCCTGTGGAGATGATTTGCTGGCTTGAGGGGTTGCTTTCTGTCCTGGAGTGGGTTTACTGGTGTTAGAAACCATTTGCTTGGCTGAAGAAGCATTCTTCTTCTCAGTTTTCTTCTTGGGCTTCTTTTTCTTCTGTTTCTTGACCTGTCTGCCAGCATCTTCAGGCTGGCCTGGCTTAGACACTAGAAGGCAAAAACAAATTACAAAAAAGAGGGCAATGCTACATTCCCACTCATAACATTCAGTTATTACTGAACGCTAAAGTTCCAGCATCGCAATGGTGTATCTTAATGTTGAAAAATTATACGTTTTAGGATTTATTTAAATAGGCCAAACATCCCCGCACACTTCCGTATAATCCCAGCTTTCCACATCCATCACCACAGTGAATGGAGACCATTGATTTCCAGGGCACCCAGTACAATGTGCCCAACGTGTTCGAGAGCTCTGGGTTTCAGCAGATTGTTTTTTTGTTCTAAACCGGCACAATCTCGGTCCAAGCACCCCGTGGGGACACGGCAGTCGCGCCCAGCCTCCCACAGACCAGCCGGAGAGGACAGAACCGAAGCGTTACAGTTCCAGTACCAAATTTCCTCTTCCGCGACTCCGGTGCGTGCTGCACGCCGGCCCTCCTGGCCAAGCCCTGCAGGTAGGAGTCCTGGGCGGCCAGGCTGGCCATTGCCGCCCCGGGTCCCAGAGGCGCAGTGCCCTGCCCGGGGCAGCGTGGGGGCCGCGGTGCCCTCCTCGTGGAGCCCCCGGCAGGAAGTGATGGATGAAGCGCGCCGGCCGGGAAGTGACGGCAGCGCCGGGCGCACCGAGCGGCAGCGGCCGCCGGGCCCGGAGCCGCCCCCGCCGGGGCTGCCGCGGGCTCCGCACGGCCAGCGCGGACCGACAGCGTCCTTCAGCCACACCAGGGGTGCTCCGGGCTCTCCTGGCGGGCTGCGACCCCCGTTCCTTCCAGACACCTCCCCGGAGGCCCGCAGGTAGCCCCCGGTTCGCCTCCGCCGCAGCTCCCAACTNCTTCGCTTTCCCTCAACAGCCTGTAGCTGTTCAGTTTCTGGCTCTCCTATTTTGCTTTTTCCTAAAAATCACCAAAGGCATGTTCTCTTTGAAGCTGACCTCATTTTTTCTCATAGGTTTTTCCACAGAACACACGCAGGTCACCTGGCAATACCTACAGGTAATTCCTTATGGAATGGAATCAGCTCGAACCCTGAGTCTGTGAGATCCTGTCCCCACGTGCCCTGGGAGGCTGGGGAGAATTTCAAGTGCATAAACACAAATATGGATACACATTTAGAGTCCCCATACCTGTCCAGAAGCCTTTTTAATCTTCTCATGGAGTCTCTGACGCAACAGACTGATTGCAGAAACAGAAGGGGAACTCAGTTCACTTTTACTTCCTGAAAATGAGGGGGAGAAAATAAAAATACTTAAAAAGCAGCACCAGCTAAACAGTAGCACTTTCTCTGGCTATGGGAAAAACTCTGGGAACTCTTTAGATGCTGTGAATGGAACGGAAAATCCAAACAAACCCACAGTTTCTATTTAATTGGTTTCTTTAGAATTTCCCCTTTTATCATTCAACACTGCCAGCAGTGGCCTGGCATGCCCTGGGGCTGCCTGGCAAGCCAAAGACAAGTCCCAGGCTTGTGGAACAGAGAGGCTCCGGACATCTTTTCTCTGTGATCTGGCTTTTCATTGTCATAAAGGAAAGCTGAGCTGGCAGGACAGGGATTGCATCCACGTGTAATTCCCAAAGTTACTCACATGCACAAAACCTCTGCAGTTCAGTTAAACACCGTTTCCAGAGAGCCACCCAGTGGTGATGGCACAAATTCCTGTCCATAGGCAAAAACTTCTGGGACACATGAAATAAGCACAGATATTCTCAATTCAGGCTTTCCAAACTAGATTTGTGTGAAGCAAGTGAGTAGCCAGCTCAGCCCAAGTCACTTTAATCAGACCACGGCAAAGCTGGAATTCTTACCTGTAGGCAAACTCTCGTTTCTGTTCTGTGTGCCACCCTGTGGAGATGATTTGCTGGCTTGAGGGGTTGTTTTCTGTCCTGGAGTGGGTTTACTGGTGTTAGAAACCATTTGCTTGGCTGAAGAAGCATTCTTCTTCTCAGTTTTCTTCCTGGGCTTCTTTTTCTTCTGTTTCTTGACCTGTCTGCCAGCATCTTCAGGCTGGCCTGGCTTAGACACTAGAGGGCAAAAACAAATTACACAAAAGAGGGCAATGCTACATTCCCACTCATAACATTCAGTTATTACTGAACGCTAAAGTTCCAGCATCGCAATGGTGTATCTTAATGTTGAAAAATTATACGTTTTAGGATTTATTTAAATAGGCCAAACATCCCCGCACACTTCCGTATAATCCCAGCTCTCCACATCCATCACCACAGTGAATGGAGACCATTGATTTCCAGGGCACCCAGTACAATGTGCCCAACGTGTTCGAGAGCTCTGGGTTTCAGCAGATTGTTTTTTTGTTCTAAACCGGCACAATCTCGGTCCAAGCACCCCGTGGGGACACGGCAGTCGCGCCCAGCCTCCCACAGACCAGCCGGAGAGGACAGAACCGAAGCGTTACAGTTCCAGTACCAAATTTCCTCTTCCGCGACTCCGGTGCGTGCTGCACGCCGGCCCTCCTGGCCAAGCCCTGCAGGTAGGAGTCCTGGGCGGCCAGGCTGGCCATTGCCGCCCCGGGTCCCAGAGGCGCAGTGCCCTGCCCGGGGCAGCGTGGGGGCCGCGGTGCCCTCCTCGTGGAGCCCCCGGCAGGAAGTGATGGATGAAGCGCGCCGGCCGGGAAGTGACGGCAGCGCCGGGCGCACCGAGCGGCAGCGGCCGCCGGGCCCGGAGCCGCCCCCGCCGGGGCTGCCGCGGGCTCCGCACGGCCAGCGCGGACCGACAGCGTCCTTCAGCCACACCAGGGGTGCTCCGGGCTCTCCTGGCGGGCTGCGACCCCCGTTCCTTCCAGACACCTCCCCGGAGGCCCGCAGGTAGCCCCCGGTTCGCCTCCGCCGCAGCTCCCAACTCTTTATTTGCCAAACTCCCTTTACTGGAGGACAAAACCGAGCTTCCCCCTGCACGGGGGTGAGGTCCCCAGAGCACAGGCGAGTTTCGTTTTGGTTTCTGCAGCCCTTGTACGGGTACAGCTGCAGGGAGCAGTGTTTTCTTCACAGCCTGCAAGACAATGCTCATCCTCTCCTCGCATGTGCACGCTCATATTGAGACATTTTCACCAAGCCTCGTGGCTGAAAACACACGCCTTAAAAATTATACAAAACAGTCAGTTTTATTAAATCACCTAATTACAAAAATAAACGGAATGGAAGAAAAACCAAAAAATAATAGCAAAATTCACATCCTAAGAAATGAGACATTACAGCAGAAAGCTGGGGAAGCTCAGCTCAGTTGTTGGAATGCACTGGTGGCTCTGTGGTGCCCATGACACCGAGCTGCGGTGAGAGTGTTCAGTTCAGTGGCATCTTCCCTTCAGCTGCACAGCTCGAGCCAAGGCAGAGCCACCACAAAAGGAAAGGACAGATGTGCTGAGCTGCTGAACAGCTGCAGACCAAGCACCAAATGTGTTTCTTTGGAAGGAAACAGAGTAACCGAGTATCCCTCACTGATCTCAAAATTTTTTCATTAGACAAAACTAAAAGCCAACATAAATAGTGGCTCCATGTTAGCTCATACTATATTAACAGGAATTTCAGTGTAAACACTGAGGAAGGAATCGACTGACTAAAGCATGACACTGCTTCCCTTTGTGGCTTTGAACAAGTGCCATCATTGATCCCTCAGTCTGATCCCTGTCTGCCTGCTCCTCTTCCAAGTGGGGGAACACTGCTCTTCCATAAGAGTCTCCTGAGATCCTCCTTCGAAACCGAGTTCAAGTTTGTAAAGCATTTTGACAGTGAAGACTGATGTGTAAAAATCCTATAGGACTCTTTACAGTAGACCAGAGGTTGTCAGATGCCATCCTGAGAGAGCTTTAAAGCAGCCAGAATGTCAATAACCTTGGGAAGCAGAGTAAAAATCCCAACACGCTCACTGCCCCCACATTTGGCTCAAGTTTATCCCAAAGAAATTCAACTCCCAACGCTCACATGGAAACAAACCAGACTTCTAAAGAACTCTACACATAACTATCACGTTAAAGCAAACCTGACTCTAATTTGTTATAATGTCACACGTATCTCTATCTCTACTCCTGGCAAGGTCCTGGCATGTGGAGGAAGCACTGCAGCCATGCAAGGAGCAGAACCCTGCCAGCACAGCTCCAACGCCTCCTCCCGACAGCAGGAGCGGCTTGCTCAGCACAGCAGGAGGAAGACTTCCAGCAGCGCGGTGCCGCGGCAGGGCCATCCCCGGATGAGCCGCGCCCGGCAGCAGCGGATCCTCTTCAGGAATGCTCGGCGGGGCCCGCCCCGTGCCCGTTCACGTGGGGGTGCGACGGGGTGGAACTCTGCGAGGTGGCCACGCTCTGCTCTGCTGTGGCAGCTGCCAGAGGCATCGAGAGGCTCTCGGGGGACAGCGAGGCAAAGTCTTGTCTCCAGTAGGCTTCGCAGAGTGGGAGATCATTGCTGTCACACAGACTGTAGCTTTCCAGAACAAACAACCCCAGTGAGGAGTGAGCAGGTGTGGTGACAGAGGAGGGGAGGGATGGAAAGGGTGGAGGGAGCAAGACAGAAGCAAAGCATTAAGAAAATGGCAAAATAAATGCTGGATGTAAGGTCTGTGTTCATGAAATCATCTCAAGTCTTGTGACATTGGCCTTCCCTAAGACACCCCCCTTAGGGCTGGTCCTAAAACCTCTTGGGCCTGGTGAGGATTGGGGCAATTTCAGAGACAGAACTGTGGCTACAAAATGAAACAGAGGCTCAATTCTAATCCAGACACTCCAAGTCTCTGAAAAGATCTGAGCTGAAGTCCTGGCACCCCCAAATATGTGAGTTCTGCTACTGATGACTGAGACATGGACCTTACCCACAATTATTTTACTTGGAATTAGACTGCAACCTATGTGTGGAAAAAATAGAAATCCTGCTCTAAATTTTACTTTAGCAAAAAAACCTGCCACAATTGTTTTGGGGCCAGTCCCTGTCACAATAAAGAAGAATTCTATTTACACCCCTGCCCTTTCAAAAAAGTGCTCCACAGGTTTGGGTCTTCCACTGAAGCTTCATTAGAAAGCACTGACACTCCTGCCTCTTCCCAAAGAGCCTAAGCTAACAGTGCTTCTATAAGCAGCTGGCTGGATTCCAACACTGGTTGATCCAGTAGTGTGGGAAAATAAGGTTTTTAAACTGGCTAATTCCTGCCCATACTCTGAGGAAAACATAATGTAGAAGGACCAAAACTAAAAAGAAACATGGAAGGAACTGGAACAAAACCAACACAAATCCCAAAGAGAAGAAGGAGCTGCACACACAAGAGACACCCAAGACAAAGTGAGTGCTGGAGCAGAAAGCAGCTTGCATTCAGAGAAAAACAAACCCAATGGGTCAAGTGATTTTGTTGTTGCAGCTTTATTTACATTTGTAATGTGTGGACTGATGCTTAGGGAAATATTTTAAGTATAGAAATATGAGACAGTTCATATTGCACAAACATGAAACATGTGAGATTTAACCCCACACTCAAGACAGCTCCTGTGATCTCAGAGGAGGGAGCAATGGAACACAAATGCAGGTCTGGGGGTTAGGATGAGAGAAGGCAAGCTGGACTTGCAGTTACCACTTTGGGGAACAAGCACACAAAGCACTAGGTGCAAGCTGAGCTCTTTTCTGGCAGCATCACCTAGCTGGCTTTGCAGGAGAAGTGAGAGGGCAGTGGATACAGGTTTTATATCTGGGGTTTCTGTAAAATCCCTTGGAAGAACAGCCCCCAACACAGTGGAGCTGGGTTCAGTTAACAGACCATCAGGACTGAACCAGAACTACAACTCCTGCTCTGTCATAGACCTCGGGCCATGATTTCCCAGGAGAATCTGACCACAGCATCCACACATCAGGGCAGGGGAGTTGCTAACCACATTTCAGCTGTGCCAGAAGCATGACTCCTCCTGCTGCCCCAGTTAGAACAGTTCCAGAGTCTAAGCTCCACCTCTCAGCTAACATTCCTCAAAAGTCAGGGTCAGTGAGCAGCTCTGCACAGCCCAGGAACACCAACCAGCCTGCTGCCCTGTCCTGGGAGGGCTCCTCAGGGCATGGAAGGGACATCACTGCTCCCCTGAGGCACCAGCCAGCCTGAGTGCAGAGGGACAGCTCTACAAAACTACTTGATCACAGGGCAGGAAAGCAAAGATTCCTTCAGGACAATCTTCTGGGGTTTAGTTTCAAGGATCTGCTTTTGGGTCTCATCAAAAGCCCCATGTGCACATAAAAAGCCTGGCAAACACCTGACCCTGCAACTGAAGGGGCATTCCCAGGACAGCAAGGAATTCCCCTTTGGGGGCAAACAGGCTGCTGTGTTGACAGCCACTGAAACATGGCTGTGACGTAACAGAAACCCATTCCCCCACATTAGACAATAAGATTTCATTTAAAAATATTGTAGTATTCTAATTATAAAAGGACTTTGAATAAATCACTGTTTCTGTATTTACACAGACATAATTTCTTTGGTGCAGAAAAAGACAGGAAAGAGCACAAGAAGGGAGGAAGTGCTAAAAGCAAACAACCAAGTGCTACATGGTAACAAAGTGAAAGACAGCTCTGCAGAGTTGCCAGGTTTTCTCACCTCATGACCCATAAGAAAGAGCAGGAAGGCAAATCCATCTGATGTACACCAACATCTGTGCTTCCATGTTAGTTCTGTCAGCAAGGGTTGCTTTATGTGGCACTGGGGCCAGGCAGGTGAGCAGACCATGCCAGCATGGCCAGAACCCCTCAGTCCAAAAGTGAGACTGACCAGCACACAGTGGTGGCAGGCTGGGGACAGGGGGAGGGAAGCACACCTGGCACACGTGGGGCACTCTCATCCCACACCACTTCCCTTTGGAGAAGCTCACTGCTATGTCATGGACCTATCAGCACCTGCACAGGAGCTTGGGTTTGTCATCATCACAACCTCCTCAAAAAACTGAATAAAGTTTGAAAAGCAACTCTAAACTTTTACCTCTAAGCTGTGTCAAATTATTATTTTTTTACTCTTAAAATACATATACTACTTATAAACAATGGCCTTACTTTAAAAGATATTGAGCAATTTAGTTGACTTAGCTAGGGTTATAGGTATTCAGCATTCTTAGAAAAAGGGAAAAGGCAAACATAGAAAACCTGGTCAGTAAAATTTTAAGTAAGATTTTTTTTAAGTTAAGTGTTTGTTTAAAAGTCCTAAAATTATTGCACTGACTTCACTTAGCTTGGAAAGTGCAGCCAAGATAACCAGGTTTACATTTGTTTTCTTCTGCTTTCATTTACTGCATCATTAACTAGAAGTGCTGGAGTGCATGACAAAAAAAAAAAAAAAAAGTGTCTAAATTCCCTAAAGTCTGTTTGCTAAATAAGAGGCTTTTAAAAATATTAAAAATCCCACAAACATATCAGTAATAAGTCATTCCTTAGAAAATCCTATCACAATACTTCATAATTGAATGAAACTGAGCAAGTCTTTTTGCTCCTTGCAAATTCTGACCCCTGCAGGACTGGAGGCAGCTGGGGGCAGTGGACTGTGAAGGAAAAGGCACAATGTGTGACCAGGTCACTTGTGAAAGGACTCACCACGAAGGTGAGGTGACATCAGCTGACATCAGCTCAGCAAGCTGGTCTCTGTAGGGAGAGAGCCAGAAGCTCCTTCAGAGGGATCTCTCCCAAGAAAATTCATCTTCTTTTCTAACGATTACAATAGAAGCCTAAGGAAATTACCTATCAAACCTGGGATGCTGTGAACACCTCTTTCACCAGGACATTTACACCCTGTAGGAGATCTACAAGGAAAAGGCAGTTGCTTTAATTGTAGAAAAAGTCTGACCTAATTAAAAGTAGGACTGAAAATTTTTGGGAACATTCTCAACACCTATACTCTAAGGGTTATTTGATGGTCTGGACTAACTACCCCAAAAAGGCCTGGAGTTGTAAGGCAGAGTCCACTGCCCTATTTGTACCTGGAAGAGTAATATTCTTCTTCTAGCTCGTACAGGTCAATGGAGATCTCATCTCGCAGTGCAATCAGCTTCTTGTCACACTCCTCCTGCAGGCTCCTCAGCTGCTGGTTGCGCTGGTTGATGGCCTCGTTCACAGAGGGGAAATCATTGAGGATCAAGAACTGCTTCAGGTCAGACACAAGTTTCATCAGGGACTCGCCAGCTCGGACCTTGCAGCAGTGAGAAAAATCACACATCAGAACAGGGCTTTGCTCCAGTTCCAAGATCTCCCAAGGTGCTCCTTCAGCCCAAACTTTGGATAATAACTCCCACAATACATGAGGATTCTGACAGAATTCTGACCCAGCTTTCCCCAGCCACTCCAAACATGAAGTTATTCTCCTGGCAGCAGTCCTTGGGAGTGTTATAAAGATCCAAAAACGAACCAAACAGCCCCTGCAAGCTGTGCTGCCCACAGCTCTGAACAGTACAGTGCTACTCACAATATTTGCAGCTCTGACATGCATCTCGTAGTTATCTTGTTCACCCTGGGTTGCTCGAGAGACTTGAGTTTCATCCTCAATCTAAAGAAAAAAGTACACAAATCTACCTCTGCATATTTAAAATTCAAACAGACAATTACGATAAGGTACATAATATATGGGAATATACATGTGGATATGTGTGTGAATTTCCTATATACGTGACATGAGATCACACATTATATACGTGAAATTCACATACAGTTCAATTCACACAGTGTCCAAGGCCAGGTTGGACGGGACTTGGAGCAACCTGGTTTGGCAGGGGGTGGAACGAGACGATCTTTAAGGTCCCTTTAAAGCCTTTAACATTCCGGGATTCTATGAAAAGTCCTTCCCTCGCTGCTCACGGGCTTTGCTCTCCCCTCAGAGCTCCTTCTTCTTCGCGTGCCCCCGCCTTTCTCCGCTTAGCAGCCGGGATACTCCTGCGGGGAGAAAGGGGGGGGTGGACCGGGCCTCTCAGGCCTACCTTGGCCGTCTTGATGATCTCGGTGAAGTTATCCATGATGGACTTGACATCGTCCTTGAGGCGCTTGTTGTAGGACTGCAGCAGGGTCTCCTTGCTCTGGGGTAGCACCCGGGGCTGCGCCATGGCCGCGCCCTCCCGTCACGGTCCCGCCCCGCCCTCCCGCGCTCTCGCGAGACGTCGCGCACCGTAGATATCTCCCGGCATGCACCGCTCCGCCTTTCTCTCCCTCCGCCCAAGATGGTGAGTGATGGCGGCGGCGCGGGGGGTGCCGGGGCCATCCGCCGCCATCTGGGGCAGCCCGCCGTCATCTGCCACTGCGGATGGGCCGCGGCAGCGCCGCGAGGGCGCTCGGCTGCGGGGGGAGGCGGTGGAGCGGTGTTTCGTGCCCGATTTACGGTGATGGAGGAAGGCCGCATATGGGCCTGCCCGGCCGGGCCGGGAACCTGCGGTTGCTGCCGGCTCGGGCAGCCCGGCCAGGCCGCAGGGCGCTCCCGGGGTAGGTCGGGTCCTCGTGATCAGTAATGCGCCGTGCGGGTATCTCGGCTGCTCTCGGGGAGCGCTAGGCCGGTTAAAGCCATCATCACACTGGCGTAAATCCTTTTCCCTCTCGGGGTGGTTTATAAACCTTGTAAAGCAAACGGTTTTGCTCTCTAGAAGAGCAGGGCGAGCATGGGAGGCCGCCAGGCTGGTGAAATGCCGAGGAAAACAAATGCATATCCAGAGTGGGCTGGTAACTTTTCTAAGCACGCATGTTTTGGAGGCAAAAGAAGGCAGAGTGTGTTTCTTGCTTGCAGCCGAAAGGAAAGAAGGCCAAGGGCAAGAAGGTGGCCCCGGCCCCTGCTGTAGTCAAGAAGCAGGAGGCCAAGAAGGTCGTCAATCCCCTCTTTGAGAAGAGGCCCAAGAACTTTGGCATTGGTGAGTAAGTGGATATTTGGGATAGTTGCTCCCATTTTTTTTTCTTCTATTTAATGATTAGATGTCTAAGTTGTAAACATTAAAAATCACTCCAGACTTTGTGCAGTGCCATTCTTGTACAAGGCGCAGATGATGTGAAAGAATATTTGCTATCTGAGTGGTCGTGCTGACACCTCACCACCAAGATCACTGATGCTCCTGTGCCATTCCCATGCTGCTGCACTGGATTTGTGGCCACCCTGAGCTAAAGGCTGTGGGTTTTTTTTAGGACAGGATATCCAGCCCAAGCGTGACCTCACCCGGTTTGTGAAATGGCCACGCTACATTCGGCTGCAGCGCCAGAGGTCCATCCTCTACAAACGCCTGAAGGTGCCTCCTGCCATCAACCAGTTCACCCAGGCCCTGGACCGCCAGACAGGTGAGGATGTGCCCCACAAGGTTCTCTTGGCTTGGGTTGTAAATGAGATGTGCCTCAGAAAAGGGGGGAAAAAACCAAAATAAGCCTTAACAAAAGTAAGCTGGGGTAATGTATCTGTGGAAGTGTTTTAGGGAGGCTTAAGTGGTGATCAGGGTGGTGTCTAAATCAATTTGCTGGCTTAGATCTTAAATTGCTGCTGTGTACCCTGAAAAGGGATTTAGAAAATACCAAAGTTCTATTTACTGACCCAAACCCTGCATTAAATCTTAACTGTGATTCCGTTCTTCCAGCTTGATGTAAAACTACCCAGGGTGGTGTAAAAAAATTGCATGAGGCATGTGTGGGAGTGCAAGTTTTGGGAGAAAACCAACAGGCTGGCACTGAAGGAAGAAGGGACTTAGGAGTCTTTTGTGAATGAGTATATGCAAAAAACGTTAAACCTGTGTAGAATAATTTCCTCTTCAATAGATGCCCCCTGCTTTAAAAGAGCCAGTGCACCACCTCTAACCGTAATTGCTGGCATTTCCTCATCCAGTCAAGGAGCTCTCAGTGCCATCAGAGGTGCATGCAAATAGGGCAGAAAATGCTCTTCTCTTGGACTGTGCAGATGATGATCACTTTTTGCTGTGAAGAAAAATGTGATGACAACCACCAAGATCGCTGATGCACTGCAGTATTTTTAAAAAACAATGCTTAGATTTTCAGGTCATGCAACTAATTAGTAGGTGTTCTCTTCCAGCCACACAGCTTCTGAAGCTGGCACACAAATACAGGCCTGAAAATAAGCAAGAGAAGAAGCAGAGGCTACTGGCTCGTGCTGAGCAGAAAGCTGCAGGAAAGGGAGATGCTCCAACCAAGCGGCCACCAGTCCTTCGAGCAGGTAACTTTGTACCTGAGCTGATGGAATGTGGGAGCGTGGCACTTGGTGAGAGAGAAAACTGATGGAAGAGTTGATTCTTCAACCAGACAGCCTTGGACAAGCTATGGCAATGATGTTATGAATTTCTTCACCTGAGCTCAAAGTGAAGAGCGAAACAGACGAGCTTTTTAACCCTGAGCTTTAGCAAATTGTCCATGAAATGTCTTTGTGCCACTGCTGTGAAAAGTTTTTGTAACTTCCATAGTGATGCTGTGATATGGAATCAGAGTTGGTTTGCAAGAAAACTCTGAAAATGAACTGAGAGGAATCAAAGCTTACCTAGAACTTGTTTTTCAGGTATTAATACTGTCACAACTCTGGTGGAGAACAAGAAAGCTCAGCTTGTCGTTATTGCCCATGATGTAGACCCCATTGAGGTGAGCATGTTACAGGCTATCTGTGTAACTTAGGCTGGGGTCAGAAGTGCTTTTAAGGCAAAAATGGATTTTAGGACAAATGGCACAAAAGAGAATGCACAAAAAAAATACACATTAGCCAGAACTTGTGCATGTTTGTAGTTGTCCTGGTTGGACAGTGAAGCTGGGCCATTGCAATGATGTTTTGAATTTCTTCACCTGAACTAGCAGTGAAGAGCAAAACGAGCTTTTTAACACTGAGCAATTGCTACAGCCCAGGCTGACAGCCGGCACAAAGGGGTGCTCTCCCTCAGTGACTCAGCTCTCCCTTCCCTTTCAGCTGGTGGTTTTCCTGCCAGCCCTGTGCCGCAAGATGGGGGTTCCCTACTGCATCATCAAGGGCAAAGCTAGGCTGGGCAGACTGGTCCACAGGAAGACCTGCACCTCCGTGGCCTTCACCCAGGTTAACCCGTAAGTGTTCTGGGAGCTCACTTGATTATCTTGTGGAGAAAGCAAACTGCCCTGAGCACAGGCTCTAGGGCAGGTGGGTAGCAAACTTGCATCTCTCTGAAGTAGTAAAATTAAAATAGCACCTCTGTAGTGTCTGTTAAAATGTCTATCAAATCCCAAAGGTGCAAATTATTTTAATTTACCAAAAGAATGGTTACACTAAAATCTGAGCAGTGCGGATGCTGAATGTTAGCCCTTTGCAAGTGATGCTTTTGCTTAACCTGAAAAATTGGGTTGGCACTAAATGCTCTCAAATTCTATGGCAAAATATTTGTGGAAAATGTTAAATCGAGGCTCTAAAGGAACTAAAATTGTCATCAACAGGGAGGATAAGGGAGCCCTTGCAAAGCTGGTGGAGGCTGTCAAGACCAACTACAATGACAGATATGATGAGGTAAGATTCTCTGTGCTGCTGGCCTTGTGGTTTTACACTGTTAACATACCCAGAAGGAAGAAATGGGACATAGTGACATCAGTTTATACTTGCATGTATTACACCTGGGTTAGCTTACAGTGTACCCAGATTCTTTACCTGAAGATTAGGGTAAAACGTGAAAGCTGTGTAACCAGGTTAGAAGTAAACAGCAACCCTAGGGCAAGGATTGTAGAGAGGGCAAAAGCTTCTGCTACCTAAATTCCATATCCCAAATCCAGGAGTTACGGGACAGCTGAATCCAACATCCCTCATTGGGAAAGATTTTAAGCTTTTCTCTTTGCTGCCCCAAATGTAGTGCAGTGCTTGAAATGTGTAGGACTTTCTAGTTGAGGGAGCTCTTCCCCTTGTGCAGAATTGAGTGACACAGTAAGAAATGGAGTGAGGTCTCTAACCTGTTCTCCCTTCCTTGCAGATCCGTCGTCACTGGGGCGGGAATGTCCTGGGTCCAAAATCGGTGGCTCGCATTGCGAAGCTGGAAAAGGCAAAGGCTAAAGAACTGGCTACAAAGCTGGGCTGAGGATGTACTGCATTGCACCGTGTTCTCTGTACATAATAAACCCCAGCTGTTTCAGTGGTGTCTGTTCATGGGAGTGTTCTAGGCAGGGAGTAGCACAGTGGCATTGCTGTACTTCTGTGCCTTCCATCCAGTGACAGAATGGTGCTGAGCAGAAGTGGCTGCACAGAGCTGGTTATTACTTGACTTGGAATAACTTTCCTTAATTACTAGTCCTGTGTAATAACTCCTCTCTTTTGAACACACAGCCCAGCAGCTCAACTGCACATGCTCTGGGATCTTGTAGTTGACTGGGCTGGGCTAGTTCTGGCTTTAAGCCTGCCTTGGTTTTGCAAATCTAAATTGGAAATAGCTCTTGATTTCTCCTTACTTAGGACTGGGTTACAGTATGAGTTACACAGTGTTACAACCTTCCACACCTGCAGTACCTCTTGCAGTGAAGGCAGGCTGAGGGAAGATCAATCAAGACCTTCCTGTGGTTTTGTTCTTTGCGGAGTGCTGGCTTGGTCTGGGGGCACTGTGGAGGCTACCAAGGCTCCAGCTGTGGCAGCTGCTTGGTTTTGCCAGCCCTCATCCTCTTGCAAAGCCACAGGCTGCTTTCCCCAGCTAGACCTGGGTGTCCACAGAAACCTCTAATTCATGTTTGCTGCTGTTCCATGTAAGATGCATGATGCAAGTCACAAGGCAAAGACCTGTAGGCCTTTATTTATTCTGCTGCAACTGCTGTGAGCCGTTCCTGACTTCAGGAAGGACTACTTGCCTGCAAATAGGCTGATGCACAAATCCTCAGGATTTGTCTTAAGGAAAATAGAGTGGGGATGTTAAAATGTAGCTTACAACCAGCCACGACAGAAAAATGTATTCTTGTGATGACTGTTGAAGTTCAGTGCTCCCAAGCTGCAGCCAGATCACACTGGTGGAAGCTCAGTTTGCAGGGATTGCTTAAAGTCTATTTGCAGCTTCATAACATGTTTGCTGAAACTGCTTTGGAATTCCAGGTGCTTTAATTATTTAGGATTGATCAGACTGCTGTTATCCATAAAAGTCAGCTCTTGACTGTAGCACAAAGACTTTCTTCCTTCCCCTCACCGAGGTAGCTTCTGTATAAATTTCTTGTACCACAAGTAGGAAGTTGCAGCACACAAGCTGTACCTGTGAGAGAAAAAAATCACATGTTGGCACCTTTCCAGGGCAGACTGCTGCAATAACTTGAGTCAAACCACCTGGCACAAGTTATTTAGGTTAAAACTGAGCCCATCCAGGCATTCCAGAGCAGCCCGGGGCAGGTCCCCCAGGCGGGCTGGTCCCTTACCAGGTGACGATGTACTGCATGTGCTCGTTCCGCAGGCTCACCCTGGTCTGGCCCCCGATGGGCCCCCCCGGGACTGTGCTTCCTGTGGGGACAACACAGCCACGTTCAATCCTGGGTCTGCACAGTGTGCAGCTGCACTGTGTGTAAGAGGGCAAGGAGGTGATTAATCTGGTGGATGAATACCCTGCTGTCCCTCAGGCAGTTCACAGGAATCCCAGAATGGTTTGGGTTAGAAGGGACCTTAAAGCTCATTTTACCCTCTGCCACGGGCAGGGACACCTTCCACTATCCCAGGTTGCTCCAAGCCCCGTCCAGCCCAGCCTGGAACACTTCCAGGGATCCAGAGGCAGCCAATTTCTCTGGGCAACCTGTGCCAGGGCCTCACCACCATCATAGGTAGGAATTCCTTCCCAATATCCCATCTAACCCTGCCCTCTGGCAGTTTGAAGTCACTCCCCTTGTCCTATCTTTGATGCTCCTGACAAAAGTCCTTCTCCAGCTCTCTTGTAGGCTCCCTGTCACCTTCAAAACAGTGGGCTGCAAAGCACAGGAAGAGAACTGAGGGGAAAGGGAGGGAGAGGGATGTAAATTGGACATGGGGCTGGGGTCCTCTGTGACTTACTGAAATCTGCATCGATGAAGATGGGCTCAGCACCAGTCACCCTGGCCATGGCCTCCAGGTCCCGGTAGTGCCAGCGATTTTTTTCAATGTTATTTTCAGGCACAAAGGGTTTCCTTTTTTCTGTTAACCTCACCACCCCTGTGAGATCAATCTCATCTTCAATCTGAGGAGAAGTGCGGAAAGAAAAAAAAGAATGTTTCAAGATTGATTTCATATTCTGACACATCAAGTGCTGTCAGGAAAATGTGGCACTTAAAGGGTGTGAGCATAATTGAAATGGTCGTTCCCTGCAGTGGGGCAGTGCTGTAACACAGCAGGGGAAAAAGCAGAATAAGAACATCTCCTTGTTTGCAAAACACATTATTTACTTAACAAAAAAGTGGGAAACAAAGATTTGTTGTCTTTGAAAAGTGCAATGACTAATTAAATCACCTCCCATGAGGTTGAATATAGCTCCTGCCTTTCTGGATTAGTGAGTGGTGCCTCTGGGTAACCAAGAGGCACAGAGTAACACCTCCCATTCCTGGGATCTCCCTTACCTGTCCCTTCATCCTGGTCTCTGGTTTCAACTTCTTCTTGGGCACAAATCCTCGGTTGACTAAAATCGTAACCCTAGAGTTACATAAAGAAGTACTGTTCAGGAGTGAAAGGGAATTTATTCCTGCTGCTGCTGCCTAGAACTAAATACCTAAGAAAGAAGCAACCCACGTGTTTGCTGCCAGTTTTGCTGTCACCTGAATGCACATTATAAAGGAATTTAAATACAATTTCAAACCGAGCCTCTGATGTCACAGATTGAGATGCCTTTTAAGGCAGGGAGTGATTGATACAAACCCAACCACCAGGATTCAGCTTTTCCAGGAAGAAGTGAGTGCTCCCATGGAGCAGGACTCTCCTGAACTCACCCGAGTTCCGTGCAGTAGAAGGGGGTGATGACATTGGCTCCGTTCTCCGGGTGGGATGTGATCCTCCCGGCTTCCCGGGCTTCCCGCTCGGGGTCCAGCAGGGAGCGGGGCAGGATGTAGAGCTCCTTGGAGTGGTCAAAACGCCCTCGGACCTTCACAGGTCTGTATTCCAACTCCTTCAGTTCCATGGGGCTGCAGGGAACAAGAGGAAAACAAAATCATGACTGTGCTAGATGAATTCAATTGGGGGATTTTATTGTGGGATTCTTCTTTTTCCCTAATGGTTCACTCTGGGTAGAGCCTGTTGGCAGAGGCAGAAGATAAACAGCTCATGGCATATGGCTTATTGTATTTCAGCTCTCTAAGTGAATCAAACAGATGAATAGGGAGAAGTTCTGTTCCATGATATCTGCAACCCAGGTAGCACAGAGCAGGTGGACTTACTGCATCCAGCCATGGGAAGCGTTCCTTTCCCACCCCAGACCATGAAATCCAACAACTGAGCCCTTCTGAGAGTTGTGCCAGGTGACCAAGTGACCTTAAAAACCTCTCTCACAACTGCTCCACATGTGGGGAGCCTGCTGTTGCTCCAACTGCTGCAGCAACAATTCCTTTGGGACACCACAGACACCCAAGTCCTCTTTCCCCTGTGGGATTAAAAATGCTATGAATTACATCCCACATTCTCCTGAACAGAGATTCATCCTTCCCCACGCATTTAGAGTATCCCATAGCAAAGAACTGACTTATTCTTTTACTAAGAATAAAAAAATTATCAAGATCTCTTTCTAAATTGCTGGCACATCCCAATTTCCATTGCATCCCTTCATTTTCATGCAGGTCAGTTCAGCACAAGCTCATTAGTGCACAGTCCAAATCTAATATTCCCAGTCAGTGCTCTGTAGACAATAAACCACCCCTGTTTCCATACTCTAATGTCAGAGGGATGGGATCTGCTGTGATTCTTGATGCCAGCTGTGCAATCAAATCTAATTTCCACTTGCGCCGCTGAACCTGGAAGTAAACAAACACAAAAGTAACTCCTTAGGGTAAAACAGAGCAATGTAACAACCCCAGCAAGCCTTAAAATCTTAATTTTCTCATCAGACCTGGTCTAAATCAGGGTAATTGGAGATATGAAAATAGAGGCTACTGAATTTAATTTGAGGAAATACTTGTACTAATATGAGAGTGTAAAAAAACCCCAACTTCCTTTAAAGACTTAAAAGTGGACACTTGGGAAACAGAAATGTAAAATAACAGCAAATCTTTAACCTGCCTGTTGTCTGAACTAGATCAAACAGATGGAAAAACCTGACAGTCCTCAAGTGCTCATTTTTTGAAAAAATTAAATATTTATTTGTACCTGCCATGTGCCGAGAGCGAATGTGGTCAGAGGGACAAGGAGAAGGCCCCATTTCAGCAAGGTATCCTCTCCAGATGTGTCAGCAGCTGCTGTAGTACCTCGTGGTCTGCAGAACCTCAAACAAACATCTACAGAAAACCAGAACAAGGAACAGTATTCAGAGAAGAGATGCCAAATTCCTGCAGAATATATTACGTCTTGGTACTTGGGTGAAACAGAGCAGAAGCCCAGACAAATATTTTCTTACCTTTAGTCTTTTGAACCAGACCAGAACCTCCTTTAGTTAGGGGATATCCAAAAAATGTTCTTCTGATCAAGCACTGTGATGCCTACACAGAATAAGAAAGATCCTTTGTAATGTCGCTGCTTTATAAAATTTGTATTTAGGTGATATCAGTGAACTTGATGACTGCGTGAAATATTGCTTATCCATTGATTTAAGTCTCAAATGATCAACTACCTGTGAAACACTATGGGTTAGGCTATAATTTAAATGAAATAAGATAAAAATTCCGTTAAGGAGCTGCCTATAGCACAGCAATGAACTTCCATCCACACTATCAGGAAACACACACCAGCTTAATCTATTCTTGACAGAAATAAGGGCCTACAGGGGACAGGATCAGGGGAGGGGACGAAGGGACGGGATCAGGGAATACGATGAAGAGATAGGATCAAGGGACTGGATCGGGGTCAGGGAACTGGATCAGCGAACTGGACAAGGGACAGGAGAGGGGACTGGATGAGGGGACAGGATCAGGAAACTGAAACAGGGGACTGGATCAGGTTAGTGAATTCGGGGACAAGATGAGGGGACAGGGTCAGGAACTGAATCAGGGGACAGGGTGAGGGGACAAGATGAGTGTACAGGATGAGGGGACAGGACCGAAGGGCAGGATCAGCGGCTTACCCGTCCCGGCCCCGCTGCCCCGAGCCNCAGAGGGTTCTGAGGGGATGGGGTCGCCCTCCCTGAGGGTCCGTGATGGGGCCGGACCGCGAGGTACTCGATGGGCTCAGCCCCAGCGAGCTCCTGCCCCGAGGTGTTTGTCCAGCGCTGGAAGGCGGTGGAAAGCCGGGGAGCGGAGCGCTGGTCTGTCCTGCCCTCCCCAGCCCTGGGATGGATACGGGAAGGGTGGTTAGACATTGGAAGGGGCTGCCCAGGGAGGCGGTGGGGTCCCCATGCCTGGGGAACGAGTGGTCGTGGCACTCAGTGCCATGGTGTGCTTGACAAGGTGGGCATCGGGCATAGGTTGGACTCGATAATCTCGGAGGTTCTTTCCAACCGAATTGATTCTGAGATTCAGTGGGCTAAACCCCCGGGTTTCTTGACCATTAATGGTTTTTTCAGGTGAGGTGCAGGCTGACAGGACATGAGCTGCCCTGTCGTCTGTCGGCGCTGCAGGCTTACACCAGCGGCAAGAAGTACCAGCGGCTCATAAAGGCAGCCAGAGAGTTCGACTATGGCACGTTTGAGCCCCACATAGTGCCCAGCACAAAGAATTTGTACGTATTCTCCCTCCTGTGTGTTGTGCTTTACATTTGGTTCAATCTCAGACATAAAGTGGTTAGGCTTTACAAAGTTCTTAGGTCTTTATGGATTGGGGGAGACTGGGAAAGACTTTATGAAGTATTTATCAATTTTGAGCAACTTGCAGTTCTTGTAAGTAAAAAGTTCTGAAGTCATAGCACATTTTAACTCTGTTGTTGGCCCTTTCTTTGTCTGTCAGACACCAGCTGTTCTGCAAGCTCACCCTCAGACACATCAACAAGCTTCCAGAGCACGTCCTGCGTCACGTCCAAGGGAAGCGCTACCAAAAGGCCCTGAAAAGGTGTAAGTAGCTTTTCTGAAGCTGTGCCAAGCTGCATTTCTTTCCTGTTGAGATTCCAGTGTATCTCTCTGAAGGTGGTGAGACAGCTTTGTTTAAATTGACAGCAGTCTGTTACTATGTGTCCTCCTCAGCCAGGAAGGAAGGTTTCAGATATAGGGAGCAATTGGCTTCTAGCAAACACCTTGAAAACATCCTTCCTTAAGAGGATCAGCTCTAAAACTTGCCCAGGGAGCGTGATTCATGTGTCCAGCACAATCTGTGTTAACATCTTCCCTGCTCCATAGTATTGCTATTGATCATGTGGATGTCTGTCTGGAGCATGCTGTACTTTTGAGTTGCATTTCCTACAAGCTTGAGCTGGGAATGGGGCTGGGCAGCTGATGAGTGCTGCCTGACCCTCACTCTTAGATGAAGAATGCCAGAGGGAAGGAGTGGAGTACGTCCCTGCCTGCCTGAGACAGAAGAAGCAGCGGGCACAGCACCCTGATGACCAAACAAACGGGAGCAGGCAGCCTCACAGGAAAGAGGAGTTCTGGGAGCCAAAGTCCAGCGAGGAAGATGGAGAGGAGACAGATGACAGCATGAGTGACCTGTACCCACGTGAGTGAGAACCTTGGTGTCATCCATGTCCTCAAGGGAGTCGGGTGGTTAATTGCCTCCTGGGTTCTTTACACTGCTGCCTGGTGCTGGTGTGCCAGAGGCTCCTGACTTCATCCAGTTGGGAGTCCTTGGGTTTTGGAAAAGCTTACCACCACCGAATAGGAAAGAGTAAATGCTAAGTAATAACAAGTTGGATCATGGAGGGTGTGATACAAGATCCACTTTTGGGATTTGCTGTTTCAGGGATCTCCACTTTAATTGTTTCTCAGCAAGTCCTTGACAGAAGGTGGTCAGGCTGTTCTGCTTAGATCTGGAGGTGGAAATCCACCTTGCTGCAGGAGCAGGGGTGTAACACATGGCACCACCTGTGCTGACGTTCCCAGAATGGGAACAGAAAGAGCACCAAGGCACATTTCCAATAAAACACCAGCATGTTTATTTCCAAAGTATTTCAGTAGTGACACGTGTATGCCTGGTGACTGGAAGCAGCTTTAGAGCAAAGTTAGGGGAGGCAGAGGGAACTGATTTTGAGCTAAATCTTTTTTAGCTGCGCTCTTCCCAGAAAAAAACCCATCAGCTCCACAGACCACGAAGGGCAGCGAGGACTTTGTGACAGACAGCGAGGACGACGGGGCCAAGCAGAATGGAGAGCATGGGGCAAGGAGGGACAGCAGCAGAGCAGCTGGCAAGAGAGGAAAGGTGGGAGTCATCCCACTGCCTGCAGCAGAACTGGGTGTGGAGCTGGGATCCCATCCCGTAGGTGTTCCAGCTATTCCTGTCTGGGAATCAGCAGAAGGTGCAAAGCTGTTCAGAATAGATTTTTCCCTGTGTGCCAGACAGTGACTTGCATCCCGAGGTGTGAATTCCTGCCAGGCAATATTTATCCTGGCTGGGGTAGCGAGGGATGTTCCTGTACAAAGAACTCATCTTGGGTGGGATCCTGCCCCATACACCATCTTAGAAGGAAAGCTGATATATGTCCTGTGGGTTCTGTAATTTTTCTCCAAATACACAAAAAACCTGAACTGTTTTGCAGTCAGTGTCCCTCTAGACCATTTTTTTCCCACTTTTGAGGCACTGCCTTACTTTACAAATATGTCAAACTAGAAAGTTAGGGCTGGATAAAGTTTGGATTCATTGCTGCAGGGAGTCTGTCAGTTTTCATCTAATGAACCCATCAGAAAGGGCTGCTGAGCTGCAGGATCCTGGCTCTGTGAGCAGACTTGAGCTCATTCTGCCTGTTGAAGGAGATCACACTCAGTTTCTGCTTAAGCTGTCTCAGGCAAGGCTTGATCTGGATGTTGAAAATAAGCTGATTAACTTTTTTTTTCTCTACAGAAACAGACAGGCCCTTTAAAGAAGAAATTCAAGAGCCACCATCGAAAACCCAAAAACTTCAAGAAAGCAACCAACGGGAAATAAATTCTATGATAAATACCTGGCCTGAAGCCTGTTGTGTAACAATTCCAGTGGGAGCACAGGGTGAAGTGTCTGCCCATTCCAGTTAACTGTTACAAGTGTGGAGGAATTAAGTTGCATTCCAAGAGCTTCAAGCTAGCCCCACACCAAGGGAAGGATGCCTGCTGCATCCTTCAGCTCAGTTTTTTACAGAAAGTTGTTTTTTGTTAGGCAGGAAAGCACAGCAGCTCAGTGGTGGAGCATCACCAGCCACACACGCCAAGTGGATACAAAGATGCCATTGTTTTATTTTGATTGTTTTCAAAAATCAAAACATTTTCAAACACAACTAAGGTACAAAATACAGCATAAAATGAGAATTTATACTTATTTCTTTTTTTTTTTTTTCCACATAGAAAGCAAAAATATATTCAGAATGAATTCCAGAACACTTTGCAGAGCCAATTGGTAGCTGACATCCTGCTTGTGAGAGCTTCTCAGCCATGGGGAGAGGTCACTGTATTTCTGGGAGATGCACAAGTACAGCAGTGTATGTAGGAAACCAGAATCTTCTGCATCAGGACTCACAGTCAATAAGTCTGCATGTTGTGCTGCCTAGAAGTATCTGATAATGCCCTCCACCTAACTGTGCCCCTGGAACACTGAAGCATTCCTGCTGCAGGGGACAGCAACAGTTCCTTTTCTAGGGTTTTTTGTTGGAAAAGGGACTTGATTTTCACAGAGGAAACTGGTCAATATTTCAGACTACTCTGTCATCCAGCTCCTTAGTCAGACAGGACACAAGGAAGTTGAGAAAGACAAGGGGCTACTTGCAGGAGAGGTTTCTGTCATTTATAAATACTATGAACATCAACAGCAGTTCAGGTATCTGAGAGTGGCTGCCTTGATCAGTCTGGAACCGTTTTAAGACCTGCAGTGAAGCAGTGAAAGCTTCTTGTGCTGCAGACCTGTGACAAAGGACCAGTTTGTTTAGCCAGGAAGAGTCAGGCATGTGGAACACTTGAGGTGAAGATTTCTCTTGCAAAACTTGAAAAGAAAGCCATCAGTGACCTGACCTTAATGCTGAATTCCCCTCCCATCAATCTGGACACGGGGGTTGGACTAGATGATCGCCAGAGGTCCCTTCCAACCCTAAATATTCTGGGATAGCAACTGGCTTCCTCCAGCAGCAGCACATCTTGCCCTTACAGAGGCTATTATCCCCTTAAGATGATGAAATCACTGGTTTAACTTCCATCAGTGCTCTTTTATTTTTCATTAGTTCTTTCAGCCCAGTTCTCTCTCCTAAAAAGCAATTGTTTAACTGAACTGTCCAGGTGAGTGTCCTTATCAGGAGACCCTGGGGAACAGCTCCCACTGGAGATGTTCAGCTGAATTCCTCCTTGAACAAAGAGCTGAGCATCTTCCTCAGGGGAGGCAACAGAGCAAGGAATCAGTGTAATGCTAGAAGTTGGTAGGGCTCATGCTGTCTAGAAACTCCTCCACAATCTAGTGAAACAGGTTCACACCTAGTTGACTAAGAGAGGATGAAACACCTCCCCTGAGCAGCACTGAGCATGGTCATGGCACAGAGGTCATGGCACTGAGAAGCCAAACTGGGCCTTCCCCTCCTCACCCTCCTGGGGAAGGTCCATCCCTGGCTGCTTCTCCACTGCCCAGGCTTTGCACTCACATTCCTCAGCAAGAAACAGAGTTGGGAATGGGGGCCACTTCCACATTTCGACCCTGCACAGCTCAGGGTGGTCTGAGGTGGCAGAGGAGGGACTGTCCTGGAGAGCTCAGCAGCCCAGCTCTTCAGTCAGCTGGGACTTTTACAGCCAAGACACTGACAGAAGTGAATCTAAGAAGCAAAGACTACAGATTAGGAGATTGACTGCTCTCATCTGGCAAGT
Source organism: Hippolais icterina (assembly GCA_013400075.1). Taxonomy (NCBI): domain Eukaryota; kingdom Metazoa; phylum Chordata; class Aves; order Passeriformes; family Sylviidae; genus Hippolais; species Hippolais icterina. Next base: position 108,297 of record VWYN01019887.1, read on the forward strand.
ACTGAGTGCACAGAAAAGGGGAGTTTCTGTAATTCTCAAGACATTTTCACCAATAACCTGCAATTCAAATATGAATTTGGGGCATATACGGATGGAAGCTGGTTAATAGCAGAAAGGAGCTTTTATTATGGAACCTGCAGCACAACTTGGCTCCCTTCTTGGGAATTGAGGAGGGGCAACTTTTGGGGAAAGAATGTAGAATAAGGAATTCTTTTGGCACAGAATTTCCACAGAATCTAACGTTCTGTCTCCAGGATTATCTCCCCCACTTCCTTTAAATCTGATTAGCAATACAGGATTCATGATTAACAATACAGGATTCCCCCTTACTCCCCTCAAGGGCAGAACTGGGATATGTTAGAAAATCCTCTCCCTTTTCTTACCCAGAAGGGTGACAACTACTTCCAGGGTTTTCTTTTTGCTTTCTGTTCAGGAAAGACCTTTCCCTGTTAAACAAAAGGGAATTACAGGCCTCTGAGCAGCAAAATAACAGTGATTTTCTGGCTTTTGATGCTGCTTTCCACCTTGATAAGCAATGCTATAACCAGCAATGGAACGCCTTATGCACAAGACAGTTTTGAAAAGGGCAAGAAAAGGGATCCACTTTTTTAGTTACAGCTACAACCCAACACCACACTGAATGATCCAGCTGTATCTGCTCACCTTTCTGCAAATTTTAAGACATTGCTGACATTCCAGACAGCAACTGTTCTACTGCAATTCACTGAAGCATCAGCAAAATGCAGGTTCCTTGGGTTAGTTCCAAATCTAGGAAGTTAGAATAAGCCTAGGCAACATTCCTTGAAGAAATAGGATTTTATCTATTGTATTACTGGTGCCACAGTAAATCAAATTCGAAACATCTGTGCCTTTTATAGGAAGGGGGCATGTACGTGTAAAATGCTGGCAGTTTTTGTTGAATCCATAGAGAATCAGTTCTGGACTTAGTACAGTATGTCCCAAGAAGTGTTGCTATTCCTGTTACCACTCTTTTTTCTTCTCATCCATGGAGACTCCACCGGGACCCAGTGCAACCACGAGGAGGAGCCCTCCAATGACAGACATGGTCTGGAAGAAATCGTATTTGAGGAAGTCGTGCATGGGCTTGTAGGCTGGGACGGTCCAGAAGGCATTGAAGTAGATATTGATGCCAAACAGCCAGATGACCAGAGTCAAGGCAGCCAGCTTAGTCTTGAAGCCAATTGCCACCAAGATAATCAGGGCTGTGCCCACAATGTTCTGCAGAATCTGCAAGGAATAAAGCCATGAAAAAAAGCCATGAATTTACTTACACAGTTCTTAAATAGATACACCAACATCAGAGCAGAGCTTGGATAAGTTCAGATGTCTTGGCATAGATAATCTAATAACTTTTTCTAAAGTATTCATTTTAGTTATAGATGTCAATAAGCATTGAGCAGATCCTGCAGCCCATCTGGGCACTGGTGCTACATTCTAGTCACTCAACTCATACTTTCATGCTGGGATACTTACATAAAAGAAGTTCATGTCAAAGTGTAGCAGTGTCATGAACATGAGGACGAGCAGCACACGACCCCCCAGCTGCATGTACTGCTTTGGGGAGCTCTCCCTCATGGTGGGGACACCAGCAAACATGCTCTTCCCCTCCGAGCGAGACTCAGCCAGAAGCAGCAGCAAGCCTCCCCCAAGGGCAAGATTCCTACACAAATGGGAAAAAAAAAAGTAGTTTAGTACAGCTTGCACTGATCTATATCTGGAAAGTCTTATCTGACAATTTCAATAAGGATCTAAGTGAGAGTGAGGAGTGACTTGCTCTGCTCTGTGGGATGTGTTGGTCTGTGTTAGACTCCCCAGCCCCAGCAGCACTGAGCACACCAAGGATCTGTGGGAACACAGCCTGCCAGGCAAGTCCAGCACCCACCACTCAGGCACAGTTGCTTCAGTGGCTGTTACAACATGAATTTAGTTGTGCTCAAGTTATTCTGTACCCCAGGTTTAGCCATATATGCCAAAGTAGTTCAGAGGTTGCTTTGAGAAAACAGAGCAGCAGCACTGCTGAAAAGTTACACATTGACAGGGCTGTAGTAAGCCCAGAGTGCAGCTCCTGTGCTGGCCTCCCCTCAGAGGGGTGGAAAGGCAACAGCCAGCCATCACTCAGGGCCTGATTGGAGAGCTCATGTTTATAATCTTGCCTTCTTCTTAGGGAAGGTGTTAAGGGGTTTAAAATCCCAGAAATCATTCCAGTGACCGCATACTGTAGTTTTCTCAGAGGACTGCTTCAGTCATGCAGAAGCAGAGTTGCTGTTTCACCCATTTAGAAAATAAAAGCAACTCTGATCAAGTGCAGACGGTTGAGCTCTCAGCCAGGTTAGCAGCAGAAGCATTTGGATCCTAGTGGGTTAGGATTAGTCTTTCCCTTCCTGAGCCTGCTGTCTACAGTTTAGCACAGACTCTCCTGATTCTTCAAGAGCTGTCATTTCCTCTTTAATGTAAATGCATCACTTGGAAAAACTTTCTAGTAAATACTGTGTACAAATGTCATCTCCTCTGCCATCAAGTGTCAGTTTTCATTCTGTTTCCATAAAAAGTTCCAGAAGCAGGCATACCTACCTCATCAAGAACTTCAGGTCCCATAGAATGCTGTATGCAATAGTCTAGGCAAAGAATAAAGCAGGTTAAAACACCATATAAATGACACTGAAGTTCTGAATTTCTGCTACAATCTCAGGACTGTATCAGCCACAGGAGAATTTGATTATAAATACAATATAGTGAGGAAAACAAGGTAATTACATCAGTGTGGTCCAGTGAGTCTGTGTAACACAGAGAAGGGAAGACAGAATTTGATTTGTGCTTTATGCACCCCAAAAACTCCCTGTTTTTGTAGGGGAAGGATGCTACTAGCTTAGATCCTTTGTGATGGGAACACAGCTGAAGGCCAAAGCAAGTTCCATATTTGGCTCATTGACTGACATCCAGGTAAATTGCCAGTTACTTCTGCTAAATTGGTCAAGGTCAAGTATTGAATGAATGTCTCCAAGCTGACTAATTGCAATTACATCTATTGGGCACATCAGGAGAACAGAAGCAGCAAAATAGTTCAATGCCATCAAGGACTGGCACTTAGCCAGGGTGGAGAAAAATTCCAGGGTTGCAAGTTATATTTAAACATGTTGGGAGTGCTGGGGCTAAGAGAGATTTGAAAGGTGCAGTTTAGAAGGGATGAAGATTTAAGCCTCCTACCTGTAACGCTATAATTCCAAACAGTCCAAAGCAGGCATATTGCACAAAGTTCCTACTCAGCACCAGGATACAGCCACCTGAGATGGGGAAATTGAACAGAGTTACACTTGGAAAAGTTCCTGCAGGAATGCTAACTTGGATTTTTCTTTTTCTTTTGTGAGATAACTGTTAGGGCCATCATGCTGTATTGCTTGAAAGGATGAAATCCAAAACCTTTCTCCAATCTTCCATCAGAAAGCACCAACAGCCTTAGTTACTTTGACAAGACGACTGGCAACTGCATTAAATTGAGGTGACCCTCTACACAAAATGGTGAGGGCAAAAAATCTAAATCCAGACACAAGATAAGAAACTGGCAATCAGGAACAATAAATCAGGAACATAATATAAACAGAACAGGATTTTTCCTCTCTCCATTTCTGACAGCCTGAGCCCACCCAGCACACACATAGCAGTGCACTTCTTCCCTGGAACTTATTTTGGTTCCCAGGCTTTGGAAAAATTTCTGACACAAGCACCTCACTAAGGCTTAAATGTACCCTCCACAGAGTAAAACTTTGCCTTGGAGGTGAATGCCCATGAATACAGGAGGCTGAGAAAGTCTCAACATTGCCCTGTTTAAGAGAACAGGAGTATTTAATTTAGAGAACTCTGGGTGTGGTTTGTATTTATGGATGCATGTACAGAACTGAAACCAGATTGTCCTGATGGATTCTTGGCATCTCTGACTCAGAGGCAGCGTGTCACAAGAAACTCTCTACGGCTGCTTCCAGGAAAGGCTGAAGCAGGTCAGTTCAGAGCTCTTTTCATTCAGCCCATGTAGTACTATCAGTCCTGAGCTGTCAGGGGCTATTAGGAAATCAGTGAGGCATCCCATGCTGCCAGCATTCCCAGGGCTGCAGCCACGCTGGAGTGCTCTGCCTGCCCCTGAACAGCCCCAGAGCCACTTACTCAGCTGCCCAAAGAGGTTTAGGAACACAAAGATGGAGGCCAGGAAGTAGCCACAGTTCCACGTGCCGTCGATGTAGTCCCTCTGTTCACTCCACTGGAACCACATGCGGATGCCATCCTCCAGGAAGGTGCTGATGAGGCACAGCCGGGCCACGTGGGGCAGGTACTGCTTCGTCACCCTCAGGAACTGCAGGGGCACACAGGGCATTAGCAGGGAAGGCAGGGAAAGGGACACTGCAGGGATAACTGAGCCCTGCTCTCTGCCGACTGAGGTCAGCAGCTCTCATGCACTCAGGGTCACCGACATCCAGACAGAAACTGGGACTTGGATTTAATGGAATGCTTCTTCACCCACTGGGAGCAGCAGGGGAAATCTGTTGTCATTCTCCACTGGACTAGGACTTGGAAAAAAGCAGAATCCAGCAGCACATTTCTGTGTAGCAGGAACTGTGCTTTGATGGAACTCTCACTAATGAAGGCTGACCTTGGTTTTAGTTTCTCTATCTCAGGGTTTCATGTTACAGCTCAACTATCAGATAGCCCAGAGCTGAAAGGGCAATCCTGCTCCCACCCCTGTGCTCAGGCACTCACCACCCTGGAACAACCCTCATTAAGGGAGCCAGGCTGATAGAAGACAAGTTCTGTACAGATTAAAAAACATGACTAATTTTTTTGCCAAGCTCGTTCCCTCCAATAGCTCAGTGCAAACAAAGCTCATGTACTCGAGCAGCAGCAGATCTTAGCTCTACATCACCACTGCAGGGAATTGCACCCTCTATCCTCTAGACAGGTTTTTACTTCTATCAAAAGGAGCATCATCTGCAGAAAGGAAACAGACCTTTCTAGCCACAGTTCAGTGCAGTGGCTAAAAGGAAATGATATCATCATGCAACACATGCTGAGCTTTAGTTTGTGGGAATGGAAGATGTATCTGGGCCCCTTTCATCTTGCAGGCTCCTGGATCAGTTTGCTCTGCAATTACAATAACTAAAGGAACAAATACAAAATTGCCAAACTGAGTCTAGATGGTCCTGTTCCCTAGGGCTGTGGGGTGCACAGCAAAGCTTACTGCCTCTGGGTTAGGACAAATATTTAATTGTCAACCCATTTTCTAGGCAACACTGGTTATTACTTAATTGAGACTTCCAGCAGGAAGGAGACAAAAGCCATTTCTGACAGTTTATTCCTGCCAGCAGCAATCAGTCAATACTAAAGGCTGTGCAAATGACAAGCCTAGCTCACTGTGCAACTATAGATTATCACAAGAAAAAAAATCAGCAAACATCCTTAATAGTCAATTAAATAGTTAATATTGGAACAAACTGCACTGTTGTACTGCCTGTATCCAGAGTCTAAGGGTCAAAATTCACCTTAATCAAGTGCATTTTAAGTGCAGCTGTACTCTGCCTCCAGGCTGCCACTTCAGGCTTTTTTAAGCCATGTCAACAGTTGGATGAATGAGTCAGAAGAGAATTTCTGATCTTTGTCACTCACTGAATGAGACACACGTCTTGGTTTACAGCTTTCCTCCCTCCTGGGTTTCACTGTGAGGTCGAGGAAACTTGCTGAGGAATACTAAGAATAAAGTCCTCTCAAAGCAGAAGTCGTTTGTAAGATACAGAACAAGCAACTTTGGACTAGAAAGAAATGAAAGAAGACAAGTGCTGGGAATCTGTAAGGAAAGGATAAAAACAGTGCTGTGGAAAGGCTGAAAAAAGCAACAGATAGTAGAGAATATCTTCCTCCAGGCCTCATCTTTGCTGTTTTGAAGTGGGAGCTGATCTCATTTTCCCCTTCCCTGGAACCATGAACAGCACAGGTGATGGATCCATGAAGACATTGAACATTTACCTTTCCTCTTGGCATACAGAGGGAATTTAACACTGGCCATTAAACATGAGTGCACACATCCAATGGGCTCCAGACAAGTCAGAGAGGCTGCAGCCTATGGCAGCTCCAGTGCTGAGCAACCTCATGGCACACACATCATCCCTGGGCACCCACAGCTCCTGCAGCTGCACTCAGAGTGAAGCCCCTGTACACAGCAAGCTCAAATAAGCTTCAGAAACAGCCTGTAGGAACAAAAACCCAAGCCAAAGGAACTAGGAAATCCAGAGAGAAAGGAAGAGAACGACTACATCATAACTACAGGAAGAGAATGTAACAGGCATCAAGTGATTTCACAATTAGAGGATCTGGGTGTAAATCACTCAAGTAATTTAACTAAAGATGGAATAAATTACAAGAAATATGAGAGCTCCAGCAGTGGGACTCAGTGAACAGCACCAGTCACCCTGGGTTTGGCCCTGCACAGCACCAGCACTGTGTGGCTCAAAGGCTGCACCCTGAGCCCACTTCCTTTAAGATTTACACAGATAAACTGGCACATAAGGGAAAATTGGTGGCTTCAGTTTGATATCTGCAGCTAAGAAATGGGACCTGAAACACACCCTGCACTGAAAGCAACACATCCAAATCCAAACTGCTGGCACTGATGGAGGTGGCAGCATTAAACTCACAACATCAAATAACTAGGGTTTTTTCTGCTCTGGGCTTTGCATCAACTGCTCTCCACATATCCTGCTTCCTTGGAAGAGGTGAAACATCATGAGAAAAGACAAGAAAATGCTAAATAAAACTATTTTAAAGCAGAACAGCTGGTTCTGTGTTGGCAACCAAGTCACTGACATATGCCAGAGGGGCTTTGTGTTGCCACATCCCCCCTAATGGGATTAGGAAGGCAAAGATAGATTTAAATGCTCCTTTAAGTTTAACAACCAAAGATGTACAAGAAGATCCAGGGATCCCTTAATCAAAGCTCTACTCAACTCCCCATTCTTCTAAAGGAGGACTGAAATTTTCAAATCCATAAAGGCCTGACCAAAAGAGAGGCAATAAAGTGATTCATTTTGACCCCACCTCCAACAGTTTCAAATTTGCTGAAAGTCCACTCTATTTTGATAAAAGTACATATACCATGGTACAATTACAGGTATTTTAAGTCCAATAAATGGACATGAGTTGGCAATTTTTGAAGGTGTGTTCTGCCCAAGCACAAAGCCTTTTCCTGTGTATTCTTGGACCAGGGAAGTTCTGATTATGGTGAGGAACAACACACTGCTCTCTATACAGAAACCCTCCTGAGCTGCACAACATTATTAGTCTAAAGCTTCTAATAAGGTACATCCCAAATATCTTGAATACTTTTAAGGGATTGCGTAGTTCTGGGAGAACAAATTTCTCCAGCAGCCTGGGACACAACTGATCTTCCCTAGGAGAGGATGCTCAATCCAATGGCATAGAGAAAAATCCCTTTTTTCACCAGCTTGGATACATTCACTCAAAGAGATCCCACTCCAAAATCAAAGGGACAGCAAAACCTATCACATTCATTAGGCCAGTGCCTACAAAGCACTGCAAAAACTGGGAACAGGCTTTCCTACTTATTTCCAAAGGCAGGAAGAGGGCTCTGACCCACTAGAGCATTGCCAGCAATATTAAACAGGTTTTTAATTGCAGGAAGATTTCTCAGTGCTTTTCCCTTCTGAAGTGTGCTTTATACCAATTCCCTTTTTCAAAAGGCTATTTATTAATGAAACCTTTAAAATGGTACTTTTAGTAATTTAATACATTTTATTATCATTCCTTATGGGAAAATTTTTCCCAGCCTAACCAGACCAGGCTGCTTGGCTTATAATGATAAACAATGAGTGCACTGCCATGACAAAGTTCTAGAGAACATTTCCAAATTCAGTTTTTTATAATCTAACTGACAAAGTTCGGACTAACAATGAAATGCCTTCTTCTCTCTTCCATTTTCTGCAAAATAGGGTATTGAGGACAAGAAATAATGGGTTCAAACTGAAAGAGGGGAAATGTAAGCTAGAAATTAGGGAGAAATTCCTCCCTGTGAGGGTGGGAGATCCTGGCACAGGGTGCCCAGAGAAGCTGTGGCTGCCCCATCCCTGGAAGTGTTCAAAGCCAGGCTGGACAGGGCTTGGAGCAACCTGGGACAGTGAAAAGTCCCTGCCCATGGCAGGGGCTGGAACAAGATAGGCTTTAAGGTCCCTTCCAACCCAAATAGTTCTGTGATTCTATATCAGAATTATCTAGACAACATATATCAGCATTTATCTTGGAGAATTAAATAAACTCCCCCAGTCTGGCTCTCCCTTGCAGCCCTCACTGCTGTGCAATGACTCAATAGTCTCCTCACATTTTTGTCCACAAATCTTCTTTTTTTTTTTTTTGAACAGTGGAAATACCAAGCACCCACATTCCTAAGGATTTATTCCTAAAGATTATTTCAGACACTAGGAAAGTTGCCTGAGATCTGCTCCCTCTTAGGAAGGGATTACAAAGGAGAGACAATCCTGAACACTCCCTGCAGGCACTAGATACAGCTATTTTCAGTACTTGATGGCTGAACTGAAGGCGTTGGTAAGAAATATTTTAACAAAAATCACTAAAAATGGGCTTAATTTCTAAGTATGTAAATTGTTGAATTAATAACACTGGGCTGATGTTATAGTGTCCCCTCCACAGCAATTCCTTACAGCTGAGAGCAGCCTGTTACCAACACTCTCATCCCCAGTATTGCTCCTCACTCACCTAAACGTGGAGATAACTGAACCAAGTGAAAAAAAAATTCCACAATTTTTTCTCCTGCCAGTTCAGCTCCCCAGTTCAACGACAAAAGTGCTGGTGAGAGAGAAAAGGGGAATGTAGCCTTGGGAGAAGTAGGACAAGCCCTTTCACTGACAACTGGCTGTCTGGCAAGCTTAGCTGCCTGTAAGACAGTGCACTAGTTCACCTCTGGATTAAGAGCCACTTATTACTGCTGAGTATCTTGGCATCTAGGGCATAATTTGCTAATTCAAAGGGAAATTACAGCATCTGAGAAAAGCTAAGCTTTACCGTTTGAATTTAAGGAACAGATTATTCTTGCTTTTGTAAGAGACATTCAGGATTTCCTGACAAACCATGGAATTAGCTCTAACATTCTCCCACAGGGGTTTTATGCTACAGAAATTAACACTCATTATGTGTTGAGCACTAGTACAGAGAGTGGAAAAAGCAAGCACACCACTGAGAGTGCATTCAGCTCTCAGAACAGTCATTGTCCAGCCTCCACCAGGGGAGTTTCAACACAATTTCAGTCCAAACATTCCAAGTACTTTTTTAAATCCAAGATGAACTAACAGGTCCTGTAATGCCAAGTGTTAACTCCACAATATATACCAAAGGTTAGTGTTCAGCAAGTCACTCCTGACTGGAGTGACACTGAGCTTTAGCAGCACAGACAGCACTGAAAGGTTCTGATTGAGCTAGCAGACAGAATTACCAGGAGTTTACTACTTAGAACACCATAAAAATTCTTTTGCAATCTGATGGTAAGAGTAGCAAAGCCCTAAATTCTGCAGCTTAAGGCAAGACTCATCTTTAAACAGGATGTGGCCAAGCACAAGTAAATTTGTGCCATTTAAAACTCACTTCAGGAGGAGGCAAACTACATTTAAGCTGGACAAAAGAGCTTTCAGCAGAGTGAAAAAAGGGGTGCTAAGGACATCTAGAAATAACCCCACAGGAATAAATAGAGAGGTGTTATAAAAAGGTCAGGACAAGCGCTGCAAATTTTGGCAAGTAATGTGAACACTGCAGTGATGGTTTACTTTCTCCTCTAAAAGGAGCAAGAGGACAAGGTAAACAGAATGACCAAGACAACCCAGATATCCCTTAAACTGAGTATTCCACAAGAAGCTCTGTCTCTAAATCAAGTCTTCCTTCTTCCATCTGGGGGTGGGGAGGAAGTGCAGAACAGGTTTTCCCAGTGAAATCAGCGAAAGACACAGAGGCAGCACAGCCCCCTCAGAGCTGTGACGTGTTATCGTGCACCACACAACTCACACTAAATCACAGCAGTTGTAGAACCAGGCAGAATCAGATTTTCCAGTCAATTTGCAGAATATGATTACTTGCTGCCTCTTATTGTCGATTAGATGAATCACCATGACTGTGAAGATCTTTGCAACACCATCCCCAGCAGAGCAACTACTTACACTCAAAATAATCCTGTTGTCAGACATTGTAAGAGATCACAAACTTCTATTTAACAGAGAAATCACTCGGGCCTCCACTGAAATAAACGTAAGAAGGTTTACAAGACAACATCAGCTTGTTTGCTCTCCTTTTACCCCAGTTCTGAGCACAGCACCACGGTGCTGACCAAGCTTTTCCAGTTTGGGCTTCCAGACATGGGTCAGGGTTTCACGTAATCACAGAATGGTTTGGGTTGGAAAGACCCTAAAACTCATCTTGTTCCAAACCCCTGCCATGGGCAGGGACACCTTCCACTATCCCAGATTGCTCCAAGCCCCGTCCAACCCAGCCTTGAACTCTTCCAGGGATCCAGGGGCAGCCACAGCTTCTCTGGGCACCTTGTGCCAGGGCCTCCCCACCCTCATAGCGAGAAATTTCTCCTTAATATCCCATCTAACCCTGTCAGGCTGGGTAATTCTCCTGTCCCTGCCAGCTCACACTGGTTGCCCACACCCCTCTGTGCCCTCTTCACCAGCCGGGACGGCTTCTGCTCTCCTTCCACTTCATCCCTCCTGAGAGAAGCCCTGTCCCCAAGGAGAACTCCCTGTACGAGAGGCTCGGGCGCTCACTCGAGGGCAGGGGCGGCCGCTGGGCCTGCGGCGGTGGGAGCCAGGCCTGGGGTCCCCTCGGAGGAAACTCAAAGATGGAAACAGACTGCTTCCAGAAGCAGGTAGTGAGAAGGCAAAGTAGAACAGCTACAAATCGAAAGAAGAGAAACTTATGTTGCATATTGGGAAGGAATTCTTCCCTGTGAGGTTGGCGAGGCCCTGGCACAGGGTGCCCAGAGAAGCTGCGGCTGCCCCTGGATCCCTGAAAGTGTCCAAGGCCAAGCTGGACGAGGCTTGGAGCAACCTGGGATGGTGAAAGCTGTCCCTGCCCATGGCAGAGGTTGGACGAGACGATCTTTAGGATCTCTTCCAGCCCAAA
>VWYN01019887.1:122644-153043 GCA_013400075.1 Hippolais icterina
AACACACACACTAAAAAGCTGTGAATGTGTATGGATTGGAGTCCATCACATGGCAGACTCCCAGATTCTGATGAGAATTAGTGTGCAATTCTGATTTTCATGCCTGCCTGAAAACCCTTCTACAGGAGACCATAAGAAGCTGAAAGCCCTGACTTATTTATTTACAGATTTTTTTCAGTGCTTGGACAGAATTTTTGATGAGTTTATGGATATGTAATTGATTTAAATCATCCTATACAGCTTCAGATAAGATGCTTGATAGTGGTGGTTTGTTTTATTTGCTAAAACAACGAGCATGCTGTATTTTTAATGAAAGAAATCAAATACTGTCTCTTCTGTGAGAGAATAATCACCTCAGAACCCTTGTTTACTGTGAACATCACACCCACCAGTTTGGTTTTGTCTTTCTTACCTGCAAGCAGTTCAGCAATTTTAGTGCAATGTCTTATTGCAGGTCTCGTCTCCGTTCCTCTGCCTGGTAATGCAGCACTCAGGCCAAGGAGATCTTTCAGCTCTAATCGAGGAAAAGAGGCAGAAGTCAGAAAAGATAACAGACATGGTAAAAAGTACAGAAGAAGCACCTGTTTGAACTGAGAGACTTGTTGTTTTATGGTATTCCTTATTTCTAAAAATCTTCCTTAAAACCTTCAAAGCACAGGAGGGTGGTTTTGGAAACTCACTTCTGAAAGGTATTTGGAAGTTACTCTGTTTGTATTACACTTTCATGTCTTTTTCCCTCCACAGGTGGTTCAGAAGTTCCTGGGACAGATGGTGGATGCTTTGTTTTACATACACAAACAAAATATTTGGCACAAGTGAGCAGAGATCTCATCCTCTTTGCCTGACAGGCCTTGGTTCTTGGCAATGTTGGTTCAGCACAGTGCTCAGAGGCAGGGAATTTTACTCTTCCAAGTGGAGAAGTAGGGGGTAGAAATTCCAGACTTCAGGTTAGGGTTTTTTTTTTACTTCCAAAGTTACCTGTTTCCTGAGGTTTGTCTGGAATACTCCTGTGACTGAGGTATTATCTCTTGGTTTGTTTGGTTTTTTTTTTAATATTTGAAAAATTGTCCATCTCTGGTAAATGCTTACATTTTGGTGGCTGTGATGGACAAAGCTTGTGTATCTGAATAAGAGACAATCCTTGCATTCCATGCTCAGATCCATTTCTGTCCCAAGCACAAATTTTTAAGCATTTAGAGAGGAAAATAATTGTATTTTGATTGATTATCACTTGTATAATAAAAAAAACCTAAACCAACAAAACACAAACAAAAAATATCCAAACCAATTTCCTCCCCCCAAAAAACCTCGCTACAAAAACCAACCCAATCCTTCTGAAGGCTAAAGATGCAGGGAATTTCTAATTATATGTTATTAGACTCTAATTTCACAGGCTATCAGAAAATTTGTGTTGCAGAAATCTCAAGCCATCAAACATCCTTGTGACTGGTGAAGCATCCTTCATGCTGAGTGACTTCACTACTGAAACACTTATGAAAGATGAGCTGAAATGGAAAATAAGAGTGGAAGGTCGATATTTGTTTTGTTATTGTTTCTTTCCTACTGTATTTTTAAATTATTTCAGTTGTGGTAGATATTTTTAGACCTCAGAGAAAAATCAGGAAAGTGGGGAAAGTTCTCTCTCCTTTCTCTGCATTAAACTATTTGTCTTCTAAATAGGATTTTCATTGGCAGTTGTCTGCAGCATTCGTTTTGTTCACAAGTGAAAAATGTAGATATGTGTGTGTTTCTGCAGTCAATACAGTTGGATCCTTTTTAGCTTTGTCCTCAGGAGCATCTTAGAAAAATGTTCATTAGTTAGTGTGTTTTGTAGTTTTTGGAAGCACAATGTCAGCCATGTCACCACATGATTCCTGTTTCTACAGAAAGCAAGTCTTGGATGGCTCCAGAAACGTTTGGATTTTCTTTCACTGAGAAATCTGACATCTGGTCTCTGGGCTGTGTCCTCCTTGATATGATGAGCTGCTTTGTTCTGAACGTGTGTAAGAGTGATTTATTGGGGATTGAAAGGGTGCTGGGCTCATCAGGATACCTCTGAGTGTGTGAGAGCTCTCTGACACTGTGCTCTTCCCAGGCAGAAGAGAGAAATTCCTTACTGCAGGATGTCAGAGGGGGCAGCAGCTGCCTTGAGGGAGTCCTGACCCGGCTGCAGGATGGAGAAAGCAGCTATTTGCCTTTCTTTCCAATTTTATTGATGATGCTGCAGATTGAGCCCAGCATGAGACCCACAGCAAGGTGAGTTCTGGCTGCCTTCCCTTGATTTATTTGGTCCTAAACCCCTCCTGCCTCCACAAATTGGGAATGTTAACTGCTGTAGGAAAAGGTTGAGTTAACATTGCTTATCCTCCTGCCTCAACAAATTGAGTTATTAAAGACTTGATGTTCATTCAGAGTGGACACTGAGATGCACAGGTGTCCCTTTTTGCAGTTATACTATGAATTCATGTTATACACAATTTTATGAGCCTGAACTTGACACCTAAGCATGGCTTGTGCAATATGAGCTCTTTCTTGAGCTGCTTTGAAGGAAATTGTTTAAGTTCTGTCAAAAATAATCTAGTCTAGAAGTAATATTAGATTTTTTTATATCAAAATGAAATCGTGCCTGTAGATTTTTCTTTTCTAACTTGCCCATTGCAACTCACTGGTGCTGATTTTTGTCTCCTGAAATTCCAGGGATCTGGTCACTGTTCCATTTATTAGGAAATGCCTGATTTTTGCTGGTGACACCTCAATAAAACTGAAGAAGTCTCTGTCTCCCATAATAACAGATCTGCTCTTTGAGGGAGGAGTTGAAAGTGTTCTAGGTAAAAATGAGAATAAGATTTACATAAAAGTGATTTTCATAGGAAATAGACTCTTGCAGTCAGGATGTATTCTACTTGGAAATAATTTCTTTGACATTCAATTTACCTGAAATAAAATGGGATACTCTTTGGAGCAAGGATAACTATGCAGCTTCTTCTCTAAATTCCTAAGATTCTCAGCCATTCCTGCTGCAAAAGTTAAACAGAGTCAGAGGTCATTCCTCAGAAAATTTGGGAACTCCACTAATTTTGTTTGCATTGTAACATCTTTGCTAGCTTATGCCACAAAGGATCTGCTCCATTCTTTTCCTTCTAAGTGAGGAGCATGTTATTTTAATCTGAAAAGTCTATTGGAATAATGCATGTAAAGCTCCTATCCCTGCTCCGATTTAATGCTCCAACAGGTTCCCAAAAATATATATATAATGTCAAATACATTGTGAATTATTACACTTTGTAATATTGAAATGTTTAATGAGTTGGGGGAAAGTTTTCCTCTTTTCAACAATCTCAAATATCATTATTTTCATTCATATGGATTCACATCTTGCACAAAACAGAGGCAATTTGAGTGCTTTGTGTGTTTGTTTGGAATGGTTAGAAGAACTTCCTTGGTTTCTCAGAATTCATGCAGGCTTGCTGGGATATTGAAGATGTCCAGGCTAAAGGCATTCAGCACCTTGCCAGCTTTGTGAAGGATAAAAGTGGTAAGGCACTATTTGATCTATTTATTTATTTATTTATTCTGCTCCTTCCTTACATTTTGAAATAATAGAAAGGGAAAAACATTTTTAATGTCCACAAATGAGAATGATATTTCTCTACCTATTTCTCCAGACCAGTAGCTGATGGGATTGTGTTAGTACTTGTTCTGTACATGCTTTTGTTAACCAGCAGAGGGGTTTTACTGGATAAGAAAAATGGGCACTGGGGGAAAAAAACCCAAACCTGTGATATTTGAATTGGCAACAAAGTGACATTTGAGGAAGGTAATTTCCACCAGTCCTGGGATGACTTGGGGGTAATTCCTGGGGCTGCAAGGCTGGCAGAGCAAAAGGAAGCTACACATGGCTAATTCCTGTGTGTCTGGTAAAGCTGTGAGGGTGAAAGCTGTGTATTTTCTCCCAGAAACTGCCCATTTCTCAAAAGAAGCTTTCAGATCAAGGTTAATAATTCAAAGCACTGTGTTAAATCAGTCATAAAATGCTCTGTCCTTTGACAGCATTTTAATGCTGGCATTGGCTTAGGATATTAAAACTCAGGGTTATTCTTAGCTTTAATTGATAGGAGAGATTTCCCACACAGGTTAAAACAATTCACTCTGTTTTGTTCTCTTTGATTCAAGAACCTTTTCTCAAAAGATTTTTTCCCCCACAGCATTCCCCTATCTGCTAACATGCACAGAAGTGATCACTCATGCCATGAAGACCCACATAGATTCTCTGGATTTACAAGTAGAAGGCTGCACTTTGTTGCTTGAAATTCTTAGTCAAGGTACAATTTTAAGACTTCCCTTTTCTGCTGGGTCTTGTAAAGATTACTGAGCCCATTATCTGCTCCATTAACAATTTTAGGGGATGAATTTGAAGAACTAGAGGAAGTTAAGCAGCTTTCTTAGTTCTCATGGCCTTCCTTCAGGACTGGCATAGAAGAATTCTGTGTTAAGAGTTAATTTTAAATATAGGTACTGATCTTGTCCAACCACATTTGTTTTCATGTTATATGGAGTATTGCTAGAGGGCATAAATAAGACTCTTCTTGTTTTGGTGTTTAAATTTTAAACCATAAAAGTGGTTTTGGGTCTCTTGTGTGGTTCCTGCTGTCACTTTCATGGCAATTTACCCCAAAACCACCTGATGCTACGAGCTTCTAGATACTAAGAATTGAATTTCAGCAAATGAAAGCTTAAAGTAACTTTTGCTTATTTGATGTGAAGAAATGCTGTTAATTGAATGTTTTGCTATGCTGATTGCAGGGCAGGGGGTATGAGATTTCATTCAAATCCACTGAAATCTTTGTTCTATTCCAATGTTTGTGGTGACAGCTCTGAAGCAGGGGATGATGATGGCCCTGGATGAGAGTGTGGTCAGCTGCCTGTTACACACAGTGAGAAAACATTCTGAAAATGAAGAGTTCCTTTCAATGCTCTGCACATTATTGATGATGGTTTCAGCCAGTGGTGGGTCACCTTGCTCATTCTTTGGGGAATATTAATTTACTTTTACTTTTTGAAACAAGTCCAAGGCACAATGCAGAACTTGTGACTTCACTGAGAGGTGTGGCTTTATTATGAATTTAATTAATATAATAATATAAGTATATTAATTAAGCATACTAAATATTTTAAATATATTAACTAATTAAGTAACATTATAATTATTAATTTAATAGTGGTAATATTGGTAAGATTCACCAGGTATTGATAACATTCCTGAAAATTTAAGATACAATGCTGAGGCTTCAGGGATTTACAGGACCACTGTAATAGATACAATTCTGTATCTATCTGTATTTCCTCTTGGTTTGTAAACAAGTACAAACTCTGCAAATAGTAATGCTTGAGAAAATGAGGGCACAGAACCTGAATTCTATTTTGGACTCTGCCATGATGAATTGAAACTATTCTCCCTAACTTCTCTACTTTGTTTTCTTTTCTTCTGAACTTGTAATTGCTAAATATTTATAGTATTTTTAGTTGTTTTCAGTGTCAGTTCAACAGTCATCAAAGACTGTTTTTAGAAATGATTACAGTAGAATTTAGCAGCAAGGAGAATATCTTCAAAAAAATTATCAAAAAAAGTCATGTCTAACACCTAGCTATTTTTATCTAGTGTTTCCTAATTCTGAAGTTTAGTTTAAATCGTTGAAGTAGAAACAGGTGAAAAATGGTGATTTACACCCTCTCAGTTCTTTTCCTGCTCTGTGAATTCCAAGTCTCTGAGGAAAAGGAATGGCCAAGCATCCATTTGAAAGGATCGACTGTGTTAAGTGCATCTTGTTAAAGAATTTAGTCTGTTCTCTCGCTTCCTTTTGTCCAGCTGATGGGCTCATGTTACCGGTCTGTTATCTCAGTTTAAACACGCTCAGTGCTGCCTGCTCCGAGGCCAATGAGTGGGACAAAAATACCAGATTCTATAGAATTTCTGTGGTTTTCAGAAGTAGCTGCGGAGAACCTAAGGAAAGTTGGAATCATTCCAGACCTTCTGTCAATTTTAAGACGTTTTCTTCATAATGACAAGATCTGCTTCTCTTGCTGTGCCGTTCTCTGGAGCTTGGCTGTGAGTGGTAAGTAGAACACAGCGAGTATTGTGCTTGCACCCATGTGACTGAAGGGCAGCAGGTATTGAGTTAATTGAGTTCAGACATTCCTGTCCCTGGGATTGGATTTTCTCCCATTCTTGTTCCAGGGAGCTGGAGTGAGATGATCTTTAAGATTCCTTCCAAGCCAAACCAATCTGATTGTGTGATTCTGGAGAGTTGTTTCCACAGCACTGCTACAATCACTTTGTGATTCAGAGTTAAATTAGATAAAAATAAAAATTAATGCAGAGTTTTTTAGCAACCCTTTATGTGATAAGGCATCAAATTGGAGCTGTTCAGGCCAAGATGTGACCTGATTTTATATTTACTGATTTGTTTCTGTGACGTGTTCCTGTAGAGGTGTGTGGTGTTCTGATCATCCTGGAAGGCTGGAAGCACAGATTGTGCTCAGTTGCACTTGGTGTGTTTTGTTCCCTCTGTGCAGCAAATTACCCGTTGGATTTATAGGACAGCTGAATGAATCTCCATCCTGCAGCCCGGATTCTGTCAAAACTGTGGTTATTTCTGGAGGTTCCTTGCTGTGATCCCTATGCATAATTTAAATGACAAAGAACACTAGTTCCTGCAGAAGTTCAGCTTTCTCCAATAAACAGAATTATTTATTAGTCCTGTAGAACTTGGTTTGGTTCTGTACAATTTTGATTCCTTCCCTCTGCTGCCCTCCAGACTAAAACAATATTGCATTATTCCAACACCCGTTAAGGTTTTACTGATATAATTTGACATACAATGACATCATTACTCCATTAAATAACTCTGCCTGGTGCATTTCCTTTCTGTTAAGGTAATTCAGAGAATAATGCAGACCAAGCAGTGCTGGAAAGTGCTCTCCCTGTCACCTCTGCAGTGCTTCAGGAACACCTCCACAATGGAACCGTTGCAGAGTCTGCCTGCTCAGCTCTGTGGGCACTGGCACTCCAAGGTGTGTGTTCGCTGTCCCTTGGGCATGGAAAAGGCTGGCATGTCTGTGTGTCCGTGGTGATCCTGCAGTCCAGGCTGCTTGGCTGGAGCAGGCTCTGCAGATGGCAGCAGAGTTTGGAACTTGCAGCTGCTCTTGGCTGCTCTTCCCTGGGCTCGTTCTGTGCCTCCCTAATGAAGCCATTTTTGATGAGCTGCAGCAATTAAATCACCAGATACTGATAATGGGGACTCCATTGGTGGGCAGCTAAATTGCTTGGTTGATTTGGAACAGTATTTCACGTTAAAAAAGAAATAATCTCTTTCATTATCATTTGCACTAAGGAACCCATCCTTGCAGTACTACTCTGCCTTACTTCTTCCTCATGCAAGAATGTTGTCACATTTACATACTGCCTGCCCTTGTGCCATCATTCCACTGGGAAAAGCTGAGCAAAACACCTTCAGCAATCTCATTTCTATTCCCCATCAGCAGAATAAGCTGAATATTCAGGACTCTTTATTCTTTTGGCCTGGAGGACATTCAAATTTTGGGCTTTTCTCTGTGTTCTGTTTATTTTCTTTAAAGGTTGCTTAACTGATAGTGACTATGAGCCCACAGCAGCACTTTTGCTGGATGCACTCAGGATGAACCCAGAAAGAGCAGTGCTGGTGAAGAATGGCTGCCTGGCATTAGCCAGCCTTGTCAGGCTCTCAGGTAACATTCAGCAGTTCTGCTTTAATTAATTACCAATCAGCTCCATCAACATAAAAACAATCATTAAAATCACTTCTGCCCTGCATGACAGTGTCAGCTGCATAGCTGGTCTTCTACTTGTTCCCAAATATGCTTTAGAATAGCTTTTAGGAAAACTGAAAAGAATGGGCACAACTTCCTGAAAACATGAGGTGTGCCCCTGGTGAGGGGATGGGGAGCAGATCCTGCAGTCTGTAGCTACAATGAGCCCAGCAGTGTTTGTCTTCCTTGCAGAAACTGCAGCTTTGGCAATTCTGCTGGACTCCAAAGGCAGTGGGATAGAGCTGATCAAACATGAGTATCACCTTCACCTCGACGAGCCAGGGGTGGCAGAAGCTCTGTGCCTGCTGATGAACGAGATGGTTCAGTATGGTGAGATGGCTGCTGCTGTCACTTTTGAATCTCCTCTTCTCTCCCACCTCCAAAATCAGTAAAACCACAACAGCAGCTCTCAGGCACATGTTAGCTGCTCTCAGGAAAGACTGACTTTGTGTCTGAGAAAGCTCCAATTTATCCTCCTGAGAATTCACTCCACTTGTTCCAAATACCACTCTGATGGTAAAAATTATAACTTCATCTTATCTTGCCCCCAACACCTCCTCCTCTGTCCTCTCCCTATGCTCCTTTAGCTCCTGCTGCACTGGCAGTTGTGCTATAACCATAAATTTTCTTTTAATTGGCACTGCAGAGGACGTTATGCTGGATATGAGGTCCCAGAAAATGGAAAAGCTGCTGTCTGAAATAAAACTCCAGTTTCCATTTAGCACGGTATGGAGAAGTCTCTGTGATAATAAAGTATATTAGTATATTATTTCTGGTGAGGGATTTGATCATAGTGCAGAAATTTAGAGAATTAGCTACCTGTGGAGTGAAGAGTGAGTTTGTAAGGATAGTTCTAACTACTGGGAATAAGTGGTTGAAAGTTGTTTTTCTTGTTGTTGCTGCTGAAATTTTAAAAACTTATGTTCTGGTCTCTTGCAACATTACATTAATTTACTACAGTCCTCATGCTAAACCAGGCTAAAGTTTACAGGAATAAAGCCATAAGTACATTACATCCAATTTATTTTTGGTTTGGGAGTGGCCTTGTTAACAAACAGCAAAAACTTGTGACAAGTTGTGGGAAGACTTAACATTAAATTTCACCAAGTAGTCACACTGAAAAAAAAGAAACAGCAGAGTTATCAGAGCTATTTAATGTGTTACACTAATATTTCTTCTGCAATGGCTTGCTGGCAAGAAGTCAGTAATTAGGTTTGTTCATCAAGCCAGTAAAACTGGTCAGTCTTAATTTTGTTGATTTTAGTTATGTATTTACAGAATTGTTTTCAAAGACAGTTCCAAACTGTTCTCCAGGTTCTCCTGCAGGCACTGCCTGCACCCCTTCAATGAACACTGCAGCCTCAAGGTAGCGCAGAAAAAAATAATCACAGAAGGGGAGAAAGCTCCCTCTCCTGTTGTAACAACAGCTGCCACTTCAGGGCCTATGTTAGACACGTTGTTTTTATTAATAAAAGAATACAAAAATAAATGGAGCAACATTCTGTTTGACAATTCTCACATCTCCCTCCAGGAGATTCAGACCCTGGTGAATGCAACACTTTTGAAACTGAGGAAGGAAAAATGCTTTCTCTAAGAACAAGACTTGGCCACTGCTGGATACAAAAGCCTGGATCCTCCATTAGAAGATTCTTGCACCAGAAAAAAAAGAATATTGGGCTATTAATAATATATAAACAGGTATTTATTGCTGGGTTAGGTACCACAGCTGTGTAACTAACAGCAATAATTAAGAATTCACCTTGTGGTAGACCTCACTTTGTGGACCTCAGCATATTTGAAAATAAAGATTTTAATCCTCGGAGTTTGGACAAAGCAATGGCAGTTTCTTCCTTCATCTATCATAATTTAATTTTTTTTAACTTATTCAGTGTCTATTTCCATTGAAGCAGTTTAACTGAAATTCTTCCAACTGCAGGCATTTGTTACAAAGGTAACAAAGTACTGTTTGAACACAGTAGCAGGCATCATCAGGCACAGGGACCATCCATAGGGATACCAGCAGCTTTCTTGGGCAGCAGCATTCCTGTGCTTTCCAGGTTATTGGACCATTGTCTTGGGATTGATTTTATGAAGTAGCTGCTGTCAGATCTGACTTATCTCTAAATTTGGAATGTGACATCAAACCAGCAAATGCTGCAGATGAAAGATTCTACCCCGTGTTCTTAAGTTTTACAATTTTTCTTATGAGCTTTGTTCTTAACAGCAGCTTCCCATTTCTTTTTCTCTAATGTGTAAAGTCTCATAGCAGCTTGTGCATCCTGGATCTGAAAGAGAACAGACCAGACAGAGATGTGAGATAATAAGAGTCTAAATCTTCCATCATTTTAATCCATCCTTCCAATTAACATTTCATGATCTTTTTACATTTAGGCTCTGTGCCTACTGAAAGGGATAAATGGTGTATTTGGAGTCCAGGGTCCAGCACAAGGCTCTGCATTTCTGATTGTTACTTGGAAAGTCATAATGACAAAATTCTCTTAATACAGGATCTACAAGCTCCCCTCCCAGTTTTGCTTCCCCAGTTCATTCCTCTTTTCCATCCTCCTGCCCACTGAAATAAAGGATCTGCTGAGGTTTAGGTGTAGCCTCTCCCACTGTTTATCCATCCTGCCACCGTGCAGAATGCTGCTTTTAGGGTAAACAGATCTTGATCATTACCTTTTCCCCATGGAATTTTAAAATAACAAGAATTCAGAGTTAAGAGCTGACTTGTGCAAAAGTTGTTTATGAAATGAGGAAAGAGTGAGCAAGTTTAGATGACAATCTCACTGCTGCTGCTGTCCAAGCACAGCTTGCTGAGCTTCACTGGGATCAAGGCACAGCATTCTGGACTGAATCCAGAACCCAGAGGTGGATGTTCTGAGGAGGTACCTACCGAGCAGTGCTCTGCTGTCTGCACCTGAACATTGAGCAGCCTCTCACAGAGCAGCTTCAGGGATGGCCTGGAACTCTAGAGACAGAAAAGATCATAAACTATAAATCATGTCTCACAGGACTTGAAATAACAGAGATGGGTGTATCGATCAAAATATTATGTTCCTCAAAGAATAGCACATCTTAGCCTCTGCTGGTGAAATATCAGGAATAATTAATGAATTGTGAGATTTGTGTGTGCATAGGTACGAAAGATGGAACAGGGTCAGGCAAAAGCAAGTACAGCAGCTCTAGAGTCTGTTAACTGAGCACCTTCCCAGCAGTCTCTTACCTTGACTCTCTGTTTGAAAGGTTTGTATCTCTGTGTGTCCCTAATCTTCTTCTGAGGGTGATCAAGAAGTAGGACCTAGAAGAAATCACATTTTCAGTCTAAAATGTATTATTGCATGAGCCTTTATAGAGTTGAATGTGCAGCTGCCTGTTGTTTCCTCTCATCCATTGTAAGAGACGCTTGAAACCCCTGAAAGGACAAGACCCAGCTCATACAGCCAAGGACTGCACTGAGCACCAGTTTCCAGGAGTTCAGGTGTGTTCCTTTAATCCACAATGATGTATCAGAAACTTAATTTTCAATGTACCTTTAGATCATTCTGTAAGGCGTGGCCAACTAAAATCCTTCCCTTCAGGATCTCAGCCACCTCCTTCTGAACCGTTTTAAAGTCTTCACCTAAAAATACCACAAAAGGAAACACATTCCATGAGCAAACACTGCATCTTTTCTGGGAAGTAACTGTATCCTTGGGACTGCAGTTGTTGTACAGTACACTGAACTCCTTGCTAGAACATAGAGAATTCCATAAAGAGCACAGCATGAAATGGATTTTTTATATACCATATTCCACCATTTAATTCCTTCAAGGGAGTTAATGATCACTGTATAAAAGCACTTCTTCCCAAAAGCATTGAGTTTAACTTAATTTGTTTAACTTAGTTTCTTAGTGTTATGTTTAACTTAAATCTCAGCATTTTGTTTTCCCAAATTAGGTCTCAAACTGTTCCAAGCTCACCCAATGAGGCTTTTGTGACATTCCCTTGAATTCTCCCTTTAAAAATCCATTTTTGGGGGAAACCCCTCATACCTGTCTTTATATTCTGAGGCCGTATGCCACTGACAGCTGTCCTGTAGTCTGTCACCTTCTCTGTGGGCTTGACATACTTGTCATAAACGCACTTCCCAAACTGGTTGACGATGGACACCCGAGCCAGGATGCTGTCCTCACCCTTGGGGCCCACCCCCACCATCTCACAGTCCATGGCCACGGCTCGGGTCAGCCTGAAAGGCAAAAGGGACAGCTTGGGGACAGCTCTACAGGGCCCAGGTTGTGTGGGCCTGATATTTCTGAGTCTGAGAGAATTTTTAGCCTGCTAGCAGCTGTTAACTCTTTCCTGAGAGAAAACCTCTCAGCAAGGTTTTCTTCTCAAAACACCCTTGGCAAACAAATATTCTTTCTCAAAACAATCTTCTCCAGGTGGTTTTGCTGTTTCTCTGGTTTAACCAATGGGTTTAGAGAGGTGTCATTCCTATTCACCAATTGTGTTAAGTCTGTATTGATATAACTTATAAAAAAGTGGTAAGAATTAGACAATAAAGCTTTCTATGCTTTGCCTTCTGAAGTATCTTGGAGTTCTTCATCTTTCTTTTGTGTCCTACAGCAACAACCAGGTGGAGCTGGCAAGGTTCACACACTGATTTGAACAGGGCATCTATAAAAATGCAAAGTGTAACAGTATGCAATACTATCACTCTGCTATTCATAGAAAGGAAAAAAGAAAGTAGGTCAGTATGTGAAGAACACAGGACACTGGGAATGTTCCCAAGTGCAGCTTCTGCTTAATCCAAATGAGGCCACACTAAGTATCCCAACAGAGGTGCTCCTTTTTGTCTTTAAGGATGCCAGACAGCATCAACTAAGAGGTGCAGGGCACCAAAACTTTGATTTCGATTCATGTACCAAGTGGAAATGTAAATAGATTTCCCAGTAATCCATCTGCCTGGCAGGAGATGCAGGGAGATGTCAGCTCACTGTACAGATCAGTTCTGATCAGCCTGAGAGCTCTGATGCCATCCTCCCCCCTGGAATGTCACTCACCCATCAAAAGCCTTTTCCTTAACCAGCACCCGCTCCACAGACTGGGATTGCTCTGGTCCAAGTCCCAGGTTCCTTCTGGCAATTTTTGCTGCTTCAGGTCCTATTGCTGCTTCAATATCTTTTGGATCAACGTCATCAAACCAGATGTCAGCCCTGGCAAGAACAGATTTAATGACATTTAACAGCCTCAAAGCAATCTGGTGTCTGTTGAACAAAAAGTGTGTTTACTTTTCCAACCAAGAGATAAACCCTGTGAAAATTAAGTCTATGACTGGCACCTCTGCAGGTTTCTTGCTGTGTCTGAGGAGTAGGGGCAAAATGTGTTTTATTTCTTCCAGAATTTATTCTGGAAAAGTGCAGCTGTTTTCAAAGTACCTCCCTGTGCTCCTCCCAAAATAAGGATTCACATCCAGGGCTGCTGCCTGAAATACTCACTCTTTAGGCTGCTGCTCCACGTGTTCCTCAGCTTTCCTCCTCTTATGTTTCAGCTCATCCTTCTCCTTCACAACAATGCCATTTTTCTTTTTATCTTTGCAGCCTTTCTCGTTGCTTTTGGTGCCATTTAAGTTCTTATTTGCTGTAACCCCCTTGGATTCTGGCTTGGCCAAAGGAGGACTGGCTTTAGCAGAACCATTGTCCATTTTTTTTGTGGACTTGACCTTTACCACATTCTCATTCCCATTGACTGCTGGGACTTCTGGGCTTTTGGCTGCTTTGATTGGCTGCTTCTTTTTGGTGTCTGTTTGACCCGTAGAGATGGGCTTGTTGGAGCTATTTGCCTTTTGTTTCAGCAGCTAAAATGACATTTAAAAAAAAAAAGCTAAAGAGATAAAGGAAAAGAGCCTGGAAAAGAGAAGGCTTTAGAGCAACCTAACTGTGTCCTTCCAGTACCTAAAAAGAGCCTTCAAGAAAGGGGGAGAGGGACTATTCACAAAAGCCTGGAGTGACAGGACAAAGGGAATGACTTCAAACTGCCAGAGGGCAGCGTTAGATGGGATATTGGGAAGAAATTCTTCTCTATGAGAGTGCTGAGGCCCTGGCACAGGTGCCCAGAGAAGCTGTGTCTGCCCCTGGATCCCTGGAAGTGTCCAAGGCCGGGTTGGACGGGGCTTGGAGCAGCCAGGACCAGCGGAAGGTGTCCCTGGCCTCGCTCCGAGCTGACTGCACCGTGGAGCTGCATTCAGGCCCCCCTGCTTCTCTGTCCCAGCTCCCCGGGGCTGTCTGCCGCTGCCCCCACCGCATCCCGGTCCCCCTCACCTCCTGCAGCGCCTTCCAGTTGGAGGAGAACTCCTGGGGGTTGCGGGGGAGACCCAGACCCGCCATGCCGGGGCCTTTGGATGCGGCCGCCGCTTCCCCGAGGGCCTTCCTCTTCTTCCTCCTCCTCTTGCTCTTCGCGCGGGCCGCGCCGCCCGGCGCCGCCGCCTGGGGCTCCACAGGGCTCTGCTTGGCCATGCGGGGGTCAGCGGGGTGGGAGTGGGAGCGGGATCGGCACCGGGAGCGGGATCACGGAGCAGCGAGTCCCAACCTGGCCGGCGCTACGGCAGGGGGACCGGCACAGCTCCGCACCGCCCCGGCAGGGAACACCGCCCCGCGCTTGGGTTCCGGGAGGGAGGGGGCGGTTCCGAGGCTGAGGGGTCGCAGGATGACCCCCCCCACCACACGGGGATGTCCCCAGGGCCACACGGCCCCCGAGCCGCCCTTGGCCCGCCGGGGCTGGCGCACGCTCTGGAGGAGCCGCGGACATTGCGCAAAGGCGGCCGCGCTCCAGCTGCCGGTGCGGCCGCGACCCCCCGCGCCCCCGCTCCGAGCGTGTTTGCTCAAAGGCTGTTTGCCCAAAGGCCGGTTCTGCGCTTCCCTTCCGCTCCACGTGATGCCTTGGGCCGAAAACTCTTTCTGCTGGGCGCGGGGAGCGCGGTCCGTCCGGCATGACCGTCAGCTTGGCGCTGCGGGCGCTCGCCGTGCTGCCGCTGGGGCTGTGCTGGCTCCCTGAGGTGAGTCTGACCTCCAGCGCGGCCCTTCCAGGAACGCTGCGCTGCTTCTGAGAAAAGCAAAAAAAAAAAAAAAAAGAGGAGAGACGACACGGTTGTAAGCCAAACTCCGTCCGAGCTCGCTAAGCACGAAGATAAAGCTGTTTCCTCTTGTGCAGCCCGTGCTTAGCGCGGAGTAAAGCCATGAGGACTTGGCGCTGGCGCTTGCTGAGCTGTTTGCTGGCGCTCCTTCCAGGTTAGGTCCAGCGAAGGGATAGTTTCGTGTCCATTTGTTTTTCGTGAAAAAAATGCGAAGCTCTTCTTCTTCTTCTTGCAGAAATTCCTCGGCACTTTGGATGCGGAAGATGTTTTGTCTTACTTTGGAACAAGCTCAGTGCCTGATGGTATGCAGGGCTCAGTCCTTCCTCGGTTTAGAACACATCTGTCAGTTGATTTCTAATCCTGTGTGGTTGCCAGTGCTAAGAACACTGATTAAAAACCCCTGATCTGACCAGCATTTGGTGTTTCTGAGTCCCAGTGCCAGCGAGACAATCTGGGTCTCAGTGTGAGAGTGGAGGAAGAGAAGTGTCCGAGTTTAAAATCTGCTGAAGGAGATGTGTTCAATCTCTTTGCACATCTCTGCTGCAGTCCCAATTTTCTATATTGATCTTTTTCTACGAGATTAACAAATCAGATTAACAGATTTTTTCTGACAAAAGCTTTAGACTAAGAGTAACTTTAAGTACTTGTTGTTATTATTATTATTATTTTTAATGAATGCACAAAGCAAATTGAATTCTGGGTCTGGATTGATGATAGTTCAGAATAAAGATATGTTTTGAAGTCTCAAATCCCTAAAGGAAGGGTGTTGTCTCCTAGTGCTCATCCCAGTGTCTTTGTCTGCATTGTGATAGTTCCCACTCAGTTAAAATCTGCAGGAACAAAACTGTCTCAGCCTTTATAAGATGAATTATTCACCTAATTGAGAGAGCAAAAGCTCCAATAAATTCGGTGCCAGTTTCTGTTGAGTGTTCCCAGGCAGATTATCCTCACTTTAGAATACACAAAAGCACAGGAATTCTCTGTTGTTGACTCCATGACCCCAGGAGGCCACACTTGTCATTTGTAGGGTATTTTTCCTGGGGAAATAGACCTTACATTGAGGTTTTGTGTATCATCCTTTCTCATAACTGCTCCCCTTGTTCTGGTCTTGTTTCATTTCTTTCAGTACCTGAATTTGTTGTGGCTGAGCCAACTTGCCTTTGTAAAGAAGAACATTTTGGGCTGAGGCCCTGTCGGGTCCAGCATTGCTCCATCCAGGCCTGGGGCCAGCTCTATGCCTTTGAATTCCTAGAGGACCATGCCCTCCTTTCCTCCTCCTTTGTGAGCAGCCAGGTGGTGAACTCTTCCTTTATTTTACTGAAGAGATTCCCAGGAAACTGCTTTGCAGGTGGAAAGCCCCTGCAGCCTCCTGGGGCCAGGAGCAGAGTCACTTATTGTGAGGGACAGCTGGTGAGTATGAGCAGAAACAGCAGCTTTGTGCTCAAAACGTGTGTGAACCATCCACTGAATAAATCTTTGCCATGTCCATGGATAGCAAATATCTTTGGAATAACTCAGAGGTGGAATTTTATCTGCTTCAGCAAGGGGTCGTCACCGTGGGGGAGGAGAAGATTCACATCAGGCCAGTCAGGAGCAAAGATGTGGCTCTGCTGAAGGACCTCGGCTTCTCCAGCCCCCACATCCTCTTCAAGAGTGCTGCAAGAGAGGCAGAGCCAGCCAGAGGTAACAGCCATGGAGAGGGGGCTATCTGTCGCAGTAGGACATGAAAATATAGCTTGACTCTAGTTTTTACAATGAGAACAACAGAAGGCATTATTTACAGTCTCTTTGCTTCTTATACATGCTTCACTCAAAATGTATTCATTGGTCAGTAGGACTGACACCTCTTTCCATTGGTTAAGCAATGGAAAACAGCTGGGGAAGATTATGAGAAAAAACCACTGCCCACTTAGAAATGTTTTGAGAAAAATAGAAAGATGTTTTAGGAAAGGAAACTGTTGAAAGTTTTCCCTTGGGAAAGGAGCTTGCAAGTTAGTAAGCTGAGAATTCTCTCAGGCTCAGAAATCCTGAGCCCACAGCTATCTCCTGGTGGTGGCATTGCTTCCACGAGCTCAGAGGAAAAATTTGTGTTTACAAATACACGAGTAGACTTGAAAACATTTGTCGCATCCCCGAGGTGTACCCAGTGTGGGTGGTTGTTATTTTGATAGCACAGGTGTGCTGCTAAAACTGCTGACAGGTGAAAGACATCAACAGAAGTGGGAAAGCTGAGCAAACCCCTGGGGGAGGGGACTTGCAGCTGAGCTGTTGCAGCCTGTGGGGAGAGGGAGTGGATCTGTAGGACTTTTTATGGTGCATTTGAACCTCCTGGTGTACCTTTGCAGGGTGGGCTTCTCCTCGCCTGCACAAAAGGGCTGAGGCAGCTGTCAAACATCTGGAGCTGATGGTGGTGGCAGGGCCAGATGTTTACTTGTACCACAGAGAGGACACGGAGCGATACGTCCTGGCCAACTTGAACATTGTGAGTGGCTCTGTGTTTGGGGTCCTGTCCCTCTGTGGGCTCCAGGCTGTGTCCCAGGCAGCACCTCAGGGTGGTTTGGGTTACCTGGCCCTGGTACAGAGCTTGTGTGTAGGGCTCTGTGCTTCCCTGGGCATGAAATCCCCCAAATTCCCTTGTACAAGGAGCTGCATGAGGAAAAGAAGATCTTAAAGAATTTAAAACCCACATAGAAAATATAGCTCTTAATTTTATTACTAATATTGCAACTCAGGCAAAAAATTTTCTTACCATGTTGCTTTCAGTGGGATTGAGCTAAATCCACTGAATCATCTTATATTTTACATCTCACTGTTTTATTTCTATTGCAGAATTTTCGTGTCTCTTTTTGCTATTATTAAGAATTTTTCTGTGTATGTACTGCAAGAAAGTCTTAAGCATTCACTCTACCCTATGAAACTTTTCATGCAGATTTTTCTCTCTGCTTCAGAGTATCTGACTAATTCAACCACTTCCAATCTCTTGACAAATTTATTCCCATTTGTAGTGCATATGTTAGTGTTGTAGTTACCTTTGTAATGAGTGCAGCCCAGGTTTTGGGAACAGGGAGTGGAAGTCTCCAAGGCCCCTTCCTTATTGAATCCTTTTTGTCTCTTCTCAGGGAGCAGAGCTGCTCAGAGATGCCTCACTGGGGGCTCATTTCAGAGTTCACCTCATGCAAATGCTGGTTTTGAGAGAGCCAGAGGTAAGGGGGGGCTGTGTTTGAGTGTTGTCCAAGCTCAGAGCTGTTTGCAGTGTGCTAACGTGTACCTTCCCTCCAGGCAGAGGTGAACATCACAACCAACATCACCTCCTCCCTCATCAGTGTCTGTGAGTGGAGCAAGAAGGTGAACCCCCAGAATGACTCTGACCCCCAGCATGCTGACATTGTCCTCTACATCACCAGGTGCTGAGCT
Organism: Hippolais icterina; assembly: GCA_013400075.1. Lineage (NCBI taxonomy): Eukaryota > Metazoa > Chordata > Aves > Passeriformes > Sylviidae > Hippolais > Hippolais icterina. Next base: position 141,018 of record VWYN01019887.1, read on the forward strand.
CCCTGCCTTGGGAGGGACTGAGGAATAGGATTAGAACATTTTCTTCAGTTCTGCTTGTCTGAGGACATTTTGATTTTTTAATGTGGAATCATCATAAAATTTGAGCAGTGGGTACTCGTGTCAAAAGAAATGTTAAGACAGCTGGCAAAGCTAGACCAGGAAAGCTTGAATAAATTCAGCTGAATGTCTAGACCTGATTTTTTTTTTGGCTGTGGCTGTTCCTCTCTATGTCTCCCTTACTTTAGGTTTGACCTGGAGTTGCCTGATGGGAACAAGGAGCTTCGTGGAGTGACTCAGTTAGGGGGAGTCTGCTCCTCCTTCTGGAGCTGTGTCATTACCCAGGACACTGGCTTTGACCTTGGGGTCACCATAGCCCATGAGATTGGGCATAGGTCAGTAGGAAACTGCCAGTAGGTTTTATTCAGGTAAAAACAGTTGAAAAAAAGAAGCAAAAGGACTTCTTGACATAAAAGGGAATCTCCCATGGATTATTCTAAACCTTTTTGGTCATCATCATGGATTATTTTGGAAAGAGTTCCTTGCATTTCTTGCATTCCTGCATGTCCTGCGACAATTAGAAGCTGCAAAGAGGAGAGAAACCCTTTGTGACAACAGTGGAAGGAAGGGCTGCAGAGGGAGCTCATTCCTTGCTTAGAGAAGGGAGGCTCTGAGGGAATCCAGCCTCTGGGTTTCTTCTCCTCAGGGCTCTGTGCTGCTTCTGTTACAGCCTTGGCATTGCCCATGATGGAGAGGGGAATCTGTGCAGCAGCAGTGGTTACATCATGGGCTCAGCAGGAAACCACAACAGCATCGACCTCACCTGGTCTCCGTGCAGTCGGGAGCAGTTCCTGGCCCTTGTCAGGTAAGGGAATGGTTGAGTTCTTCAGTCCCCTATGCTGGGAGCTTAGGAGAGAAAAACTCAAAGAATAAAAAAGTTTATTGAAAAATGAGGGACAGTGAAAAGCTTGGGGTTTCTTTATTTCTTAGCACTTGTCGCTGAGGTTAAACCCAGTTTTTGCTTCACGGTGCTGGAAGTGGCTTTGGTTGGGCTGGGCTGGTTTGCATTTCTCAAACACTGCCTCAGCCTGCACATTTTATTTGCAACATCAGAGCATCCAGGCTCAGACAGGCACTGCAGGCTGTGCTGGCTGGGTGCAGGACAGGAATGGGATTAGAACTCCAGCAGCAGGGAGCTGTGAGCATCTCCAGGCAGCTGCTGCAACTAAATCCATCCCAGCCCACAGCGAGCATGTGTTGTCTGGGAAAGCAGCAGCCAACTCCCAGAGTGAAACTCAGCACAAGCTTGCAGGCATGTCCTTGTCCTCACTACCCACAGCTGGGAAAGTGTTATTCCTCATGTTTCTATCAGTACAGGCCAGACAAGCTGCTTGAATGACCTGCCGGACATGGACGGCAGCATCCCGGGGTGGAAGCCTGGCTTGTACTACGGAGCAGATGAGCAATGTAAAATAGCCTTTGGGAGTGTGGCCACAGCTTGCACCTTCGCTGACAGCAGTGTTGTAGGTAGAAAGTTTGTCTGTCTTGCTAAGGGCAGCAGGGAAATGCTCAGGAGCCAAAATTCGGGAGAAGGGGCTGGCAACATTTTTATTCTGAAGGGATCGATGGTGCTTTTCTGCCACAGATTTCTTGGCAAAGCTTTCAAAATGTTTCCCTTCTCTCTATCAACTCCTTTCTCCACATAAATCTCCTGTAAGGTTTACACAGCTGACAGTGCTGGGTGCACCCGCTCAGGCTCCTGCCTTGGGGAATTCTTGTTCACTGGATTCCTCCAGCTTCCCTGCCACGGCTCAAATCCCTTTGTCTGGGAAGCACAGCATGTTTAATAGCTGCCATCTGGACATGTTTTGTTAATGAGGAAACACTAAGGTGGGTGAAACTTTAATTGCTTCAGTTGATCATCTTCCAGCATTACAGCTGGTGATCACTACAGTGATGATCTTTTGACTTGCCCACAGCTTTTGCCCAATAGCAGGAAAAATGAAGGAACTTGCTTTGTTGGGTGTCTGTGAGAAAACCTGGGACATGCACTGTTTAGACTTTTGAGACTGCTGTGTTGTTGAGCCTGACTCCCTGAACCCCCTGATTTTCTTGTCACACCAGGACATCTGTAAAGTTCTCTCATGCCATGTGCAACCAGCAGACAAAACCAGCTGTAGTCGGCTTCTGGTTCCTCTCCTGGATGGAACTGAGTGTGGGATCAACAAGGTAAGGAGGCTCCCACCAGGAGTGGGTGTGGAGCTCCGACAGCAAAGCTTTGTCAGTGTCTGGAAGGCATTCACTGCCCTTGGGCCAGGGAGCTAAAATCTGTCCTAAACTGGTACTGTTATGTCCTGGTTTTGGTCTTTCCACCTTGTCTTTATCTCTGGAGTTGCTTTGCAGTTCCATAGCCTAATATTTGAGCTCTCCTTCTGCTTGAAATGACCTCCCTGCGCTTTGCTTTGACCCCAGCCTCATGCTGGACCCTAATTAGCAAGGGGACTCTTCAGCCTCTTGGTGCCTCATTCACCTTGGGATTCTCTGTAACTGGCCTGCCAAAGACGAGGACTTGTGCCAACTTTTTAGATCCCAGCCCTGCTGTGTTCACAGTTCTGTGTGTTCTTGGTCCTAGTGGTGCTCCAAGGGTCAGTGCAGCTCTCTGGAGGAACTGAACCCCATGGCTGTGGTCCACGGGCACTGGTCAGCCTGGAGCCCCCTGTCCCCCTGCTCCCGCAGCTGCGGTGGGGGGATCGTGCTGAGGCAGCGCTTCTGTAACAACCCCAGGTGAGACGTGGGCACCTGGCTGTGCTCAGGGCCTCGGGGCTGAGTCTTCCTCTTTGCCTGGGACAAACCTGCCTCTGTTGAGGGATTCTGTCATTTCCAGGCCTGCTTTTGGGGGGCAGGAGTGCCACGGTGCCAGCATGCAAGCAGAGATGTGCAATACACAGGTAATGGAGCTCAGCATCATCTGAACTTCTGTCTTACTGCTGAACCTGTTGAGGGCTGGGTGTTTTGTGACTGTCCTTCCCACAGCTGACTGCTCTGGTAAAGATCTGGTGTACAGCCTCCATCTGTCTGACAGCAGGAGAGGTATTTGTGCCATGGAGGGCTGCAGGATTATTTAATAGCATCGTTCACATGTAATGAAGCATTTTCTCTATGCCCCAATAACAAGACAGATGCTGAGAAAATAGTGACTCACAATGATGGTTTTCCTCAGAGGGGCTTTCTTGTATGGTTCCTGTTTCCCTTATCTATTTATTTTGTATAAATTACAAAGATAGCAGCTTCCAAGCACAAATCTCTTCATACCCTGCAGCCTCCCTTTAAAGTGATTTAATTTCTTTGCAGTTGTTTGGGTGTTTTTGTCACCAGCCACTGCATTTTGCCTTTAGCTAGAGGGTTAAATGTCAGTGCTCAGTCACTTCCTTTCCTTACACAATTATCTCTCTGGGGTCCAGGCCTGTCTGATGACCCAGCAGGACTTCATGACCGAACAATGTGCAGCAACAAATTTAAAGCCACTGTACCTTGATGTAGAAACACCATCCTTTTATACCTGGACCTCTGCTGTTGGCTTTGCCAAAGGTAAGTAATGTCTGGAACCTCAGTTTGTGCAGGGAATTGGTCATGGACCTGTACTTTGCAATGAAAAAGCTGAGTGTTTCACTGAGTGTTTCAGTTTTCACATGAAACCTGGGTGCTTTCTGAGAGATCACAGAGTCCCAGAATGGTTGGGTTGGAAGCGACCTTAAAACTCATTTCATCCCACTGTGGCAGGGACACCTTCCACTGTCCCAGGTTGCTCCAAGCCCCATCCAACCTGGTCTTGGACACTTCCAGGGAGTCCACAACCTCTCTGGGCTTTTTCCCATTGCTTGATGAGCAGCCATGAGCCTTCCTGAAAGAGTAACTCCTTCCTTGTGCCTGCCTGCTCCAGGGGACCTGCTCTGCAAGCACATGTGCAGGGCTGTGGGCAAGGAATTCATGGTGAGCCGTGGGGACAATTTCCTGGATGGAACCAGGTGTGAGCAGGATGACACGGAGCACCACGGGGACCTCCATCTGTGTGTGATGGGGAGATGCAGAGTAAGTGACTGGGGAGTCCAGGGGAGCCCCTGACAGGTGAACTGCACCAAAGGAGTCAGGGGAGATCATGCTAGGATCGCAAACAACAGAGCGAGTTCTTCTCAGAAGAGAGTTTTGTTCTTGGTGTGTTGGATGGAGTCCAAAAAATCGACTGTTCTGTCTGTGCATCCAATGCCCTCTAGATAAGACATTCTGCTAATTATGCAGTAAACACACAGGGCTATTCATCCCTAATCCAAGAAGCAATTGGTTTATGTGTTGGTGGAGGAGACATCATTAGCTGCTCAGCTTGCCTGCTGTAATTAGCCCCATAAAATGCTGACTGGCTTGGAGGGAAGTTCCATGACTTGAATCACTGAGTCAGTGGCAAGATAAGGAGCAAAACCTGGGGCTCACAAGTTGACAAATTGATTTTTGGAGTATTGCTGATCAAAACTGAAGTATAACTTCTGGAGGTTTTTTCTGCATTGGACCTGAGGAAGGCATTCTTTCCTTATGACCTTGGATCCAACTCCGCCGTGCTGTCTGCATTTTAAGAACTGCTCACTGCTCACCCGGGTGGATGTTTTCTGTTGTTTCTTTACATTCCCAGAATACTCTTTGTAAATTTTATGTTTTTTCATTATCCTCGTGCTCACAATGTTTTGTGAAGTGTTTCCCCCCACGAACAGCAGAGGGTGTAGGCACAACCTGTTCTGATTTTGGCTGTTTTATTGGCAGCAGTGATAAATATGCATGTTATGGCAGCTTCCAAAGCCTGGGATCAGTGGCACCAGCATAAATTCAGCAGTTGCACATGTTTTGCTGTTAAGCCTGCTGAGATCCCCCTGTAGCTTTGTGTAAATTAATCTTGTTCGTGGGAATGGGGATGGAATCTCTCTTGAGTTCCATGGGACTGAAGAGATGTGAGCTAGGTTTGGCTTTGGAGTCTGGAGAGCTAAAGATTCCTTTAGAACCTGCCATTCATGTTTAGTGTTCTCTTGGGCTTTTGTTTTTTTCCTCCCTTCTTCCTTCCCTCCAGAAAAAGTTCGTAGAACAGAGCACAGAGCTTTGGGTTTAGGTCACAAGAGAGATTTTTTGGGCTGCTTCTTATGGGAAAGAAAATGTCACAGTTATTGAGAGCTGTGCTCTCAGCTGAGACCTCCCAGTCCCTGGCTTTGCACGCTGCAGTCCCGTGGCAGCTCTAGGTCTTTTTGTCTTCCTAAATTCAAATTCCAAACGGAAAGGGCAGTTTCAGGAACTCAGGCAATGTTGCTTTTGCTGGCTTGTTTTCTCAGAACAGGCCAGGCTGACAGACTCTCCTCTCTGCTCAGGCATTTGGGTGTGACGGCCAGATGGGCTCCAGGAAGGCCATGGATCCCTGCAAGGTCTGTGGGGGTGATAACTCCACTTGCACCGGAGTGAGTGGATCCTACACAGAAGGGAGAGCTGAAGGTGTGTAGTCCTCCCCCTCAGGCGGTGCAGTGCTGTTTGTGTGCTGCATGTTTGTGTGCAGTCAGTGTTCCACATCTTCTGTGTATGACTTTTCCCTTCTGCTTCTGCTTGATTTCATTTTATGGAGGGTGTGGAGATGGATTTTGAGTGGTCAGTGCTGAAGGAGGTAGGCAGGATGCCTTTTTTTGTCATAATTCTCTGGATGTGTATCTGAAATGTAACTGTTTGGGAAGTCCTGTAAATTGTTGGGAGCTAGGGGTGATATCAGATCACAGAATGATAAATACCCCAGATTGGAAGGGATCCACAAGGATCATTGGGTCCAACTCCTGGCCCTGCACAGGACAGCCCATGAATCCCACCATGTCCTTGAGAGTATTGTCCATGCTTCCTGGAATGTTAAATCTGGGAACTGGTGTGGCTCTTGCAGTCTCATGTAGAGATATTAGCAGAGAACCGAAGAAATGTGAGAACAGGACACAGAATGCAGCTCAGTTTTGTTTGCCGTGTCACCATCACTGTGTTCCAGGCAAGGAGCAGGGTCAGGGTGAATTTAGGAGTTGAGCTGCAATGCCCATCTTTTCCCACAGAGTTTCAGGGATGGGAGGTGACCACATCTTTCTCCTTTCCAGAATATGTGACATTTCTGTCCCTGCCCTACAACACCACCTCAGTCCATGTCACCAACAGGAGGCCTCTCTTCACACATCTGGGTGAGTAGAATGGAAAGGAGAGGAGGGGATGCAGGCAGGGCTGAAAGGAGCTTATGCAAACAAAGAAATGCAATTTTTGGTGCTGCATTTTGCTTGTGGGATCCTCTCCAGTGGGAAGCTGTAGGAGCCACGCTCCATGGGATGCCAAACTTGGATCAAACTGGTTCCTACCATGTGGGCAGCCAGCAGCTGCTAGCACATGGGGATCCTGGTGAGCACATCAAGTCTCTTAACCTCACTGCTCCTCTGGCTTCTCCAGCTGTCAAGGTTAAAGGAGAGTACGTGGTGGCTGGAAAAGGAAAAATCTCACTGAATGTCACCTACCCGTCAGTTCTGGAGGACAAGCAGATCAGATACCAAGTGTTCCTCACCCAGGACAACCTGCCAAACCTGGAGGAAATCCACGTGGATGGGCCAACACAGGAAGAAATTGAAATACAGGTGAATTAAAGCAGCAGAGTTGGAAGGAGGCCAGGCAGAAGCTGCCTGGTTTGGGTGGCTGTGCTGCAGAAGCCAGGTGTGGTGGACTCAGGTGACTTTGTGTCCAAGGCTAGGGGAAATGGTGTTCAGTGGAGGGTGATAGTATTGCTTCTCATGGGAATGGCTGCCCACAGGCCTCCTGCAGCTCTGGGGGTGGTTGTGTGGGGAAAACCACATTGAGTTAAACCTTCGGCTTGGCTTAATCACTTTCAGTGCCCAGAATTCACAGGGTGGGTGCTCTGACTGCATCTGGCTGGGACTGAGGCATTGCAGTGAGGCTCAGGATTGGATGGAAAGAAGGGACACTGGCTTCTCCTTCATCCTCAGAAATAAATCCAAGTTTTCTTGTGCATTGACCACAGTTTTTCCTTCCCCAGGTCTACAGGAGGTACACAAAAGAATATGGCAATGTCACCAACCCAGACATCACCTTCAGCTACTTTGTCCCCAGGGAGAACCTGACCTATCTATGGATTCCTCAGCAGGGCCCGTGTTCAGTGACCTGTGGGGAAGGTGAGGCAGCAGGACTCAGTCTCTACTTTTTATGGAGACTTCTACTTTGGTCTGAACTGAATTTCAAAGCAGATTGCTGGAAATGATTTCTGCAGTTGATAGTGTTCAACTGAACCAAAGAAAAAAGTGGTGGAGCTTTTGAATTAAATTAACAAATCAGCAAATGAGCTGAATCATCAAAATGATACTGAAAATGTTTGATCATGGAGAGGATATTAAAATAGGTTTAAACTGAACTCTTGGTTTTAAGACTAAATAATTTTCTGAGATTTTCTCAACGTTACTGAAGACTGTAATTTGAAGTTGGCTAAACATCAGAAGTCTGAGACCAAAGGGGTATCTGGTGTCTAACTAAAGCCTCAGAGCTAATTATGAAACTTCCTTCTTAGAATTCTGTTCCTGTGCCATGGCTAATCCCTTCTGTCTCCCTAAAGGAATCATAATGCAGATTGTAACAGTTCACTCTGATAGATGGCCTGACATCTTGTTTACCAGATAATTCAGATGACACTGTCAGGCCTCTCAAGACTTCTGTGACAAGGATTTAGAAAATACATTAATGAATATTTATGGAAGTCAATCTACACAACTAGTTATGCCTGGAGAGCTTTTCTCCAGCAAATCCCTCAGGTGAACTGATTGCTGAAACCCTGAAGTAAGGAGCTCAAAATGCTCTAGAGCCTCCAGCTAATGCAGACGCAAACAGAAAAAAGAATGAGAAACTTGCGACTTAAAATAACAGAAAGTTGGGAATCTGGGCTGAAATTGCACCTTGAGAGCTGAAAGTGATGCACAGCCCTCCTTAACAGTAGCCATTATTAGAAAACAAGGTGAGTAGAGCAAAGATAAGGCTGTGGTGGATTCTGGACATTTGGTGCTCAGGGTCATGCTGCTTGAGATTCAGGAATGCCTGGCTCTCCTCGTAGCCCATTCACTGCAAGGAGAGCTTTAGCTTTGCTTGTAATTTCTTTGAGTTTGACTTTTTGTCTGCTTTGCTTTTTGTGTTCATTATCGTTTAAAATCTTCTTTATAGCTGTAGCTTATGAATATTTAATTCCTTGCCTGCTGCAGGCACTGGAATTCTCCAGTTTGTCTCCCAAACAAACCTGGTTTTGGCTGTTAGTGATGCCTTTGAGGAGGTTGGTGCTGTTAGAACATGAGGGATGTGTGATGATATTATCTATTACACTTCTACACAATGGCATTTAAAACCAGCTCCCTCCTAGAGCTTATTTGCTGTCCCTCATCAGTCAGATCATTAGAAGGAATTTGTTCCAAATTATGATTGATACCCTTGTTCTTTCAAATGGCCAGTTTAGAGCAACATTTCCAATTTGGCAGTGGGTTATCAATCAAACTTCTCCTCTGCTGGGGTGCTCACCTTGGAAAATCCCTTTAAAACTCTGGTTATATCACAAAGAAGGGGTTTGTGTGTTTACAGGAAGTCTGAATTCCCACACACCCCATTTTCTTACCCAGGTGATTGAGTAAAGCAGAATCACCTGGTTAAGAAAATGGGGCTTGTGGGAATTCAGATTTCCTGTATTCCTGTATCTTCCTTCCATAACAGAGGGGAGCTGTTCACTTTGGTTATACCTTAAATTCTTTTTCCATTTGTGTCCCAGGGGTGCAGCCAGTGACTCACGTGTGCTTTGATCAGACCAAGAATGAAGTCACTGAGGATCAGAGGTGTCTGGAGCTGCCACAGCCCCTCCCAGAGCACAAGCCCTGTGCTATGGAGCCATGCCTCTACAGGTTGGTGTTCCTGGGAGCTCAGCTCAGTTCCTGCTCTTCTCTGCCACTTAACCCAGGCTCTGTGTTTGTGTTGTGCAAGGTCAAAAAAAAGGAGAAGTATGAAGTAGTTTCCTCCTAAATATAATGGGGTAGCAGATCCCAAACCACGTTCTGTCTTTCCTGGTCCTGTGAGATAATTGAGATGTCAGCTGAAGGAATGGGAAATAGTCCTTCAATATTTTACAGTAATCTGCTAAATGAAGATATTTGAGGGTATGGCCAGAAGAAGATGCCTCCCACATCGCTTCCAAAATGGTGCCAACAAAGAGGGTTGACCCTTGTGTTGATTATTTGGGAAGGAGGACCAAGGGCCAAGCCTGCCCAGACATTGCCCTCAGAGACATTTTAGTGTTCAATAAAATGGGATTGCACTGTGAACTATAGCCCCTTAGCTTAGGTGCTTTTAGTCCTTGAAAGCTGTCAGTGAAAGGACTTAATTGTCCTCTCAGCCACATGCAGACAAGGTTTTTGAAACAGAGAAGCTGAATACTCTGCACGACCCATTTCTGTAACCAGTAATAAACCTCCCTGATCCAGATGGGAAATGGCGTGATGCAATTGCCTCCCTCTTAGGTGGAAGATGTCCCAGAGAGGTGAATGCTCTGCTGTCTGTGGGACTGGAGTGGCCAGGCAGAACCTGACCTGTGTGCAGTCTCGTGCTGGCCTGGAGACTGTGGTGGATGACAGCTTGTGCCCAGCAGAAGAAAAACCCCTCTCCCTTGTGCCATGTGTGGTCAATGTCTGCCCTTTGGGTTGGGACAAGGTGAGTTTGCTGGCTTGGATTTTTAGGAACCTCCCTGGGAGCTTTGCACTTTTATCCACCAGTTAAGAACCACCAGCTTACTCCTGGAGGGTAATTTGCACCACTGCTCTGCCCAGTTAAAAGTTCATCCTGTCACTTTAGACAGCTCCATCCTTCTTTAATTATGCTGCTGGATTCCTCAGGTCATCATGGTGGTTTGTTTAGGGCAGCTGTTTTTTGCTCTGTTCTCAGGAGGAAGATGCACACTTACTTCAGCCTCTGGAGTCACTTGGGCATGTGCAGCTGGAAAATCAGACTGTGTATGTGTGGAGCCCTGTAGCTGGGGAGTGTTCTGTCTCCTGTGGGAGAGGTGAGGCCTTTTGATGCTGCAGGGAAATGTTGCTTGGCTGTAGGTGTGAGTTCAGTGTCTGGGAACCTTGGGGCCCACCTGGTCTTTCCCCCTGTACAGTTCTAAGTGTAGCTGTGATCAAAATTCTTTTGGAACAGGTTCAGACAGAATAATTTAGAGGGTGATCTGGCTGCTGCTGTGCTTCACAGCTGGGAGGATGAGTGCACTAAGAGTGCCATGGCTTGGGCAGAGTTTGCTTGTTTTGTGCACACTTCTGACCTATTTTCAATCCTTGCATCCAAACCATGTGCTCAGATCGCTTCCCTTCCTAGGTAAGACTCAGCTGCACTATGTTTGTGTGGCTTTTGACACCAAAGAAGAAACCCAGGAGGAAAACTGCCAGCCAGTGCCAAAGCCAGAGAGCAGGGTGGAAGTCTGTGATCTCAACCCCTGCCCACCAAGGTAAAGCAGTTACCAGGAGACAGTGAGGGGTCTTTCCTTTCTCTCTCTGTCTGCAGGGACGTGGTAAAGGAAGGGTCAGGCTACTCTCCCCTTCTCTGGAAGCACAGCCAGCTGCAAACACTGTAGCACTGCTCCATACTCAGCAAACTCAGAGTCTTTCGTGGGCTGGTACATCTCAGAGAGAAATAAGTGTAGTACTCAGAGGCTGAGTCCAGAGAAAAACTGAAAACCTCTCGGTTCCTTGTTACTCTGGGAAAGCAGGAACAAATCCATAGCTGCAAAAGGTGGTGACACGTTGCACAGTTTCCACAGAGCATCAAGGAAAGTAGCAAGAATTAAATACTCTCAGAGTCTGGAACAGCTGCTCTGAAAACTGAAGGAAATGCATTGCACTTTCCTTAGGATTTGTGGTGAGCTTGCCTTGCCTTATTTGCAGTGGGACTGGAAAGCTACTGGAACTTTTCTTACAGGATGCCACTCCCAGGGCCTCTGTGTCTGATCCTGATCTGAGAGTTCAGTGGTGTGTGTGTTTTGAGGGAGATAAGATTGTTTCTGCAGCTAAGCCTGCGAGTGTCACTCTGGGGACGGCAGTGATGGACCCAGAGTAAGATCCAATGTGGATTTGAACTCTGTGGGCTCCTGGCAAAATGGGAATGCCCTCTGTATCCAACTCCAAACCTGTTCCAGGCTGCATTCCAAGTACGATAGACCATGTGAGGCAGAGGATGAAGAAGGAGGAAGGGTGAGGGAGCTGCAGTGCCTTTTGCAGTGAGAGACAGGGTGGGCATTCATCACTGACTCACTTTTTGTCCTCCCTGCCCGGTCAGGTGGAAGGTAACCCCAGCTGGGCCCTGCTCCTCCAGCTGTGGGCTGGGCTTAGCAGTGCAGCTGGTCACCTGTGTGCAGATCCTCCACGGCCAGGAGGTCTTGCAGGAGGAACATTTGTGCCCTGTGGCAGAGAAGCCCCTCACCAGCGTCCCCTGTGTCATCCGAACGTGCTCTTACGAGTGGAGCTTCAGCGAGTGGTCAGAGGTACCTGCTCCCCTTCAGATGCAGCAGTTTCCCAGCTCTTCCCATCCCTGGGGAGAAATAACAACTCCTGCCTTGTCTGCTGGATTCCCACAGAAATGCTGAACTGTTTCCAGGGATGATTTCTATCCTTTCTACTGCCCTGTGTTTAGCAGCTGTAGGTTTGCTTCCCACCTTCTTCAGCTAAAGTTTTGGCTGCAGCTTTGAAATGGTTTTGGCATGTGTTCTCCTGGAATGCAGATATGTTCGGGATTTTTTAGGAAGTGGTTCTGCAATTTAAATATATAGTTTGGAAGGTCCCCTGGAAGGCATCTTATAGCTAATGGAAAAAGAGCACTGACAGGGCAGATGGTAGAAGAGCATCAGTGAACCCCCCCAGATCATGCATGAGCTTATCAATGCATTGATTTCCAAATACCAACTG
>VWYN01019892.1:0-14017 GCA_013400075.1 Hippolais icterina
ATGTGTGCCAAGGACCTTGCCACTGGAGAGGGCATTGCAAGATAACACAAGTAACAGCAGGAGCAATTGTCCTCCTCTCATCTGACGCCCTGGTGCACCAATAAATATTTAAAAACATCATTTAAAGGGTTTATCATAAACCCTTTCATAGGAGGAGCAATTTTGAAGTATTAAATGCTATTTTCCTTTTAGTCATAGCAAGGATGGAGGGAGATGGAGTCAAGTGAAAGCATGTGGCTGCAATTTTGTGTGTGAAGCTCATTTGTCAATGTAACAAATGTGGTGCTGCAGTGATGGGATTGTTGTCATGGGTGACTCCTGGAGGCAATATGCACATCTAATATAAAGCAGTGGAGGAATGTAGCTCTGTTCCATCTCTGTCAGAGGGTGTGATGACTGTCCCAAGGGACAGGATAGATGCCACTACACTGTCGTGGTGCTGCATCCTTGTAGCACTGTCTTCTGGGCTGGCTGGCACAGTTCCCCTGTCCCAGCAGCCTTGGTTTTGAGTTTTGACCTTCAAAAGAGAAAAAGAGCATCTAAACAGATATTTTCCTTGCAACAAAAATGGCAACAGCAAAATCAACTCTGATCTCTGTTCACACCTGGGAAATTTCAGCCAGAAAGGGAAAGATTTGTTAGTCACTGACTTGGCATGAAACGCGCAATGTTGTAGCATACATGGATGTACAGCTGTAACTATTGTAACAAGGGCTAATGTGTGCCAAAAAACCCTCAGAGTGGCAAAACATAATGTGGGAAGTGTAGGTGATAGGAAAGTAACCAGGTGAGGAAATAGTACAGGGTTTACAAGAAATTCATTGCAGCATGAAACTGAAATTGGGGTGTTTGCCAGCTTCCTGAGGTGAAGGTGACTGTTCTCTACAGTCAACACCAGGAGGAAAATCCAGGATGCAAAAGCAAATGTATTAATCTGGTTTCATCTAGGGCAGTCCCTTTGACCTAGCAGTTAGATGGATGTGCCACTCCGTGACTCAGTCTGTGCCACTGAGAGGGCAGACATCTGAAATGAACAGTCTGGCTTCTTTTGGTGTTAATCAAAGGGACCTGTGTCACCCTCAGTAGGGTTCCACCAGAGGGCAGGTGAGTATTAGGTCTGTGGCAGGCATAGGTGCCAGTGCTGGAGAAGAGCTGTTCAGATGCATAGGTTAGAGTTAGAAAAGTAAGAGCTGAGGTGAGCTGGCAAGAAAAACTTTCCATTTTCATGGAAGAGAATGGATTTTTGGTGGGTGTTAAATTCCCTTTGCCATGGAGAGCAAGCTTTTCAAGCCATTCTTTGTCCCCAGCTAAAGAGAAACATATGCAGTTCCAGCTGTGAAAATTATCATGCAGTAAACAAGTCTCAAATGACTTTGCTACTTCATTTTGTAGTTATAATTTTGGAAGCATATCACAGCAAAGGCCTTCATCCAGGGCTAAATTCAAATCAAGTTTTGAGTTTTGAAATTGAAGTCTGTTGTGAAATCCCCAACCATTTAAAAATAAATGCCCCTAGAGAATTTAGCAGAAAAACAAAAAATGAAAATTTTATGTTAAGCAGTTCATTCAAAAGATAACAAAGAGTAGGGATGAAACAGTTGTTTCTTAACTACAAAAGACTCTATTCACTTAGGTTTTGGGTTATCTTCTCTGCAGAAAGACGTGAAGACACTAAAATAAAAGTAGAGGTAGGAATGCATTTATACCAGGAGCAGGCATGCAGATTCATCTTGCTGTGTGTTGTTAAAATGATACCACATATGTGAGTTTACTCAGAGCTCCTCATTCTCTGCTTATATAGACAAGAGCTATACAAGATCTTTGGATCTGCTTGGGCTTTCCTGTGTCAACTCTGACTCTGAAGTTCCTTACTCAAGAATGTCAGGAGGTACTCGTGGGCTTTAACTGATTTTTGTGGGCCCAAGGTAAAGCCTGAACTTATTGCCCATCCCTTGAACCAATTGCCTGCTGCATTCAGCAAAACATAAACAAGTGTTTTATTCCACTGGAAGTGGAGAAGATTTAAGCACAGTTCTTAAGGGCAATCTCAAGTCTTGGGCAGAAGAGAAATGGAGTTTCAGAGGAGGGTATATGTGAAAACCTGTGCAGGGTTCTTTTGTCTCCCAGGGCTGCCCATGGTCACCTCCAGCAGCACAGCTTTTCCAGCTATCACAGCACCCCAGCTACAACTGTTGTTGTAAAACATCCAGTCCTTTTCACTAATGCCCTCTAATCCCAAACACTTGAAAGTATACAGGACACTTATGCTGAATCAATACCTTATGAATAAGGAAGCTTTTTTTACAGAGCTCTTGATAGAAATGAGTGTTTGGCTCTTTTATTGAACAAAGTGTACTTGTGCAGCAGCTTCATCTCTAAATGGCATTTTTAGATGCAGCTACTAGAAACATAAATGGCAAAACCTCATGCTCTGTTGTGAAGACCATTTTGAAAAGAAAACTTGTCTTGTGCTCATGTACCAAGTAATAGTGTTAATAAAAAAGCTGTTCAGAAAGTGCTACTGCTTGAATTAGGCCTGTCTTCATCTTGTTAAAATAAATGTATTTATTAAGTATGCATATCTTTATCTCTTATGTAATGAGAAGAACAGAGGCGTATCACAGATCTGCAGTGTCTTTTGTGCTCTACAAATTCGATGCGACAGTCACCAGACAAAAAGTGATTTATTCTGTGTCTTGTAATGGGTGGAATAATTAGGAGTGATGGCATCCATCACTTCTACAACATGCTTATCTCAGAACTTTTCCATTGATTCAAGAGAAAAGCAAGAACAGAACAATAAAAGTCAGTTGTATACTTTAACTTGGTGTGCCTGATTTGGACACCTGATTAATAGGTCTCTACAGCTGGAATGAAGTGTCACTTAGTGGTTACTAAGTGGACACAGCCTGGCTTCAGTTTGTCAGAAATTAATTCAGCAAGGCTGAGAACAAAGAAAAATAAGCACTACAACTGTCCATGGGATGTTAAGACTGTCAAAGGAGTTACAATTTTTCTCTCACACAGACACTTTATTCACTGGGAGCATAAATAGCTAAAGATTTTGGAAAAGTTTCCTATCATTGTGAAGCATGTGATCTTGGATTTGGAGAAGGAGATGGTATCCTAAAAAATTAGTACATGAGTAAATTGTTGCTCAGTTCTGGTGTAACTTACTTCTGATTTACACCACCTGTTTGCTCCTCCAAAAGTTCAAGTTTTTAAAAGTGAGACCAATTGGGAATCTGACTCTGACTCCATGCACTTCTCTTTCGTTCTCCTGGCACAGACAGGCATTTGGGGTTACTGTATTTCTGTTTCTCTCTCTCTCTCTCNGTACAAAGCTACTTGCTATCAAACTGCATGAAAGTGGGAACTGAGTGGAGTAGTATCCTCTGACAACAATTTGGGAGCAAATGTAATGTTGCATTAGAAACAGGGCATATCCTAGTGTAACCCACACTCCTGTGCATCTTCCTGAAGCTTTTTGTTTGTCTTCTGCCATCAATAATTGCTGTTAAAAAGTGAAGTTTATTTGCTAGTTTTCTTGGTTTTAAAAAATAGAGAAGCAGTAATTAAGTACAAGACATGGAGAAAATGGCCCTCAGAAAGCAACTGTAGAAATCAATCAGTGGGTTTAGTCTCTTTTTTTTTTCACTGAAAGTAAAGCTCAACACCATATTACAAGTATTGCAAATGTCTGGGAAGGATTAGGTACAAGATCTGTAGCCTAAGTACAGTATGAAGCTGGCTGGCTAACAATAATTTCAAGGTTAAAAGAGGGAAGGAGATAATTTTATGGCTATAAATAATATTTGTAATTATGCCAAGTAAGATTTGGGTCTTTGGCTTTCTCACCTGAGATAGTTCCCTTAATACTGGTGTCTTCCTCAGCACTGTTTGATGCTTCGTCACTTGGTGTGAGGTGAAGGAGGGAGGAGTTGGTTACCATGAGGAAACCACATCAGATCCACAGATTTTGAATATTTTCCACAAGTAGCTCACAGATTAAGGATGGAGCAGTTCCATGCTTGGTCTCTAGGAAAGTAGAAGTAATTTTCAGGAGTATCTGTGAGAGCTCAGAGGAGGAAGTGGATTTATGTCCAAAGCCCACCACCAGTTCTGTCCAAAGAATGCACTCAGAAGAGGAGGAGGCAATGGTACAGGTCACCTAGAAACCATTACATATTGATATGAACCAGAACTGGAGAACTGAGCCTGAAAAATCACAGTACCTGCTTGCAAAGGAAGGAGCACAAAGGAAATATTTTATCCACTCCTATTAAAATTGCACAATTGCTTGTATGATTTGGGAGTTATTGCCATTATAATCCAAGCAGAACAAAAATTTCTTTCAAACAAGAATCATTCTGGCTGCTATAACTCAAGTCACATTCAGACGAAGAAGGAAGAAAATTTTTAGTTCTGTTGTCCTTGAAAAACAATGGCCTTTAATTAAAGATTGATATTTTTGTGAAACACAGAATGGCTTAATAAAATATCAAACTTTTCTATTGATCATTGAAATTCAAAGCACTCTGAGTTCTGGCATTAGTGGAGAAAGAGCTGTAATATAAATAAATTCATCATGTCTGTCACTGCTCTGGTGCCATGTTGGTTGTATTCTTAGACTATAGGCTGCTTTCTGTGAATCTGCTGACTGCTAAATAATCATGTCTTTTGCTGAGTTCCTGTAACAGCAGACACATAATCATCTGTTCAAAATAATTATGTAAGATTCTAGTTGATGTAAAGAGAGTCATATAGCTTTTTAGCCTGTAATTAGCATACATATTTTCCAGCTTTGCTTTTTCAGACAGAAATATGAGCAGTTGTGTATTTTACTATACTTTTCTCTCTAGAAGTCTACATTCCAAACTCTTCTTGAAAGCTGTGAAGGTTTTACAGACTTGGTGCTGGAAAACAAAGATTAAACCCCAATAATTTCTGTGCAAGAACCAGAAGGGAAGGTAGGATCCTCATTCAGTAAAAGAGCTTGCACTGCACCTACCTGGATTTTCTGCCAATAACTTAAGGAAAGAAAAAGACTGTGAACATTCCCTTAGGGTGCATTTGCCTCTGGTTCTAGTGGTCATAACCCTTTGTCTGTTACTGAGGTGCTTCTGATCAGTGGATTAGAACAGACAGAAGCCAAACTGGCAGAGAATGAGTTGTTGTTCTCCACTGGTGGTTGACCCAGCATCATAAAAATACATCTGATTGAAAGTTGCAGCACTACTTACCATGGCTGCTGTCTGGCTGCATGGAGGTCTGAAGCTGCCAAAAATTAAACCTT
Organism: Hippolais icterina; assembly: GCA_013400075.1. NCBI lineage: Eukaryota > Metazoa > Chordata > Aves > Passeriformes > Sylviidae > Hippolais > Hippolais icterina. The sequence continues at coordinate 5,297 of VWYN01019892.1, forward strand.
CAGGTTTTCAGCTCTATTCAACTCATGGCTCTGAACAAGTTATCACATTTGGAGTGTGTCCTTTCCCCTCCCAGCAAAAGCTCGAGCATACCTACTGGATACACAGAATGTAGGATACTCAGTGAATTCATGCTTCCAATATTCTGTAGGTAGAGAGACAGAACTCTAATAGTTGTTGTTATCTAGTGGGGCAGGCATTCTGAATTCTTCCTGTACTTGGCTTTGGCTAAAAAGTTTTTACATTTGGATAAGATATCATGTAATCTCAGAGGGTGTTTTAACTGGGAATTTGGAGCTGATCATAAAAATGTCCGTGCCCCAGCAAATAATTTGTATATAATTGGTAATATGCCAGCAGGACAGCATTTCAGTAGCTTAGATTCATGCCAGTACTAAAAAAATGGAAGCTGGGGAAGAACAGCAGCTATGTAGTGCTGTACAGTGTTACAGTGTTTGTCCTGCATCCAAACACTTTTAAGACTAGTCATACAAAATTCAGGTCTGTCCTGCAATCAGAAAAATTTTTATGGATTCAGAAACATTGAATCATTCACCCAGGATGTGAGGAGAATTGGTGCAGAATTTCCAGTTCTGGTATGTCCCTTTGGGTTCAGAACTGAACTGAGAACTGAATGGTACCTTGCTCCAAAGCATCTGATCCCGGGCTGCCCCAGCTTCTCAGGTGGTGACACAAAACCCAGGACTGTGCACAGTGATAAATAACAACAAGGAGTCTATTCATCATGGTGTCTGTGATACTAGCATTCTTGTAAAAAAGTTCTATTCATGTAATACTGTATTAACTACTTTTTTTCATAGGGAATAAAAATATCTGGATGAGAACCATATGATTGAACCATATATTCAGAAGTTAGCCTGCACAGCAGGAGCAAAAATTTGCTGGAGAGGCCTACTGGTGTTAAATCTCTCTGCAGAGTGGCATCATTTTATTAGTGGACTAGATATGATGTTAAAAATTATATCTATTATAGCTGTCCCAGAGGCGTTCATTCAGAAGAGAGTAATGGAGCACAGCTAACAAAAGAGATTTGTCCATTTGGACATGCTGAGGGGCCTTGAGATAAGAAATAATTCTCACATAAGCAATTCCTGAGTTAAAATATTAATTTATAGGAAATACTTTAAAAAAGGTCTTTTGAGGAGATTTTCCAAGGCTCAGGCTTCTCATTTTTGAAAGCTTTAGAACTTGCCTCACCTGGTAAGAATTTACAAATCCAATCCCAATCATTTGTGTGTTCACATTCACACTTTTGAAAGCATGGTAACTTTCTGAGCAAGGAGTATGTTTTGTTCAGGACATAGTCGTGCTGTGTTGTTGGGATTAGTTCAGGGAGCTCATTATTCTGGTAGTTTCAGTGGACAAACCTGTGCCCTGATGGAGGCTCATTTGGCTTCCCTGAATGAAGCAGTGGGGATGGATGGGCATCACTGCACAATCCTGCCAGCTTTGCAGAAAGCCTTGAAAGCCCTCCCTGAGCAATTGGGTTGGAGGCAATTCTCTGAAAGACTGAGTTGTTGTTTTTAAAATTAGTTAGAGGCATAGGAAGTACAAAACCAATACAGCTACAACCCCACTTTTCTCTTTGGAGGAGCTTGGTTTCCCTGGTACTGTATGTCCCACTCCACCCATTGTCTCTTTGAGGGCTGTGCTTCCTCTGACAGGGGAGAGTTTGTGATTCCTCTTTTACATCCAACTTAGCAGCCAGATTTAACCTTGCATGCAAATATGCATTTCCTGGGATGTCTATATACATTTTCATAATAAATTTATAAGGTGCTGTCCTGGTTTAGGGCAAATTTGGGAGGAAACTCCCAAAGGGGTCCCTCTAGGAAAGCAGATTCAAGTGGCCTCTCCCATAACTGGTGTGGGAAAAGATTTCCTTGGGGAAAAGTGGAAAAAACTGTTTATTTAACAAATAAACTATTCACAAGCATAAAAAAAAGAATAATATTGAATGATAAAACCTCTCACTGTTCCAAAGAGATGGCAAATTCAGAAAGTCCTTTCTGTGAGTGTAGCTCAGCTCACTCAGTCTCTCATCAGTCCCTCTGGTGCTGGGAAATGCCAGGTCCCAGGCCCCAGTGAGCCACAGGTGTGAGCTCCCAGAGTTTTTCTGGGTTTTCTGTCCAGAGCAGGTTTTAACAGCTCCAAGAAAAAGAAAAGCCACAGCCTGAGGAGCTTCTCTGCCTCAGCTAGCTAAAAAAAACTAACTAAAGGCAAAGGAGAGCTCTCTCTTGCTGTGTGCTGCAGACAGTGCAGTCCAGGAGAAGGAATGCAGGGGAGCAAGAGCAGTTTCTGCAAACAAACTCCACATTTCTTTTTTCCCCCATTCACCCTCAGAACCAGTCTTAAAGATGCAGAATTTAATATCCAGCATAAACAGAGCAGACGACTGGGGATACAAGCATCATAAAGTCACCCTAGGACAGGTGCACTCCTGGGTACTTTGCTAACATACGAATTTCTGACCTGTGCTGCTGCTTGCCTTTACTATTACAATTCTGCCAAAGAGCAATCACCTTGCCTAAGGTGGTTAATTCTGTGTGTACCATGCTTCCTGCTGCTTGTGTAGCCATTACCCAGTAGGTACTTGGAGAGTGCTACTTTGAGGGGTGGAGGAGAAGGTGTCAGAATTATTTTGTTCTTGTGGCTTGATAGAAACACTGAAAAACCATGAAGGCTACTGGGGTTCTGTTAAGCTCAGTTTTGAGTTGATGTAGAGCTTGCCACTCTTCTAAATGAGTCAGAGATTACAAATAGTCCAGCTACTAAACTCCCCTGGTCAGCAATATACAGGAGAGGAGTGCATTGGTTTGCCCTTTGTCTGTTTTTGTGATTATTTCTTGTTAACTACAGTAAATCTGGTTCAAACTAATAGAAAAGATGTCAGGAATGCAGCAGCTTGGAGAAATTGCCCCTTTTTGTTATAGATGGACATCTATTACATTTTGAAGAATGACTTTTATATTAGTAGGTTTTTAGATGTTTGGAGACTTTTTAATGGGAGAGACAGTGTCACAGCCCCATTTGCGCCTGCTTGCTTCAGATTGCAGCTTAAGAGTTCTTTTAAAACTGTATTGAAAAATGACATTTATAAGAAAATGCAAGGAAATTGGACTGTGTAAAAATAATGGACTTCATTAGAAAGCTTGGGGACAGGCATTGTAGCTGGCATATCTCCTTATTTTGGTTTTGGGAGCATCTGATGTTAATCTTGATTGCACAAGGTGAAGGAGAACCATCCCAAATTTCAGCAGAGTCCCCTGCGCTTAGGGTTACTCTGGTAACAGTTTCATTTTCAGGAATTGAGAATAGCTTCTCAAAGGTGTTCACTAAAATGAAAGGTTTTTCTTTGCCTTGACACATTTAAGATGCCAGATCTCCTAGGCACTCAAAGCACTTGATGAAGTCCAGTTTTTTCTCTGCACCTCATGAAAATGGTGTTGCATTTGGTGAGACATTCCCAAGTAATATCTGCTGTTTAGTCACTGTTATTTCCTATCATCTGGGCAGAGTGTACTTATCCCTCCAACCTGCAAGAAATATGAAATTTGCCTCTGGCTTTTTAGATTTTATATTAAGCGATTTTTCAGTCTTTATGAAGAAAAATCTTTTTCCTGCTGTTCTCTCCTTAGTGCTGGAAGTGGCAGCAGTCTGGTCCTGCCGTCTCGCAGCCTCACTTCCCATCAGCACTTCTCAAATTACTGTGAGATTTTTTTTGTTCCTCACCATGTAGCTCAAGCAGAGACTCCCAGCCTGATTTTCTTGGGAATGAGACGTGGAAGCCTCTTCTTCCTTTGTACAATGGCTGGACCATTCTTACAGAGCAGGGAGGCTGAGCCTGGAGATTGTGGGTGTTGGTGGCTGGAGCAGCTCACCAGAGCTGCTCCTCTTTGAAAGTATCAGGAATCTTTTTACCCTCAGATAATCCTGCCTTGTTGGGGCAGCAGCTTGGGGTGCCTAGAGCTGTTTTGAAGTTTTCCTGTGGCTGGGAGTGGGGTGAGGAACAGGAAAAATATGGAATTAGGAGTGACAACAGGTTTTGGCAGTAGCAGAAGAAAGCTTGCTTGCACATCCCAGTAAGTGTGCTCCTAGTTCTGAAGTGAAAATCATGAGAAAATCTCAGGCAGGGAGACTTCACACAGCCCCAGATATGGAGAGGCAAAGCAAAGAGAAAGAGGAAGACACGTTTGTTGTCTTTAGGAGTAATCTCACACCCATGTTCTTAGGAGTGTCATCCACCCATGTTTTCTTTTTCCAGATTTTTTTCATCATTCTGGATTTTGTTTTGCCTTTTTCATTTCCTCACATGCTTTCTGCAGTTAAGTGTCCACGAGGAGAATGGATGCATAATTTCCACACATTCCCAGTATTTACTTAGAGGGGAAGCTTCATGAATGTGCACAGATAGACACATAGACACAGGTGTATAAAAGCACAATGGTAAATTCTGCAGGCTTGGATATGGGCATCCACAGTGGAACTACTTCCACAGATATGAGCTGCCAGCCTACACACGTTCTGGCACCTGCTTAACTGTAGTCAGGCTGAATACTTTGTTATTTGCCATAAGGAGTGGAGGCTTTGGAACCCAGGTTTAACACTTTCCAAAATGAGCTCTTGCGTGCAGTGGCATGTCAGGAAAGGCTGCTGTGCTCACCCTTGGCTACAGGTGTTTGAGTCTGTGAGTGGCTCCATGTTCCCGTTTGCTCTATGGTGATCTTCAGATGCTTTTGATCCTAAGTTTATTTTAATTGCCTTGCACTGTTCATTGGCTATCTCTGCAGGTACAGAACTACTGAAGTGATGTCTCATTATGCGATTTGATGTAGGCATAATTATAAAGTTACAGTGTGTGACTTATTCATTTTGAGACAGGCCTATGATAAAATTCACAGCTGCTTCTTTCTCTAGAAAATCTTTCTTATTTTTCACTCTCAAAGTTCCACAAAGCAAGTAAGGGGCTGTGTTTGCCTGGCAAGAGGGCAGGTCAGGACTTTGGCAGGGGTGAGTTGTGGACACACAGAGGTTGGGGCAGTTCTGTGCTGATGTGTGGCCAGGTTCAGCCCTGCCAGCCCTGCATCGTGCAGTCTGGTTTATCTCAGATCTGACATACCTTTCCACACTTGAGTCTTAATGCAGGCTTACCAAGTAGAACTCCTTACAGAGGCTTTGTCACTGACTTCAGGCTATGATAGGGGAATGGGAAAGTGAAACATCTTTTCAGTGAAACAAAGGAAGCTGATAAAGCATGTCCTATGAGTTGAATGTTAATTCTATTACAGGGAAATACTTGACTGATTGAGATATCCTATTGAGAGTAGATTTGATCAAAAGCCTTTAAGTGAATATAGCACCTTTTAACTTTTATCTTATTTCCATTTAGGAGTAATTAAATGACTTTCAGATTAAAATGGGAATTATTTTGTGGTTATTTTAGATCTTCATACGGACAAGATGTGAAAGTGTCTCATTTTTTATTTTATCTGTATTTTAGCAGAAATTTATAATAAAATTGAAATGTTGCTTTTTATAGAAGCTTTAGGTGTTACTGAAGAAGTCAGTTGGGATTGGTTTAGTTCTACTTTTTTTTAAACTCTAGCAACTATATTTTAACCCAGACTTATGCAATAAGATGTGTAAAATACAGAATTAATTTAAATAAAATACATTTTTAATTGGCAAAACCTTTCAAATACAAATTTTATTTTTGGTTTGGGAAATGCTGTCTCATCAATATGGACCTGCTCATGGAAATGTATGGATATTGGTGGAAATTCAGGGGTATCTGCAAAAGTGAGGGCATTACAGAAACAGCCAGGAGGCTAATTGTCCATGCAATCACCTTGTGGAGACTGAAATTCTCATCCCCAATTAACTATTTGCCCTTTCTGCCAGACCACTGCTCCTTCTATTCTGTTGTCTCCTATTGTGATGTTTATTCAGTGTTTTGGAATAGAAGGATCAGGATTTGCTTATAGCTTAAAAGCAATATTGAGGAAAAAAGTCTCCTCTACTTTGCTGCCAGATTGAATGGCTGTTTTCTGATTATCCCTAAATCAGTGCAATTGTAAAGAGTGAAAATGGACAGGAAATATGTTTGACCCAAACTTTCAATCTTGGCTAGCTTGCACACTGTACACTGTACTGGGCCCTTAGGGGTATCCCTGGATGTCACAGCCGAAAACATTTCAAGGTCTGAGAATGATTCCGTTTAATGCCAGTGTCACAGGTGACAAACATCACGAGTGTTTTCCCATGGCAGAGTTTCGTTATCTGCTTTCAGCTGTGGAAGGGGGATTACTTTGTGCTGTCACTTTTTTTTTGGCACTGGGTGCATCTTTGAGTGTGGGGCACGGCTGAGCTGACTGCTCCCCGACAGCTCAGAGAGATGTGGAGGGGAAAAATATCTTCTGCTGGAATTCCAGAGTAGCCCTGGGAAAGGATCCACCAGACTTATCCCTCAGATATTTAACTTCTGTACACAGGCATGCAGGGCAGGTGTATCACATCCCCTGGCGAAGGAATTAGCAACTCCTTACTGGTGCTGAAAGACAACAGGTCAGAGATTTTATTAGAGCCCAGAAATCTCTGTAACTTAAAAAAATTCTTAATTATCAGACAAATCTTGCCCTCTCTTCAACATTTTGAATAAATATTTAAAGATATGAAGCAAACACTTCCCTAGGAAGAAGATTCCTCTTTGGCTGGATATTTCTTTTCTTGCAGCATATTTCGCTCTAGTCTTAGGCATTTTGTTGTCTTTAATACCCCTTGATTGCATCTTGTTATCATCTTGTCTTGATTTGCTTTGTGGCTCATTATACAAAAAGGGTGCTAATCTTTGTTAATTAGCTCCTTATTAGAGTCAGTTGAGATTTGTAGCACAATAAGTGAGCTGTATTTCTGAGGATAAATAATTGGCTGCCAAGGAATCCTTAGCATCAAATCGTGTCAGTATAACTGATGATACTTTAATATTTGATGTGGGTTTGTATGTGTTTACTACAGTACTTGGTTCTTCCAGCTACAATTCCCAAGACTTCTTTTTTTGTCCAGCAGTTCTGTTACTAGCTTGAATATTCCTTATTCCATGCTGCATTCTATGATTTCATTACTTCATCGCTAGACAACTATTTTGTTCAGAAAACTATCTCCTGTACATGGCAGGAAGGACTTTTTTCTATTGCTTTTCACACTTGTCTTTATTGTATCTTGTTTTAGCTGTGTCATAGCACTGGATATTATAGATCTTTGGAGAACGTTAACACCTGAAATCTTTTCTGGAGAACTGGTAATAGGAAATGGGATGTAAGGTTGTAATGATACTTTAAATCAGTGGGATGCTCCTGTATTTCAGCTGAAATCCAAGTCATTGCTCTGTACCTGGCCCCACTGATATCTCTCACAGGTTACCTGAGCTGCTGCTCAAGAGGAAGAACTGTGAGAACTGGGTGTAAGGACTAAGCTTCCCTGTGCTTGCTGACCTCTGGGACATACCCCAGGAGATGAGGCTGAACCAAACTCAAGCCTTTTCCCAACTTTCTGGTATGCCACAGAGTTTTTCCTGGGAGGCAAACAAAGATGTGCTTTACAGCATTAATCCATATCCAAACAAACAAAACCTCAGGAGTCTAAGCATTTTGAGACCTGTGTTAGGAAAATTAATCCACAAATGCCAAAGGTTTATGTCCAAAAAGGAGACAGATGAGTCCTTTTACTTTATNTGTGTGGAAGAATAGGATGTCCCTGATGGAGCCAGCACAGCCTCCCTGCAGTGCTCTAGTGCATACATTTCAGTAGGGATCCTCGTGTTTAAGTAGATTATTGCTTTGCAGGAGGGTTGGGGATATTCCTGGTATGGATATCCTGATCTGAGAGATATTTGGTGAGAACTTTGATCTAATGTGCTGCTTTTCCCAGAGCAGACACAGTGGTGTGTAATTGGTCTCATATAGTAAGGACGACTTGCAATATGAAAGAGAAGTGGAGCAAAAAGGCTAAAGAAAGTAAGAGAAGTGTCAGCTCGAGAAGTTGGTTGAGGAATCCTTGGGTTATATGTTCCTCCCAAATACTGAAATGTTTTGAATATCATTAACATACATTTTATGTGGTAAAAAAGTAAGTCAATTATTTTAGTCCCAATGATAAATCTGGAAGTATTTTAGCTAGCTTGCTGCTTGTTTTCAATTTCCTTGCATTATGGATGGAGTCTAGAGGTGCTCCCCAAATATATACTTTATGATTAGCTTTTTATTGCCCAGCAATACTTCAATTTTATAAAACTACCAGAACATTTTTTCTGTTCAAGTAACACACAGAAAAAATATTATTTACTCTCCCCAGAACCACATTTATCTTGCAGATTGCTTTGACATGGTAGAGGGGCATTCTGGAGCACATTACTTCCATTATAGGAAAGGTCACATCTCTCTCTTGCTCAAATCCTGTGGGAATTCGATTTTCAAGAAGGAGCTACAGCTTCAGTTTTGCTCATTGACACTTAGCTGCTTGTCCTCTAAATGATAGGATTTATACAAGTAAATACTGTAATCCAATGATGGGCATGTGTGAAACGTGCTGGGTATCCATGGAGTGGGCTTGTCTCCTCTGTATAGATGCTGCAGTATTCCCATGCCACGCTGAGCTCCACTTTTTTATCTAGTGCCTGCTCACATGAGGGAGGACACAGAGCAGTC
>VWYN01019898.1:14432-49019 GCA_013400075.1 Hippolais icterina
CAAAAAAGTCTCTTTCTATAAGACTTGCTTTTGTCTCTCTGCTTGTATCGCTCTGGAACTCTATCAACTAAATTTGAATTTTTACAATAACGGGACCAATTTTAGCAATGCAGGTAAGAAGTCCAATCAAGGAACAGACCAACAACAGTAAAAGACAGTAATTTCTTCCCATTAAAACATACAAAGTAAACCATATGCTTTGGACAGCTACAGTTACTCTGCGGGAACTGCTACAGCTAACTTAACCTTGTTGAAAACAAAAATGTAAATGGAATTCATGACTTGACTCAAGAGAAAATAGTATCTGATAAAGATCTCCTTAGAATTACCCAAAGCTGCTTCTGTTTCTTTTCATTTCTACATTTGTCAATGCAATTAAGCCAATTCCAATAAAGCAATATACAAAACTTTCCACCTATACCCCAAACGGACTATATAACATTTAATTTTATGTTAAAGAAAAAGGTCTTTCAAGAAAAATTTTACCTCCAGCCTAAACATTGACCAGAAACATTTGCATGCCTAGGATAATAAAAAGTTAGAGTAAATAGTATTTCTCAGCACAGTGAGTATAATACTTTTATTGTTCCTTTAGGATATATCAACCCTTGGGTTTGAAGCCTTTTAGCCTTAATTATTTAAGAAATTTTAAAAGTTCTCATGTAGGATCTGTTGCATATTAAAAAATATTTATAAGGGACGTTTAACAAAAGGAGACTTAGCTACAAGACATCTGGCTTTAATTCTTTGGTTAAAGACCTTGTAGAAATAACAGGTCAAGTATAAGAAACCTTGAGGGAGAGAGGAAGTCATATGAATGAATTAGTGGCCCTTATAAAAGCTTTCCAACATCTGCATTAATTATGTAATGCACAGGATTTTAAGTCTTTGCAGGAATAGCTGGATGCATGATTTAATGGATATTTGTGATCTTGAATAAATTCTCTTTGCCTGTGTATTTGTCACTCTGTTTTTTTTCTTTCAGATGTCTGATGCCCACATATAATGATTCCTGCTCCACTGTTGCTCCTGGGGAAAGAGGCCTTCTACACCTGGAAAAACATATATTTTTAATTCAGAATTTAAAATATGACAGATATTATGCTTTTACTTTCTTTTTCCTTCCTTTTTCTTTGTATTTTTGTTTTGCACATGGGTTTAAAATGTGAATTATTCCCTGATTGTGCAATAGTCTCCCTTACCTCTTTCGTTTGAAATCTGAAACAAAATTTGACAAAAAATATGACTTATTCACAAAACTCCAAGCCAAGGTGGAATGTACGTAAACACATAAGAGTACATAAAATGCTACAGAGCCAGTCTTTTCAATTTAAAAAGGACAGCACTTGAGAAATCTCTGAGAAATTAGCATGAGGCTCACTTGTTGCTTCTCTCATTTTGAAGACAGAAAAACAAAATGCTGTATTCGTTCATCAGAATCAGTAAGAGATTTTGGAGAAGTTTTGTTTTTAAGGCATTCTAATCTAAAACCTGGGATCTTCTGTGAAAGTAATCTTTTCAGACACACCTTCCTCCCCAAACCCCCTGACAAGGGAATGAAGAGAAGAGGATGAGATAGTTTGCTGGCAAAAGTTCAAACAGGGATTTTCCAGATGATCAGTTTCTCACATGGCAGTGTGTATCTTAAAGGAAGGTTTTGACCTCCCAGGTCACAAACATAAAAATCCCAAGGCAACGCATTTAGCTGTGATGATGACTGGAAAGGCTGAAGCAAGAGAGAAATGCACTGCAACTCTCAGTACTCAAAGTGTTAACATACCACAAAGGCATATGCAAGCAGACAGACCCTATCCCCTCTCCTGCCCCTGCAGGAAAAGGGGCAGGGAAGTTTGTATTTTAATTTCCTGAAGTTTCACTCAGTGTGTTTCACTGCCTATGTAAGCCAGATGTGTGGTGCCTGGAGATTTACCTCATCCATTCAATATATCTCAACAAAAGTTTAAAACATACCGAGCTGCAAAGTGCCCGTGTTAACTAAACCTCTAGGATGCATCTGTGTGTAAGAAGTAAACACTGAGTTATATACCAACAAGACAGATAAAGAAAAATGAAGCAAAAGCAGGTTAAAAGCAAAGTCTCCTCTCACCATATGAAGATGACCCAAGACACAGTTGTCCCAAATCAAAGAAGAGAAAAATCACAAGTACATGGAATTGAATCTCTTAATATCATGAGACATAATTATAACCACAGCATAGTGCATGCAGACCAGGAAATTTGGCACCAGGACCTAATAAACAAAACTCACTCTTCTTCAGCAATTAGTCATTCAATTCACCTTGGCACTGACCTTTTCAGGCATTATTTGCCTGGTTGTCTCTTCTCCTCTGGTTGTATGGGATCACACCACAGGGGCACCGCTGGGAAGAAGAGCCCAAGTAAACTTTCCCATTTTTTCTGCCTGATTCATCTTGCTTTTGCCCCACCTCTGCATCACACCCTAAAGAATGGGGTGACGATTTGGATCCACAGCTGCTTGACCACTGGACATCCTTGGGAGAGTAGCCCCTCTCTACCTGCCCCTCCTGGGGCAGAGGCAGGAGTAGAGAACCTGGAGTGTCTGCCTGGAGCAGAAGATGAGAGGGGATCTCTGCATCCTGCCAGCTCCATGGTGAATGACAGCTCATCTGGTAAGGGCTGCTCACCTGATAAGGGCTGTGAATGGAGAGATGCTTGGGTGGAAAAAACCTCAGAAAGTTTTAAAATACCATGGATTGATCCTGCCTTAAAAAAGCATTAATTAGCACAAAGTGCCTGAGGAGAAGATGATCACTTTACAAACCCCACTGCAATCTCAGAGTTTGGAGAGTTCCTTGATCCACAAAACAAAAAAAGGCAGGCCACCATCTCCCCACCCCCAGTACCCATGGGTGCATCTATTTCTTGTCGAGAGAAACAGAGCAAAACATCCTTTGAATACTAAGGTCTGACTTTTGCAGCACTTTTCAAACTTGTAAGCCAGAAAAAAAGTCCATATCCAGGAAATCTCTTAAAAATTTCTTAACCCTAAACTCTCCAAACACACTGTGACCCTCTCTTTTTTGTCTTTTGCTGAATTAACCTCCAAATGCCACTATTTTCTTACCCAGAACACAGAGGAGATGAAAAACAATTAATTTTTCTAATACTGGTGTGGTAAACTAAGACTACAAAACCGTAATAAATGTCTTATATCTTTACATTTAGTGCAGCAGTGAATGGAAATCAGTACCACTGCTTTCAGCTTAGGTAAATACCTTAACTTTACCAACATACCAGGAGTCAAGCTGAAAAACTTTAGGGAACTACCAACTCCAAAATCCCCAAAGAAGGGTATAAATTAAGAATATCTTTAAAATAAGGATAAGGAAGTAAGTATAGGCATAATTGAATCAATATGTAACTACTTCGTCAACTCACAACTGCTAAAGGTGGAGTTTACAAAAGTAAAGTTGTAACAGATGAGGAAAAAAAAACCAATCTGCAAAACCAGTTGTCCATTACCTAATGAAAAACACAGGCTACTTTTCAAGCTGAAGAACATGAAAGAAAAGCTTTAAAATAAAGTGGAAAAGATGTGTTCCCTTTAAAGTTAAAAGTAGAAGCAAAAAAATCATGAACTCACAAGACAAGAGTCCTGATCTGTTATAGCCTTAAGCGCAGACATATTTTTCATCTGCACAATGACAGTATGAAACCCTGTCACCAACATAGAATGGCTCCTTCTCTTCAGAACTGCATCTCCCAAGGTAATCATTCAACAGACTTAAGGATAATATAATAAGATGACGTGGTTCTGTCACAGCAGGTTATTTCATTTCACTAGATTCATTTTGCCCTTCACAAAGCTGACAAGACAGAAGGAAACTAATATCTCTGCAAGGGGGTCCCTTTAATGCTATTAAAACATCCTAAAGCATAAAGTTACTTGAAGATCATGTGGCAACAGTTAGTGCATTCAGTAATTTTTAGGATGCTTTTGTAACAGACTCTATTACCACAGAGTCTCAGAGCTGTCGAATGTCTCAATGACTAAAAATTGAATGGAGAATTTCCCTGTATCCTACAGTTTATACCTTGAAATGCAGCTCAACATATCTAGGTACTGTGTATTAAAGAGACTCAGTCATCAGCAATAGTGTGAAAAGAGGCAGTTTTACTCTTGGAAGCTATAATTCATGTGTGACACAGATCCCATTGATTAACTATGATTATGAGCTTCACAGATTAGCTATAAAACCAGGGAGGTTGTTGACCTTCCAAAATTCTGCAAGCGAAACAGGATTTAAGAAATTAAAAGCTAGGGAAACAAACAAACAAACAAACAAACAACAAACCCCCCCCCCAAAAAAAACCCCAAACCTAGTAACCTCATCCATCCACAACTTAGCCAGCAATTCACACACTGTTGTATTGATGCTCCTTTTCCACAGATCCACCATTTTCATATAAGCTGTGTCCCTCATAAGTGCTACATAAACGTTCATAGGAAAGTTATCCAGTAGAGGAGGAAAGGAATACTGTTGGAATCAGGGCATAGTTCTACATCATCACACCCTCACTTACATTCCTAGAATGGCTTATGTATGTTGATTTCTAAGGATTTATCTTTTCTCTGCCACCTCATCTCTGCCTTCCCAGCTCCTCTCAAAGGGAGATCCCCATTGTAATGTGGAGATGTTGCAAAACTGAAGTGGCTGTGGCGCAGGTAGAGCATATTAAGCCCAAATTGGATACTTAAGCCCAAAGTATAGAAAGGACTTTTGCAAAGCTCTTAAAACTTCTTTTCCTTTGGGGCAGCTTTCATGACAAGCTGAGCTTCACAAACAGTAGCTGAACATGGGCACAGGCTCAACACTGTGGCTTTGTGGGAGACAAAGGAAGACAATTATATTCCATCATCCCATTTAGTGACCAAAATATTCCACTTCTTATGCCTTCAGAAAATGTCTTTGCCATGATACTGATTGGGCTGCTCCAATATCTTGCTCAGTTCACCCCCAGTTGCCCACCTGCCTTACCCTCAACCTGGACATCACAGACAGACATCCAGACTGCTGTGAGTCCCTGAATGCTGCTGTGAGGATGAGTACAGTTCAGGACAGACCTTTATTAAATACCCCCACCTTGGGAGGAGTTTTCTGGAGAGAGGTGCAGCACATAGAGTCCTATCTGTGCTCTTTAGAAGCCAGAGTGGAAGTAGTCAGAGGGGAAAAAAAGTCTGCATCTATAACCTCCCAAAAGAGTTTTATGCATAATGATTTACAACGTGTATCCTTTAGGCACAGTTAGTAAACCAAGTTGGAAGTTAATTATTGGCTAAAGCAGCTCAAAGATTGCAATTTTATGCTGAAAAAACACTGTGGGCTACACATGGGCTGCATCCACCTCCAGGGCACACCTCCCATTGCTCCTCACCAGGCAAACCAGCAAAGCAAGCCCTTGAGAGAGTTTAGCCTACAAGCAAAAATTCTTATGTCAATGAGCATAGGAAGTTTCATTTTGGGACTGGAAATAGAGATTTACAGATGGAAATAAGAAGGCCATTCTCACGGTATATACATTTTTTTCATTAAATATATATTAAACAATTTGGGTTCCTTTTGCTTTGATATAGTGAAATATTTGTGAAACATAAACAGAATATTGAAAAATCTTTGTCTCAGTGCTTTATAAACAATAAACTCTATAACTAACTATAACGAACTTGTTCACACATTACCATGCCTTTAAGGCATTATTGGTCTGCTTTTAAAAAAATGGAGATGTATTTTGAACCTCCAGTAATCTCATCTAGTAAAATAATTTTTTTAAAAAGTGTACTGGTGTTTTTAGTTTTCCCTATGATGTCTGTAGCTGGGTGGATATACTTCGAATCACAAATTGTTTTTTCCAGACTCACTATTTCCTTTTGTTCTCTTGTTTGCTGAATTTACCACAACCAGAGGCCTGTTTTGGTAACAAGGCTAATTTGTTTATTCAGCCCAAGAGGGACAAAAAAATCCACACTCTTGTTGACTGCAGAAACTTGGGCACCAAATCCAAAATGCAAATTGTGTTGCACTTCACTGGGGAAAGGGGTGACAACAGCTAGAGCCTGCCCACAGCAGCCTAATCTCAAGCATACTACGAGAAGGATAACCATTCTGTGGCAATGATAGTTTAAATCTCTTCCATTCCAATTCAAACAAAACAAGGAGAAAACAGAGGTGTATTCAATGGCACAGAGTGGGAGAAGTGGTTTTTGGCTCTGGCCATGAAAGGCCATTCTAATGGAAACTGCTCTGGATTTCTTTTTGGAACAGCTGCAAGACAGTTATTAAAACGTACTCATTTGCTTTTAGTATCTGGCTGGTAGGACCCACTGCTGGCAAAAGCAAAGAGAGAATGATGAATTTTTGTTGTTTTCTTGTTTTAAGCATTTCTGACGCCCTGTTGGAAGTCCCTGGTTCATTAAGTAACAGGAGCTCAAATCATTACTTCTTCAAAGCTTTTACAACAGAATTCACCTCATGCCATTCACTAAGGGAGAAACTACTAATCACTTCAGAGAATACCTTCATCAGTATGGGTCACCACTTGTGATGTTTCTTTTTTTTTACAAACAGCAAAGCCCTCTGGGACACTAAATGCTTCTTACACAATTATTCAACTTTGTTCAATGCATAATCAGACTTGTCAGGTTCCTATAAGATCATTTTATTTATCCATATTTGAGGTTACTTGGTTATACAAGTTATAACATGTATACAAAATATCTCCAAATTAAAAGTCAAGAAGCTCTACTATGTTTTATTTCTCTATTTTTAAGAACAGAAAAGCTCATCTAATCAGAATTCACTAGATTGTGATTTATTGTGATTAATTTGAGATCTTTTTTGCCTTACAATGAAGTCCCATGGCAAAAAGTTCAAAATATATTTGGGAATTTTTTTGTTTCATTAACTTCTTTGACTTCATTCACTTCATGTTGTGAATGCTGTCCCCTAACTATTTTCTATTTCAGATCACAGCTACAGACGGGTAAACTACCTTGAAACTTTACTTATCCTTCACTTTCACACATGACCAGGATGCCTGCACTCCTAATCACCACTTGTTTCTGGTAACAAAATACCGGGGATGGAAAAGAAGAGGGGAGATTTGAATAAATTAGCATGTTGCAGGGGTATGAAGAAACATGACTATGGCAAATGTGTTGCTTCAATAGAGAGTTGTAGAGAAGCACCAGAAGCAGGTCCTATGTTGACACACTAGCCACAAGAATATTTAAGACAGTATTAACAATTTCACATCTGGTACCCAGAAGTGACTTTCAAAAACTTTTTCGAAATGTGAGCCTTTTGCTACCTGACTCAGAGTACAAATCTTGGGAAAATACCATTTGTCACTAAATTAACAGGAACCTCTCTTATTGTGGTGCCACAATGAGCAGCTGTAAGATTGAAGTCCAAGCAAAAACCTGTAAGAAGGAGCTTTGGCTTCAAAAAATGTTTTGTTGAGGTCTCTGAGATTCTCTCCCAGGGGAAATAGGTTTGTTTGTCTGGTGCAGTTAAAGGACTGATGATAAGCAGAGGAGTATTTATTACTGCAGTGTATAAACATGTATGCATACACATATATAGGTATACAAAATAGATAGTATTTACTTCTGAGTATAAATTGACCTAATGTGAAGGAAGCCAACTATGCTGGCAATGTCAAAGGAAAGTTTAGAGATAAGGATTAAAAAAAAATAAAGAAAGTTTAAAGTAAAGTAGCAAAACTCTTCTTTTTGCAACTAAGATGCCATCTAGCTCATGCAAAAGGCATGCAAGGTTACTTCCAAGTTTAAAACGCCTTCCTTAAAACCCTAGTCTCTAAATTACTTCTGCAGTGCACCGTTGAGGCATCTCCTCAATTTCAAAAGGCAAAATAATATTGTGTGGGGAGAAAAAAAATTAATCAATGTTGTTTTTCTAAGCTGTATCCAAAAATTCACTCCAAACATTAAAGGCAAAAGCCCTTCCAGCCCAAGTATGAAAAGCGCTTTACTTCAGTATTTTATCTAACAACTGTCTCTTTACATACATATCTGACTATGTCCTTGTCCGTTAAAAAGGTCTTCCTTACTCTCAGAAATATAAAGATGGTTCCCAGTGGATTGTCTGGAGATGTTATTCTTTTATATATGATTGAAGACTTCTATCAACTGTCATATCCACAACGATTTACTGAAATCTGTGGGAATTCATGCAAGCATTTAAGACATCTCATACAGATACCAATTTTGAGCCTACTTTTACAACATGAGGATGAGAGGTTAGTATTTTTATTACCACAATCTCCTACACTGAGATACTGGTCTTTCCTTTGCTTCTTGTTGTCATTTCTTTTTGGCTCCCAAGTCAAATCTCATTGAAGCACAGTTTCTAAAACCTGAGTGTGAAGGGAGACCTCTAGATTACTAATCAATGACCAGACTTATCTATTTATTTCTAGTCTTTGGACTAGTGGTATAAGCTCAGGCAGAATTTATTCAGCGAAAACTCCCTGCAGATCCAGGATATGCGCATTTATTCAACACAACAGAAAGATGACCATGACGATCATCAAGTCCTTTATAAGTGACAGCTTTTCTTCAGCTCATTCTTACACTACAGCTGCTCTTATTCTCCTTTTGAGAAGGCACTTGTCCTGAACAACAACCCCTAGATACACGCAAATATGAAACATGCTACAATCAAGCAAACTACATGAGCAAAATCACCTTGGAATAGAGGGTGGTGGCTAGGTTTGCAATATGGTGAGGGTTGGCAAATTGACTGCACTGGACCACTGCCACAAATACACCAGAGCAAGAGATATATACTCACCATAGTAGAGGCAACAACTGTCTGTTTGGAAACACACCCTGTAAACCATTACCACGGCTTGGAACACCATCTCAGGCCTTGACAGACACATTTTGTTGCAACACGGTACACCAGAGGGAATCAAATCAGACAATGGGACTCATTTTCAAAATAACCTCATGAAGTCTCAGGCAAAGCAACACCACATTGTGTGGATATATCACATCCCTTATCACCCATAAACCTCTGGGAAGATTCAGAGGCATCATGGACTGCTGAAGACCATGTTCAGAGCATTAGGTAATGAGGCATGGAAGCACTGGGATGCAAACTAAGCAGAAGCCATTTGGCTGGTTAACACTAGGGGATTTGCTGACTGTCCTGGTCCTGCCCAAACAAAATCCCTTCAGACTGTGAGATGAGATGAAGTCCCTGCATTACACAGGGAAGTGGCTGGGGAAGTCAGTGTGGGTTTTTGCTCCCACTAAGGCAAACCCTTTGCCCATGGACCTAGGAGTACTTGGTGGGTAATGACTTGCTGGGTAATGCAGAAGGATAGGGAAACCTGGTGTGTGCCTCACGGAGATTTATTCCTTGGGTAAAAATATACTGTGGTGTAAGTTATATGTTGCAGAAAGCAAAGTAGCAGGAGTGATATGAATGGATTAAGAATGATTTTTATGAGGAGCAAGGAGAATGTGATGGCAACCCAGGCTGGGCTGGTGCCCAGTGAACAAGTACACCACTTCTCCTGTCCTGACTGCTCCATCCTAATGGACTGGAGATCTGGAGGGATGAAGGAAGCCCATGAATCTGGAAAACAATATCTATCTGTGAAAGAGCAGGGGACAGTAATGAAAATGTTTGGTAGAGAGATGGTTTAAGGATGTAGTTTGCATTGTATGTGTGGGTAAGAAGGGGTTCCAGTCATGAGAAATAAACAGATAAGAACAGTCAGAAGATACATGAATTATGTGGCATCCCAGTGTGAACTAAATGGTAAGGAATAAGGGGTGGAGATTATATTGGGTGTGGCTGAGCAGGAACTGATTCCCCTATAAGAGCCCCCACAGTGCTGCTGCACTTTGCATCGATAGTTGGAAAGGTGCTGATAACACACCAGTGTTTTGGCTATTGCTGAGCAGCACTGGCCAAGAATCAGCGCTGTCTCTCCACTATTCCTCCCTTCATCAAGGGGGCTGGGGGTGGGCAAGATCCTGGGAGGGGGCACAATCAGACCAGCTGAGCCAAACTGACCAAAGCAATATTCCATGGCATATGATACCAGCTCAGATACAAAAGCTGACAGAGGGCAGGAAGAAGAATGGGAGGCATTAGTTATTTTACAGTGTTTGCTTTCCAGGGTAGCCAAACCAGATGCTGAAGCCCTGCTTCCCAGAAAGTGGCTGAGCACCACTCACTGATGGGAAGGAGATTAATGCATTTTTCCCTTCACTTATACAGACACACAAACTTTCACCTTTTTTTGCTTCAGTAAACTGCCTTATGACAACCTTGTTTTCTATATTATTGTTGTTATTCTATAATATTGTTATCAAGTTGTTTTCTCTATTATTTTTGTCTTCCCTGTTCCACTGGGAAGGGGATTGATAGAGCAGCTTGATGGGCGGCTAGTGCTCAGCCAAGGTAAACCCACTACACATACATGAAGAAAGCTCTGAAGAGGCAACCCACAAAGACGGGGTGTAAACGTGCGGTGATGGCCTGCAGGAATCTTTCCCCACATAGGGAGAGGAGTCTGGCAGTAGTTATGCAGCTGGGACACAAAGTGTGCAGCATTCACCTTCTACCAGGCGTTCTGCTGTGCTGTAAAAAACCAAAATCCTTCTGGAACCTTAACAGACTCAAAAAGCAACAAAAATAGCTCTCCATTTGATACACAGAAGAAAGAGTAGTGCTAGGAAGTCTCTCAAAAGCAGACTTTGGATTTAGCTCACATCACATCATCATCCAGTAGTGGATGTGTTTTTTCCTAAATTCAGAGTCTAGGGATCTTTGAAATACAGCACTTCTCAGTGCATACTGTTGAGAGCTATAGTCTCCTGAGCCAAATAATCTACAGAAAACAAGAATAATAAAAAACCAAAATAAATAAATATTTGATGTCAAATTTTCTGGTATCTACCTTAATTACTGTGGTACCTTTTCCAGTAAAAGACACATCCTTAAATGCTTTAAGTTGTTACAGACACTTGGGTCTCTGTGAAGTCAAAAGTACTTTGAAAATGCTTTTCTGAAATGAAATCTCGACTGTTATGAGCATCTCCTATTCTATTCATAGTTTTTACTTTATCAGAATACTCAAGAACTTGGTGTTCAGCACATGAAGCTAAGAAATAACCTTTATAAATGAGTCTGAAACACATAGTAGTTTCATGAAAGCAAGATTAGTGTGTTAGTAATGCTAAATGTGTTATTAATTTTACTACTGCTTTTCCCTTAAAACTTTTCTGATAAGAACACTGAACCTGAAATTTCCTTTGGTATTATTCCGACTTATCCACATTACAGCCTCTATTTTGTATTTATTAAACACAGTAAAAATCAAGCTATAGCGCAGTGATCACCTACGTGGAGTCAATAAAGATGATATTTTGCCATATATTTTCTTCTACAAATAGTACTATAACACAGCAATGTCATGTGTCAAAGTATAATAACAGTTTTAGTAAGTGATGAGTGTCTTTAATGTAGTATTTCCAGAAAATTCCCCTGATGATTCAGAATGAGAGAGGAGAAAAAGCTAGGATTCAATGAGGAAATAAAGAGGTTCAATCAGTTACCTGCTGGAGTTTCATTGTGGTCTACTCACCTCAATCATCTCAGGCTGGGACATCATGGATGATGGCACCAAATCGTTAGGGATATCCATGGTAGCTCAAAATGCTCCTGCTGTCCTTGCACTGCTCCACTGCACCAACAAGCTCTTGGCAGTAACACAGAAGCCCTTCCTCAGACTCTAGTCATACTGATATTTACTCCTAAAAGGAAAGAAAGAAACCTGTTGAGAATAACAAGAGAACTGGGTAGGCAGTCAACAACCAAGATCCTGGACTGCTGCAAAACCAGTCCGAGTTTGTACAGCCCCACTTGCTGACAAGACCACTCACAGCAGATTCACAGGAGAAGTTTCAAAAGACATACTGGAATTTGATCCAGAACAGGAAAAAAATTCACTTGACAACACAAACTAGACTCACACAAACTGAAATCAGCAAGAAGGTTAATACACAGACTGCTTTTCTTTTGCAAGGAAATATGGTCACCTACAGAACACTGGAAGTGTGTTCCCCCCACAACAACAACAACAAGAAAATCCCCACAGAAAAATATTCATAGAATTACTTGCTGGAATTCAGAATACATTCTCTCAGTTCAGTTACCACATAAACTTTTCTTCTTTGTTAAGAAAAACAACTTACACATTATGACTTGAAAATATGACACCATTTTTTTCCCAGGTAATCACAGATTTGCAGTATATGAATATACCAAACTGTAAAATTTAATCAATAAAATTGATTAAATAGATTCAATTGAATGAAGTTATCTCCATAGCTATCATGTTTATCAAAGTCAGTCCAGCTTCCACAGATACGTTCTTTTCTTTTTCTACTCTTGTGTGCAAAGAAAATAAACAAACAAAAAGGTGGAGGTGCAAACCCCTCTAAACATCCAAGATATTAATCCCATAAAAAAATTCTAGACTAAGAGTACTGCTTAAGGGTTTTTTTCCTTAGTGAGACCAGACATATACAACACTACCCACAAATCAGTCACCACAGAAAGGATTTTGGAGGGGCACCTATTGCTATCTTCCCTCTATCACTTCCTATTCTGCAAGTCATGGCAGAAATCTACTCATGCAAATTATAATCAGCATCCAATAAACATACCAAAAATTACTCCAAACTTCAGTGGTATTTTCCAAACTGAAGCCATGCTGTAGTTACACAGACAATGCCAGTAACTTTCCTGGCCGTAAGTTCATTTTTTCACAGGCAACATTTTCCGAGCCAAGAAAGAAGTGATAAATGCTGTAGGAAAGTTATGCTCCACGTGCTTTTCTGATTCAGTTATGCCTTTTTTTTTTTTTCTGTCTTGTTAATTTAAACTCAGCCTTTGCATGCCACTGTGGAAATTATTCCTCCTTCCTAAAAAGCATCATCCTGAAATGCCTGCTTCACATTTCAACACATCCCCACATGCCTTACGTCACATGTAGCTGTCTCATCTTCCAAGCTCTAGGATCACTTTTTCCATCTTTATATAGCTTTCCAGTGACCCCTATTCTTTTCTACTCAGTTCTTGCTAGAAGCCTTTCATTCTTTCCACTCTCTGCTCCAAATTTCTCCTCCTATACTCACGGGGAGGGCAGAAAATGGAGACATAGCATCCCTTCAAGATAGTCTTCACAAAGTAAAAGAACAAACGCAACCTTCAGGCTTCCTGTTTTCTTTCAAAAATGGGAGTTGAACTGATTTTCTGAAATTCACTAATTTTTCTATTGCCAGATGAGGGAAACAGATAGCATCAACTTGGAACTCTGACTTTGGGAAGCTTCTAAAACTTGACAGTGATTTTCAGTAAAACTCTATGAACAGCCTGAAAACCCTCAACCAACATATCTCATCAATGTCTTGTGACCTGTTGCAACTGTAACTTAAATAATATCTCAGAAGACATTTTTTTCTGTTCTTCTCATGACATGCTTAAAAGCAGCGTTTAACTGCACCACCTTTACAGCAAGAGTTTCCTTTAAAATCTTTTCTCTTAATCCTGAAATGCTGCCACTTTTGGATAATGTAGGTGATAAAAAAAATTACAGTTGAAGCTGACTTTAGGGAATACTGTCTAAATCAAAACCAAAAGTATGCTTAGAATCCTGTCTGTCATACAAAAGGGAGAGAAAACAAACATTTTTACTAAGGAGCATCATAAAGAAAAAAACCTGAAAAAGTAAGAAAAAAACTCTGAAGTCTGTTCAGCTTATAGTGTAAAGTACTAATTGATCCCAGATGGATATATCCTGTAAACTCAATGAAGAAAATAAAACATTTGAACACTATGTAAAAAAGGTGAGAAAGTACGAAAAAAATCTCATACAAAATGTCACACATCCAGATGTCACATCTCAATTTTTGCCATCTGAAAGTATTTTTTTGGCATCACTCACCTCTGGCAGTCTTCACTAAACAATCCTGCTTGCAATTAATTCATCCAGCTCACAAATAAATGCATCACCCCACCATGGCAGCCTTATCAGTCACAAAGAAAAACGAACACCATCCAGGAAAGAGCAACAGCAGTGACTTGTCCTGCCCAGCATTTCATTCTACTACTTGTTGAAGTAGTAGAATGAAATGCTAGTTAGCACAACTAAGTGTTTTTCTGCTGTCCCAAATTGAAATAAGAACAATTTACTGGAAACAGCAATGAGATAAGAATACAAACAGTAACAGCAACAATATTAATAATGTTAAGTATACATAAAGAAGGTGATTTACATGCAGAAGTGCTCAAAGACAGACCTGGTGCCATGCTGCCCCTGAGACAATGAACCATGCACAGACCCTCTGTGCCCATGTTTTTCTTACTGACTGTGAGCACCTCCTCTTTCTTGGAAGCACGATTCCCTTACTTCCAGCCTCCTGTGGTGACATGCGTGGCACAGAACAACCACCTAGGCACAGGGCTCCAGACTCTGACCTCTCATTGCTACTGTGAGAAAATTAACTCTGTCCTGGCCAAAAAACAAACACTATGCACCCCTTATTCTATGCCATCTACAGCATGCCCCAATCCTACACCTTCCAACTTTCACCTGTTCACCTTGCGAACACACCTACACATACAGATACACACAAATGCAGATAACATTTCCATAGCCAGTGGCCATTCCTCCAAGATGTCTGTTGTGTTCATTCAGTCCATGACTGTGGGCTCTGTGAGGAGCTCCCAACTGGTGTATCTGGAGCATCCATACTCATTGTCCTTGGTAGTTGTGGCATGGATCCACAACTTGGATGGGGGGTTTGCCTTTTCTTGAGGCAACAACTAATCCGAACTGTCTTCCCTTACACTTTTACCATATGCACTACAGTGACTTTATGCCCTTCTGCAGTATGTGGAGGTTTGGATTGGGCAAGGCCAGCTCAAGTCATAGAGCATCTAATAATAGAGCCTCTAATGTTAACTAAATAGGTGGCCTTTGCTAAATGTAGATCCTGATGTTTGAAGGTCCCACTACCCACTGCTTTTGGCAGTCCATTGCACTGTTCAATTTTCACAGAGACTGATGCACAGACTATGATAAACCCGCTCAATCCCGTGCTCTCTGGGCCAAGTGTCTGTTTTTGAAATGAGTCCTGTTTTCAGACTCAGTCCTCTCAAGTGTACCATGCCTTCCTTGGTACTTGCTTGAAAAAGACTTGCTTTTCAAGGCCCAGGATGGTGTTCCAGGCAGTAGCATGAGGCACAGGATAGGTCTCCAACCATCCAGTGGTGGCTTCCACCATGGTCAGCACATAGCGCTTGCCTTGGCGTGTCTGGGGACGGGTGATGTAGTCAATCTGCCAGGCCTCCCTATACTTGTATTTAGACCACAACCCACCATACCATAGGGGCTTCACCTGCTTGGCCTGCTTTATCTCGGCACACATCTCACAGTTATGGATAACCTGGGAGAGACTTCCATGGTTAGATCCAGCCCTAGATCACAAGCCCATCTGCGTGTTGCTTCTCTTTTCTGATTACAGAGGCATCATGGGCCCACTGAGCCAGAAGTAATTCTTGTTGCCAGTCCAGATCCACCCAAGACACTTCACCCTTGGCAGTTCATCCACCTGTCTGCTGTTGCAATGCTCTTCACAAGCTTTACTCTTGGGTGCCCGTGCATCTACAGCACACAATTTTACAGCAACTCATCTACCCAGCCAGAGATGCCTTGTCACAATTCAGAAGTCCAGATGTGTTTCCCTCTGCGCTGCCAGTTGCCTTTTTTCCATTGTTCCAGCCATCACCACAAAATGCCACCATCCACAAGTGCAGAGGTAGACCGCTGGCCACTTCTCTCATTCAGCAATATCCAAAGTCAGCTGGATGGCTTTGAGCTCTGCAACCTGACTTAGTCCAACTTTTCCCTCATCGGCTTTGCAACTAGCCATATAGGACTCCATACAGCAGCTTTTCATTTTTGACATATCCCTAGGATTGGCACAAACTGTCAGTAAAGAGAATATAGCTTCTTATTTTCAGGTAGCTGATTATATGATAAGGTCTCCTCAGTCCATGCCACCACTACTTCCTCCTCCTCTTCTGACGATAATCTGAAATTTTTGCTTTTATGCCAGTTCGTGATGACTTCTGGTGATTTGGATTTCCTATTTGAGCTTGCTGCGTGATCAACCACAACCCACTTACTCCACGTAACATCAGTGACATGAAGTATGGAAGGGACTTTGAATATCCACCGCAGCACTGGGCAGCCAGAGTGCCAGGAGGAGTTATACTTTGGTGCCAATCACTTCTGAAGCAGAATGATCCCCTTCATAAGCTGCCAGATATGCTTTTTCAGCCAGGGCGTAGGATCCCTTGGATCCTTTGTATTGCTGACTTCAGAACTCCAGGGGTTGTCCTTGAGTCTCTCCAGATACTTCTTGAGAGAGACTCCAGGAAGGTCCATTCTCCCCGGCTGTGGTGTAGATCACACTGTTACATTCCTGACTGGTCCAAGGGCTGCATGAACAATCTGCCGTTGCAAACATTCTTCTTCCATGTCACCTGACAGTGAGGGCTTACAATCTGACTCTACTCTAGAATACAGATCCTCCAAAAAACCACAATTCCTAACAAAGTCTGTGTTTCCTTCTTGCTGGCCGGTGGGCACATAACTGCTATTCTGCTGATTTCATCCACTGGAAACTGACAATGTTCATCTTGTCATTTTACTCCTAAAAACTGAATTTCTTGTGCAGATCCCTTGATCTTACTTCACCAAAAACCAGGACACCACCAAAGCATAAGGACAAGCCAAACTACTTTAAGTTATTTTGAGGAATATAGTTAATACAGGTAGCTCTGTGTGTGCAGGTTGTAAGCTGAGCTACCTGCTTCTAGTGTGTTCCTCAGTGGAAGTGGTTATGATCTTTACAATTCCCTCCTAGTTCTGCCCTCTCCCTGTTCCGCGGGGTGTTGTATATGCAAATGAAGATAACCCACTGCACCCTGTTCAGTACTTAAAACAGCTGCAAGCAGGTAAATAGCTGTGATTCAGTATTGGACAAAAGAAGCAGAAAAGAAATAAAACAGATTTCCAGACAGGTGGTGCAGACTATTGCTGTACCCTTGCCCTAAAGTTCTTTTGAACAACAGTGAGCAAATTTTTTCCATTTAATGAGACTCTCCACCATCTCCCCATCAAATTTCTGATGTCTCAGCAAAGAGGCTACTGTTTCTCTTGCTCCAGGAGATGCACTAACAGTTTGGAAGCTAGCACAAAATTAACGGTCCCATCAAACTTTGCTGATAAGGTGTATTTGAATACACATATTTAACAGAGCAATTCTGCACATTGGTTGGTATCAGCCTAGCTCTATTACTGACACCCCTCTCCAGAAAGCAGGATAGAGTGTCATCACATCCACTATCTATTACCATGGCAATAAGTACTGAAATAGATCTTGTACATGGCATTGATTAAATGTGTTCAATAGTGGTGACTGCAACTAAGCAGCACACCTTCAGACCAACTGCTGTCTTAAGTTACAATGTAAGATGCAATCAAAAGTATGTATCCTATCACCATTTCCATAGGCTGCTAAAACTAGGTGGGAGAGTGCTCTTTATCTCTTCGATGACACATCCCTGATAACTCACTTCAAGAGATATCTTCTGTTAATGAGCTATCAAGGTCTCACTGCATGACTCATAAAATTACATCATCCCATTGTGAGATGCTCCATCCGTGGGGAGGAACCAAGCATTCCTACCTGGATATAATCTGAGATGTAGAACACCAGAGCCTCTACCACTTCAACGCAACCACATCCACCATTTAATTGGATTGCTATCACCACCCCGACCAACCAGGTATCAGGTTGTATTCTGACTCAGTTTAAGCTAGTGTTTTCTGCCTTTATTTCAATTTTCCAATTAAATTGTAGTTCGGACTTGGAATCTCTCAGTGGTTTGCTATCAAGCTGGTACAACTGCCAACAAAATGCACAAGTTACATCTGTTTTTACAGCACATGCAACACCCCCATCGTCCCAAGTGAAGACCAGTTCTACAAATACATTCACCAACAAAGCCTTCCTGTCTGCTGTTTCTAATCACTGCTTGAAAAAACTGCAGAGCCATAGCTTCTCACCCATTTGGAAGCTCTTCATAGGAATGAATAAATTCGCTGTGAAAATGGATCTGTAAAGTATTACTAAGGGGTCATGGAAGTCTGGAAGGGGAGTGCCAAAAACAAGGGACAAGTTCACCACGTTTTCTGTCCTGGCCGCACCATCACCTCCCTGGAAACTGTCCCTGCCAGCAAATCCAGACATTTCTTGAGTCTAAATTCACTGTCTAGAAAAACAGAATGGAATTTGCTAACATATGAAAAGGTTCAGACACAACAATAGGAAATCTCTACCTTGCAAATATTGAAACAAAAACAAACCCAAAATCCAGAGTAAAACATACCTGACTCTGCCCTTTCCCAGTATCAGGAGTAACAAAAGTTACAAAACTAACAAAAGTTACAACCAGCCCTAAGAAATTGGCCAGATTTTAAAGTTTAAGAATAACAGTCAAAGACAGACTCAAGGTACAACAAAACTGAGCTATTTGTTCACTTCTGCAGAAGAAACTGAGATCCTCACAGGAAACAAGGTGAATTTTTCATGCAGCTGTTGAACTAGCATGCCATATAGGGGCAAAAATCTCTTACATATGCACTGAAGACAGGCAACAACTATACAGAATAAACAATGCTTATATAAATATTACTCCATCCCCAAAACACAATGCATATATTTACCGAAACCACAACTGGAAATCAATTTATATCTAAAAACATTTTTCCATCAAATCCCTGTGAAGGAATCCCCTCTGAACCTAGTAATTTCTTTGCAATTGACCATAGTTAATTCACTTTGACATTAAATGTCAATTTCTTGCAGATATTGTTTAAGAGATCAGAATTTTCTTTCACAGTCTGAGAACGTTAATCCAACAGCATCAATTTCTATTCAGGCCGCTTCTGCTCACAGAACTCCTGATGTTGATGAAGTATTGAGCTGTTTCAGCACAAACATATCCAGAGCAATTATTAAAAAGGATCATTTTCCAGCCTGACACAAAAATGAACAACACAGAAACTGACTAAACAAAATCTCATCAAGGCTTAGAAGGGAGGGAAGGAGAGGGAAGGAGACCTGCAACAAGAATAATGTAGTGTTTTAAATGTTATACTGTCCTCAAAAATGACTTATCAATAATAAATAAACTGGAAACTACAATAGGTAGTTGAGTTGGTTGGCCCAAAGAACTGGTTGGTGCTAAACTCTCTCTCCTAACCTCACTCTTTTGCTGAACGTAGCACAACAACATATTGTAGCAGATCTGCAGAAGCACTACCAGAGCTGTACCCACAGGATGTCCTGTGCGATGGGGACAGATCACAGGAGGGCTGTCAGTGGGGCTGGCTGAGACAGCATCCTGCCTAGGCCCTGAGAGAGAACAGAACAGTCTCCAGCAAGATCACTGGACAACAAGTGCCATCACTACTCACCACTGGATCTCCAGCATGCTACCTGGCCCACCTCAAAATCTCAGGGAAGACAAGGGAAAAACGGCATGGATAGTCGATCAGATCACAAAAATGGCAGTATGCTCTTCCGGTCATTGAAATCCACCTTCCTTTCATCACATGCACATAATCTGTTTTCTGGCCTTTATCAGGGTTGGGGTTTGGGTTTTTTGGTGGTTTTTTGTTTGTTTGTTTTTGTTTGGTTGGGTTTTTTTGTGTTGTTGTTTTGGGTTGGTTTTTGTTTGTTTTGGGGTGGATTTTTTGTTTGTTTTCTTGTGTGTGTGTTTTTTTAGAATTTTTCTTTTCTTTGTTTTCAGCAATTTGAGCACTCAGGACACTTTGACAACCAGAAAAACAGGACAAAAAACTCTCCCAATTACAGATCAAACCCAACCACTGAACGTGTCAAAACAGGTAATGCCTACCCCACTGCTGCCCCTTCAGAACAACTATGCTCTGAACAATTGTCTTGGAAGTGATTCAGTGTTACAAAGATATAACAAAGAGTCAGGGATTTTATTAGTTCTATGGCTCTTTGTAAGTAATACGTCTGCTTTTCTGTTGCTCTGATACTTGCTTTGATAGCAATTTGTCAGCCAAAGCATACATTCAGCTTAATTTTAAGTGCAATCACCTCTTTAGCCATGAACAGCATTAAAAACAGGACAGTATGTTTAGCTGTGTCTCAGGTTGCAGACTGCTTTACTGAAACGGCATCAGCTGGCCAGAGCATTCAGTTTTTATTTAAGCAAATCAAAATAAAATAACAGACAACACCTTGGAAAATTTAACTTCAAGATGCCCAGGTACCTGAAAAGCATTCGACAAAAAACCCCAAACCAAACAAACACAAGAGTTCACTTAAAGGTCAAACTAAAATGCTGAAGTCCAGAAGTGTATTACTACCCACAAAAAAACCTCCAAAACCAAACCAAAAAACAAAAAAACCCAAACCAAACCAAACAAACCCCCAAAACCAAAAATCCCACAAAAACCCAAACAAACAAACAAACAAAAAAAGAAACTCATGTTTCCTATCTTCCATTCTGCCTTCCACCAAATCACACCTGTACACCTCAAAGACTTTTAGACTTTTAAAAAGCTGCTGCAGGGAAGTTTGCAACTTCCTGGGGCTAAAAGAAACTTTCAGTTTACATTACCTCAGTCTTTACTCCCAAAATACAGCTGCTAGCTTTTCTTAGGTAAGGAAAAAAGACAAAGATTTCAGTAGTGATCCGAGGCTAGAAATTTATTTCTACAGAAATTAAAAACTTCCCTGAGATTCAGTAGGACTCTTCCCCAACACAAGGTTCCACAGAGGATCTCAAATCTAAGTTATTTGCATTCACAGTGCAGTCTGTGCTTCAAACAAACAAAAAAGATTACGTCAGTCAAATCTTTTTGAATAGAAGCTCTGTGGCTAATCTGGGGAAGATCATTGTTCTGGCCTCACTAACACAAGTACTATGAGATTGCTGCCAAGGCTTCCCATGACAGAATAGAGCCTGCAAGTTCAGCGAAGATGCCCCAGGTGGAGCCTCCTTAACCAAAGCTAAATAGTTTCATGAACTCTGCAGAGAGAGTGTTGTGTGAAACTGTCCTTTTTCCCCATCGTAAGATTAGGGAGGTATCTGTCACCTAATCATTTATCATGCACTGAATTAGTTTACAACAATAAAAAAGTATCATCAAGCAGTTGCGCTCCCTCAGAGAAACAATCAGCTGTGACAAAGAACATGGTTCAGCAAAGATACCTTCACAGTGATCCCACCAAGGCAAGGTTAGAGATCCTGCCCACACCTCCAAATAAAAGCAGAGGAGGAATCTGAATGTATAAAAGGACAAAAACCTCTCTTCCCAGATTTTCAATGAAAATAACCAAACAAACCAGCAGAGAGTATAATATCCTCAAGCCTTTATTTTGCAGGGAAATCTTTTCCATATGCCACTCTAATTTGCCTTATGAGGATGACAAAAGCAAACTGACCACTGTCATGCACTGGGTTCCACCAAACGGCAGACAGTTCAAGGGTCTGTAATTATACTACACATGTTTAACTTTCTCCTTTACCTTCTCTGAGGTTCAGTCCCAGAAAGAACCTCCAGATGATCTTAAGTGAGTAGATTGTTCCCGAAATTACAAGATGTCTCTTCTTTTAGGAATTGTTGTTTTGGAGCCTCTTTTTTTGTTGTTATTTTGGGGTTTTTGGAGGGAGAAGAAAATTTTATTAAGTGACAGAAAGCATATTTTGAAAGGACAAACCCATAGGATTCAGCATTGTAACATGTGAAATAATGAACACATTCACCCTAAGACATGTCAGTTATGGTACAAACTGGACTCACCTCAGCAGCAGGCTAATCCACAAGGGATGCAGCAGCACATCAGGTTTCTCTGCATACTGATGAAAAGAAATTTACCAAAATAAAGAAAAAAAAAAAAAAAAAAAGAGAGAGAGAGAGATACACTCCTAATTTTCTACTAACATCTCAACTTTTTTTGCTAAAACTGTCATGACTGTGCTCTCCAAAACTGAATCATACTCCTTTTCCTTGCTAAATACAGGATAACTTTTTCTCTGCTACAGATTGAGACACTTAATCTCATTTGCAGTCAGACAAAACTTCCACTTATTTTATGTAGTTGTCCTTTTCCAGAATCCTTTCCATACTTCCCTGACCTAGGTCAGTTTGCACTATGCTGTGCATTCTCTCACTCGCTAAACCTCTTTTCCTGATTATTTCCATATTCTATCTATTCCACACCCATCTCTTGGGAAGCATTTTGTTGCTGTTTTTTAAACCCAGAATGATACCTCACCTTCTCTTGAAGCCTCCTAAGTCTCTGAAAAGTTGAGTTTTGTCTGAAAACTCAAAAAAATTCTGCATGGCTTCCCCAGTTTTCTCATTTCCCTGGAGTTTGCCCCTTAAAGCCAACACATCAATTTGTCTTCCCATTACTATCCAGTACTCCTAGAATTATTTTAGTCATTATCTAGCTTCTCCTAATGACTTCCATAAGTGCTTGCTTGTTAAGAAGTGCTTAGAGATGATTGTTCCTTTGCCACTCATTAAGGCTGGAGAATCTCTTCTCACTCTCTGGGGCAAAAGAGTGAGCATCTGCCTGAATGCAAGGGATGTTGGCTGGTAGATGCATGTCTCTTGGGATGTAGTAGGAGCCTCTTCAACACAATGAACAGGCCAGTGTAAAATAATCACACCAAACATACAGACACACAAAAATTGCTTTAAAACATCTCTATTAGGCACAGCACCATCTTCAAGAAACAACTGCAGCAGCAGCTCTACAATGTTTTTTTAACTGCTATGTACCAAAACAGTAAGATATCCCTGAAAGTGAACTTTTAATTTTTGCATTTTGAGTAAAAGCAACATCTAGGAAGACTCCAGAATAATAATTCGTGCAATAATCTAATTTCAACATTATCTCATTACTTGAGCAACCTGGTCTAGGGAAAGTGTCTCTGTCCAGAAATAACAAAGCAAAACAATTCAAGACTTCCACGGATCAGCAACAGCAACTCCATTTGTAAACTCCACTTTTTCTTTTAAACTCAGAAAATCAGTAATAGGCTGGCACTCTTCTGAAACAAGTTTGTATCTAAACATTCAGGCAATATCCTTTTGCTAGACAAAAAACCCCATCTGGATGATAACAAAATGTCACAATTCTCTAAGCAGCTTTGAGGGGGGCCAGCCTTAAAACAAATACTTCCTTTTAACCCCACATCCACAAAACAGATGTTCAATGTTCAGGTAGAATAAACCACCACAAAATACAATAATCTGGAAATGCTGAAGCCAAGGAATTTCACAATCAAGCATGCCAAACCCAAATCCCAAATTACAAAGTCACCACCTCAATATAGATCTACATGCACCATGACCAATGATACATAAAGAGGAGTTTAATTTAGTTTATCTGAAATAGAAATTTGCCACCTATTCCCCCAACTCCTGACAATACATTAAAGATTTAAATACATTAAGGAAGGCAATAGCTTTATGTGGTTCAGGCCACCACCAATGCAGACACAGGAACTATTTATCAACCCCTCAAACCAGAAATAACAGTCATGCTCCTTCAGAAATATTTATGCAACATCTGCATTGGTTCAACTAACTGTTCTACAGACACTTTCAGCAGTGCTGTATTTTGCAAAGTTACCCTGAAAGAAGCTTGAAAGAACTTAGAATTAACAATAAGAAAGAATTGTCTTAATGACAGGATTTAAATTCCCTATTCTCATGTCA
Organism: Hippolais icterina; assembly: GCA_013400075.1. Taxonomy (NCBI): domain Eukaryota; kingdom Metazoa; phylum Chordata; class Aves; order Passeriformes; family Sylviidae; genus Hippolais; species Hippolais icterina. The sequence goes on from VWYN01019898.1 coordinate 38,364, forward strand.
CTGCTCTTTCCCAAGGCCACAAACAAACTTATCTGATGGACAGCAGTGACCCAGAAATAAGATCTTATCTTTGATCTTGTCAAAATAGAGGGGGAGCAAACCCAGTAGCTCAAGACAACAAAAATCCTGATGTTGACAAATGAAAGGTAATTACTTCTTGTCCATCATGCAAGTATCTGGTGTGCTCAGAACAACACACCCAGAATTTGTGAATCCCTGCTGTAAAATTGGGGCTGGTTACTAGTTTCTTGGCAGAGGTCGACAGGGCCTCCTAGTCTTCACAGTCTGCATCATGCTCCCTGCTGTCTACAGTATGCCAACTCACTTGGTTGGACTTTTTCTGGAACAGTTTTTATGGATGATCCAGAAGTAACACACTCCCTAAAATACCTTGAGAATAACAACAGCAGCTGTCAGGAATGCTTGGTAGAGAACTGGGTTTTGGCCTGAGGTGACTTATGCTGATCATTCTATGAATTCAAGATTTATAAATGCAAAGCACTACTGAAATATGCCCTGAAACGAGAGATATGAAAAAAACACCAGGATTTCATCATCTTTCCCTCAGACCCCCCTTCCCCTTTCAATCATCAAGTTTAAAGTGACTTAGATTGCTGCCTATCTGAACAAGCACGTAAACACAGAAGATTAGCTCACAGCTTGACTAATTCACTTTAAGAATTGACTTGGATTAACTCTGAGTTGAGTTTAGCAGACAGGCTCTTGGTGCATACAAGAGGTCACATGAATTAAGTTGGCTGTTATATAAATTCACACCATACTTCAGTGATTATTCAGCTTCTCTGACTAGGTCCTCAACATATACAATGCCCAACAGAAACAACAAATATTTCAATCAGATTATTTGGGAGATGCCACAAATTCAAGTGAAAACAGAAATCCAGGAGGCAGAATGGAGTTGATGTAAGAACAGAACAAAACCAAAATATCCTACCTTCTAACACATAGGATGACAGAAAGGTTAATATCCAAGCACTATCTAGTCTGCCTCACCATTTTTTAGATAAACTCCTTTTGCATCTCTTTTAAAGAGTAAGAAAGGTGAAAAAACAATCCTATTGGACAAAAGTACAACTGAATATCAATGGATTATTCTTAAATAAAAAAGAAAATGAAAACTATCTAGTATTTTGCCTCCAGCTCTTCCATTGGAACTTAGTGCATGTTAGCAGGGGTACAAACTTTAAACACATACACACTTCAAAGCCGCCTTCAGACAGTTTTGTAACAAAAGCATAAGTCGTAAAGTATTACTTGGGAACCACTAAGACTTTTTTGTGACAGCACAAATAGACTAAAAAGTTCAAGGGATCCAGGCCACAAAAGGAGAATGTACTGAAATCCACCCCACAAACCAGATTTTTTAGGCATCCCACAATTGCACACACCAGCTGTGTCCATGACACTAAACCCTGAGGCCCATGCAGAGCTACTCTCATCCCTGACACAGCCCACTTAGGCATGCTGGATCTGATTTTCAGCCTCCTGCTACTGAGCAGCTGCTCTCTTAGGTGAGCCAACCTTATACTCCCCCTCTACTCCACTCTCAGGAGATCCCACCTGGAGTACTGCATCCAGCTCTGGATCTCCGTACAGAAGAAAGAACAAGTGCAGAGAGGGCCATAGAAGTGATCAGAGGGCTGAAGCACTGCTCTTACGAAGACAGGCTGAGAGAGTGGAGTTGCTCAACCTGGAGAAGTCAAGGTTCTGGGAAGACCTTATAGCACCTTACAGTACTTAAAGAAGGCTTATTAAAAAAGCTGGCAACGGACAAGGGTATGTAGTGATAGGACAGGGGGTAACTGACCCAGAAAGAGGATATATATTGATTAATATTACTGTGCGAGTAATGAGGCACTGGAACAGGTTGCCCAGAGAAGCTGTGGATATCTCAATCCCTGGAACTGTTTGAGGTTATGCTGCACAGTGCTTTGAGCAACCTGGTCTAGTGGAAAGGGTTCCTGTCTATGGCAGGGGCTTGGGAGCTAGCTGATCCTTAAAGTCTCTTCCAGCCCAAATCATTCTATGATTCTACATAAAAATGCACTATGCTGGCAGAACTGAAAGTGTTTTGGAGAAACCAAATGCCTACTACTTGGTCAGCTGCTGCCTTCAATCTTGCAGTAGCCTTTTTCCAAGGATACTCCACTTAATCCAATGAGCAACACTGCCAGGCAAGAAGGAAGAGTAAAGCACCATAATTTACCAAATCCTCAAAGTTTCCCACTACAGCAATACTGGCATCCCCCTCTAGTGGAGATACAGCTTATACAAGCAGGAGATGACGCAGGTTCTTGGGAGGAAAGTCTGTCAAACCACAAGAGACACAGTAAGAGGGATACCTAGAGCATAGAATGACTTCTGGCCCAATTGCAGGAGGCAGATGCACAGCGAGTGCACATTCAGGTTCCCTGCCAACCAAGAAATGTCACCTCACCTTGGGAGCTCCAAGAAAAGTCAGGTTCTTTCCCTTCTCCTTTCTCACATGAAGCACGAAGGAGCAGGGTGTGGCTTCTTTGCCAAAGCTGCTCCTCCATTTTTGTCCCACTCTTCTGAGGGAAAAAGTAACTGTTTTCACACAAAAATTATACCAAAGATTCCCTCACAGAGTATTCATAGCACATTAGGAAAAATTGAGAAAGAAGAACTGAAAAAGCAGTGAATAAGTCCCTCAAACAGAAATTTGTCATAAAAATCTGGGCAACTGATTGCAAGAAACTTTATGGAAGAGATGTTGGGGATGGAAATATGCAGGGTCATGGCATAAGCGTTTGCTCAGGCATATTATTTTTAAGGCATTTATGTTTCCTACAGTCGTGTAATTTCCTTCTGTCATCAGATTGTCATCAGCTTACACATCTCCTCCTGAATTTTCTCCTCTAGGCTGAACCTCCTAGGATGCTTTTGCATGTGAAACTTAACCAATCCAAGGAAGGAAACAGAAACACACTGTACTTCTTGGAGAAGCAGGCACTAACCTATGCTGTTCCTATCAACTGTTTGCAAAATTAAGTAATTCTAGAGACCTATTTTTAGTCTATTCACTAAATACCACGATTGTTGTGATTACAGTAATACTCTGAAGACTCAGTCAGTTTCCAGTCCAACTAGCATGGGCTTTTGAAATAGGACACTAACTACTGTAAACAAAAAGCTAAAAGACTAGGGGAGCAAACACTAATTCAGAAAAGTCTTCTTTTGTTTGCAAGACTTCTATACAGGGAAATACACTGCTCTGAGGTAAAGCTTTCAGTAGTTCCAACAAAAGCTTTAGGAGGAGCAAACCAATCCTGGTATGTTGCTAGCCACCTTGGGACAGATCTCAAAGCCCTGTGCAGAAACCATGCCCAGGGCATCTCAAAGGTACCTGGTGCATTTCCACAGAATTGCTCTCCATGTATGACACACTCTGGGTGGGAAAGCAAGGAAAGGGAAAGACAGGAAGTCCAATAAACTTGAGACATTTATAATGGTATCTTTTAAGTACAAGTCACACTCAAGAACATACTCCTTGAATGCTGTGTACCTATTCACACACCCATTTCCCTGAAGTTGTTTGTCCCACTGCAGTATCTCAGGAAAAAAATTGGTGAATTCCATTTCCTTGACAAGAGGAATGAAAAGGCAGGGAATGTGGCAACAAACAGGGAGACACATGGATAGAAACTTCTGAAAATCCCAATTAATCCTTCACTGAAAGCCCAGGCTTTGCTCCTCAACCAAATCTTACACGGATGCTTACATGGATGGTTAACATATGCTCAAACACTACTCCTAGTTCATCCCAGTGTTACTAGGGACAAGAAAGGACATAGGACAACATATTCTTACTAGTAGGCTCTTACTCATTCTGGCAAGACAGAAATGCCTGGAGATGTTTTCAGATGGATGCAGGAAACATTCAGGTTATTCTCCAGTACTGATAATTTGCCAATACAACATACAACACCCTAGTGGGGCTGTGTACACATTTGCAAAGACACCTTCCAAGCGCAATAGCCAGTGGTGTGCAACACAGTATTAATACAGACCTTACTGTCCTTTACTCTCCTTTGGGACTGACAAGCTTATCATTATCAGTCTGAACGTATGCTTCTCTATCTAACTTTCCCCTACCAATTTCTCAAATGCTTTTTTACTTCAGTAGTTTTATATATTCAAAGTTAGTAAAATGTGCTACAAAGTTTACTCCTATAAGCACAACCTTAGGCAAGATAGCCAAATTTACATCCTACATAACAGCTTCACTACCACATGGACCCTCTCCCACTGCAACTCATAAGAGAATTGTACATATCTTTTAAAACTACTGATCCAGTCTCTACAGACAATCACTGAAAACACACCTCTCACAATAGGCATTGAAACAACAACTCAATTATTCATAAAAGTGCACAATTTACTTATATTAGCTGGAGCATCAATGGAAGAGTGCAGAAGCCTCAGGATAAACATTAAGCACAGATAAAGGCTACCACCCTTTGCTACTTCATATTTGGTTACATGTAACAGTGAAAATGGTTAGTAACCCAACCATGAAATCTTGAAAGCTCCAGGACCCAAGAAGTGACACCACTGTTACAGTAAGAGATTGTAAAAAAATATAGTAACCACAAAAAACCCACCAGATCTCACCAAGAGAGTCAGCGAGCAGCTAATCAGGTGCACAAACCAAAAAAGTACCAACAACAATATTGATCACCCAGTGCAAGGCAATGTCCAGGGCCAAGGTGACCTTCTGACACTGCCACTGGCTTGTATAACCTGCGGTCCTCCACAAGGTCTCCTGCCACCAGCCATCCAACCAGCAGCAGCTGGTGTCCCTCTGCCAGTTTGCTTCTCCTTGATCCAAAGCAGCAGGAGTATAGGGATGCTCACCACCCACTGGGCTTCTGTGCTATGAGTTGAAGGGACAGTGACTGTTGTACTAGTGGCACCCCCAGAGCCTTCCACCCCTCCTTCAGCCCTTCCACCTCACCTGATGCCAGCAAAGCTGGTACAGAACTGAGCAGCAAACAAACTTGAGCTTTCTTCTGCACTAACATCCTGGCTGTGGACACCCACATCCTGGCTTGGGGAGGCAACTGCCCTTCACACATTGCAGCTATGCAATGTCACCCCAGTTCCCTTGCTCTGTCACTACAAGCAGCTCAAGGCTTCAGGACATCGTCCAGCTCAACTGACAACCACAATAAGTCAAAAATAGACTGCACTCTCAAAGTTAGTGAAATCCAGCAGCTACAGACCCTTTATCAATACCCCTTTGCAGCAGACAAAACAACACTTGCCACACTTGAAAGCTACATAGATATGAAAGCTTGAGAGTTTATCAACTTTATCCTTTCCTACAAACACCAACCTTAAGTATAACCACCTAAAGACATGTGTGACCTGTACAGTACCTCTCCTGACTGCTTGGATTCCAGTAAGTCTTTGCTAGATTTCACCTTCAGCTCACTGCTATTAAATAATCACCCACTGAAAGAAGATACAAATTTCTCTATGCTGTAAACATTCAATACTCATCCAACATTTATTGCCACAGCTAATTTCTTCTTAATAAAAAATCGGTACTACTATAGCTACACTTTTCCACCCAGGGTGAAAACAATCATCCTCAAATGGCAAAAAACTTCTAAGAAAAACTTCTGCTCCCATAAATAATGTACCAGCACTATTTCATATCTGTCATATACACTAAAAAGATGGGGAGGAGGGAGGGAAAGGGTCTTACAATGAAAAACAGTATGCATTTCCTTTGCCAGATTTTTACCACTCTGAAATTCTCCAGCATTCTGTACAGAAAGATCTTGCCTTTGATGTCAATCCAGTGCTTTCAGGCTTGCTCCTGCAAGCACTGCAATATGCAATACATTTTCTAGCTGGCAAAGAAATGGATGTACTGCATAAAGTGCCTGTGAAATCCATCCTGCTCCAAAGGTCACTGTGGCACGTAAATTCCTACCGAAAAGTCAGAATGGTCTGTAATACAGCAACATGAGGCCTGCACTGAACTGGGGATTATCATATAGGACTATCAAACTCACAGAAATTTTTTCCACAGTTTCAAAAATCCACTTCAGGAAGTGTTTGCCTCTTAGTCACAGTCAGAAGTAAAACCAGAAAGATAATATTGGGCTCTCATATTTATCATCTTTGTATTTTTAAAAAGAAAATGAGAGGACCTCCGAATTTTTTCTAGAATATATCACATGGAAGACTAAAAAAATAGCAGTTCTAATGCCTGTCAAGTTAAAGAAATCTAAAATAAAGATAATTCAGTTGGCACAAAAGTCTACATACAGTTCTCAGCAATACAGTATCTGTACTCCCAAAATATGTTTCCTTCTAAAAGAGATCCAGCCTCCTCACTTTTGCAACTGAAGGCATTTCTTGTGCCACTGATCCACACCACCTATCATCATTTCAGCGGCAGAACACATTGCAATGTCTGAGTGGGAAACATCAAGGCACAACACTTTGCTCCTGTTTCCCCAGCACGATCAGCAGCCAGGACATAATCCTTCACAAAGTCCACCAGCACAAATCTTCAAGGCACTTGGAAAGCAAAACACTTTGCACGCACCTCAGGCCAGAGCCCTGTCCAAGCTATTTATCCTGGGAGTGGCTTGAGGAAGAGGGATGTAGTTCCCCCTCTCAGGCTGTGCCGCTGGCAGGGGCAGGCATGCCTTACCCAGACTCCTTGAACCACAGCAGGCCTGCAAGTCTGTGGCTGTTTTTGCCTGCCAGAAGAAAAGAGGGAAGATTCACTTTCTTTTTAAGAAGAAACGTTTCTTTACTTCTTGGGTAAATGCACCAGTGCTCTCCTCTTTATGTGCACTAACCTAAATGCCTACAGTATCTGGGTCAAGAAGGAGCCAGATCCAGTAGGAAATAGGTAAAGGACTGAAAAAAATATGGTCAACAAACTATTCCAGGCTGTGCCAATCAGGAAATTCTGGACATTTTGCACTAATCCAAACAAGTATATTGTTCCTCTGCAGAGAAATACAATGCCTTAAGCACCTAAAAATTCTTTATCAAGAACATGTAAGAGAAATGCCATGGTCATGGAGTTGCCATGTGGGATGTGGACACACATATACTATCTAAATCAGCACCAGTACATAGGCTCTTTTCTTTTCTGGTGCTCAATGTTGCACAGATAGAAACAGTACTTCCAACAGTTAGACACCAGTCATTAAAAAATGAAAATTGATCCTACTGTGCAACCTTCAGCCAAACAATTACCAAGATTTTGCAAGCCAGATGTGCTGTTAATCAGCTTGGGAGTATGGAAAGAGTGTCCGGCAGTTAAGAAACATCAGCTGAGGAGAGGAGAGGTGTGGGTACACAAAGAGAGGCACTTCTCAGAATTCTCCTTTACTATCAACAGAAACAAAACCAAGACACCAGACATTCAGACATTTGTTGTCATATGCGCCAGTACATCAATGGAAGTGCAAGAATGCACAGGCAATGCTCCTACATGTTTTAAAGAAACCAAGCTTGAAATATAAATGAAGAAAATCAAAATTCAAGTTCCCTGACATGCAAGTAGAAAAGCAGCTCTCATTTCCTTGACAGAACTTTCTTCTGCCCTGGGAACAATTTTGTATTTCTGTCAAAGCAACATATCAGCCTCGCACCTGATCCAAAGTCAGTTATCCAATACAGATTTTGCCATTGACATCTATGGGCCATGGATGAAGCCTTAAGCTTTTGCTTTAGCTATGAAGAAAAACACATGGGGGAAAACATGGAGTGTGTAAGTTCAGCCCCAATGCAGCACTGCAGAGGAGTGCCACATCTCTACAGATTCAACCTGCGACACCTGGAAGAGAAAAGTCAAAACCACACCAGACGCTACATAACCACTGCCAGTTGAAGCCATTACTGCCTCAAGTACCTCACAATCACGTATTTCTGCAGCATTCTGAAGCATTCTCCCTTCAAATTATCAAAGCTCCTATGGCAACAAATTAGGACCATACCTAAATTGAAAGCAATCTTAAAGAAAAGGACATGGGAAGATGGAAAAAGGAAAGACACACTTTACTTTTTCAAAAGTTGGTTTTCTTTCCACCCTATTGAACTGATAGAAAAAATAATACAGCTCATTGTGAAAGATGAAGCAGTGAAATGCACAACATATACAGAACTAATCCACTAACTAAAGATGCTGGAGGGCTCAAATATTGATAAATCTATCCTTCTTTCAATAAAACTGTTGTATGCATCTTTCCCTTGGCATTATGTGTAGCAGCTGCTCTTCAAATATCCCATTTATGAATTTAAGTTGGCTTTAAGTATTCCTTAAATTACATGCACTTTTCTTTCTGAAAGGGAGGAAATTGCACTTATGTAGCAAATTCTAATTTTGTGAGGGAAACAGTAGTGAAAAGGACAACTGCCACACAGTATCTGTTCCCACTTTCAAATTCTTCCATGTATCCTTGAGCATCACCAAGACCAGAAGTGACGACCTGTGAAGAGTTTCCCCCTCAGCCCTGACAGCAAAAGAGCTGCACTTAATTTTCCTCTGCATTCATTTGATTTAAAAGGCCAGATACACAGCAACAGTGCTCAGTAAGTGCTGGCAGGTCACCACCTAGAGGTGCTCAAAGCCAGCTCTTCGGACATCTAGAGAAGGCAGCTCACCTCTGAGAGTGCTCAAACTGCTGGGTATTCAAAGGGAAGATGGTGGTGGTTTCCCAAAGGAATAAACTGCTCAGAAGAATTACTTGCCTTTTGATTTAAACCTCTGTAAATGAGACAAAGCAAGCTCAATATGGAGAGGCCACTGAGAAACAGCTAATTATCCATTAAGCTGTTATTAAAGTTAATCCCATATAAGTACAAAGCAGAGCAAAATACTTTCCCCAACAGCCTCTCCTGGATTCCCCAAAGAGTTTAACTGAGTGACACTATAAGGCCAAGTTAAATACATATTTTTTTTTCCCCATTTTTAAGCAGAGAAGGAATTATATTTCAGTCACAATCTTCCAGAGCTACTGATGAAAAACCACATGACCATAAAGTATTTTTGCTCACAATGATAAGATAGTCTGTTACTCACACGTGGAGTTCACATATTAAAGCTGTGTATGCAGTGCAGTATTACTTTAATTTTGCATTTTCCATGTGTTTTGTCTCAAAAGCAGTTTAACCTTTCGACCCTCAATATTTGTTTTGAAGAGCAGAGGAAGAGAAAGCAGACACCAGCCAATATTTTCCTCTGTTCAACCAGCAGTGCTACTGCTAACCTCTCAGAACAAGGTTTATAGCAGCCAGTGGTCTAACTACTGCAATCTGTAATAGGGAGTGCTAAAGACAACTCCACACTGATCATGCAACAGTGCTTCTCAGTATTCCTAAGTAACATTTTTTTGGTTATTTGCCGTACAAAAAGGAAAACAACCACCATTCATGTACAACTGAACAGGATGAGACACTGTCAATCTATTCTGGAGTAAAACAGCATTCAATTTTGTGTGGTTAATATTTAACGAAAACAACAGTACAACACAGACCTATCAAGCTGCTTTGTAAGTTCAAGCACATATCAGTTAAGGAAAAACATGTGGCACGCCTATAGCCAGTAATAGCAAGCTGCAGGGCAGAGCTTCACTTACGCCTGTGCACACAGAGTATTGCTTCAGTCCACTCCTGAAATTGCCAAAAATATTATTTTAGTACTGCAGTATGGCCCATCCTCGCATAAGAGTAACACACAGCCCTGGCTGCCAAATTGAAATATGACTCCCTGACCTGAGAGTGATTCATTATAGACCAAACGGTACAACACACCAAACTTGAGCTAGTATTCAAGAACTTTCTTTGAAAAGATAAAGAGTTGCAGCAGCTCTTAGCAGTAAAAAGATTGTAGCTACTCCCATTCCCCCGCGCTTGGAGAACACAAGGGTCTACAGGGTCTCCCCCAAGTTATTTTGCCTTGAAACTTAAAAAAAAACCCAGCCAAACAAAAAAACCCCAACCAAACAAGCTAACAACTACAATTAAAAAACAAAACCACACGCAGAAAACCAACCCAAACCTGCAGCAAAGAAGGATGGGGAGGAAAAAAAAAAAAAGGAAGAAAGGGGGGATTTAGGCAGCTTCAAACATTCACAGACAACTGAAATCATGAAGGTGTGAGCTTGTTTCACAGAGATATCCCTAAGAAAATTAAATTCAGACATTCCAACATTTTTGTGATAATGAAAACTTTTCACATATTTCCATAGGAAGCAGTTTTTTGGGATGACTCCCACTGCAGAGCTATTTAAAAAGAACACAGGAAAAGAAGGAAGAAACTTAGTCCCTCTGGTTCCACTTCTGTCTTCTCACTTCAGTTTGCTAACGGCTTTTGTCCTCTAGCTTCCCTCCTGTTTCCCCCGCTCCTGGTCTTTTTTTAATAAATCACACCCTTACGCTTGTCATTCATATTCTCCCTGCCCTTCATCTTTGCTAACATCACGGATACACTGACACTGCTCCCGTCGGACTTGAGAAAGCTCTTCGTCCGAAGGACTGAGGAGGTCAGGAGACAGAGAGGGCAACCATTTTTTATCTAGGACTTTTTCCACTGCCTTAACTTGGTATAAATAAATCTAAAGAGAATTCGGGAGGGAA